>OW964831.1:8858662-9458662 GCA_943142095.1 Ophonus ardosiacus | reverse complement strand
CTGGTTAAATTTTAACACTCCGATTAAGCTAATCATCTCTTATGAAACAAATATCGTATTGAACAAGGCAATTTTAATCAACTTTTATGAAACCGGGCACTAATAATAGTTCAAAGTTTAGCTTTTTATTTACACTTAGTTAAGCTTGTCAATATACTTTTTTCGCAAACGCAAAAAATGATCACTATTTAGACCGGAAAGTCCTTCTTTGCTGAGCTAGCTCGGAAAGTTGTCTATAAGGGATCGGAAAGTACTTTACCGATCCCGGGACCGGTAAAGCTAAATGTTTCCATGGAGATCAGTTGTTTATTTATATCTTATTTTCTCGCAGTAAAAAATAAAATAATTCTTTTTTCAGGATCGCAAAAAAAATATTGTACCCAACATGACCTGAAAGTGTCTATACTGGGCTCACAAGCTTCCAAAGCTCGCCTACGGCTCGCTCTGGAATATGCTTGCTCACCCAGTAAAGTATCACTTTCAGGTCTTGTTACGTAAATTACTATTCTGTTATTTTTGACTGACATATGACTGCTTTGTCGATATATTACATAACCAAATAAAATGCCGTACTGCTGTGACAAAAGGAATACAGAAATAAAATAGGGCTTTCATTTATAAAAAAACGAAAGTAAAAACTGCTTAGATTAGATTGAAGCATTAGCTCAAGAAGAATGGAAAATAACGATAATTAAAATTTAAAAATATAATCGTTATTTATTGAGTAGTAATATAAGTAGAAAGTGTGCATTTTATTTTTTGTTATGGTGGAGGACCCCATTGTGGCGACTGTAGAAAAAAATCTTGTGAGTGTTTCGAGCCCAAATTTCGAGAGAACCCCTCACTCGACAATATCCCATTTTACGCCTTAATACACAAATAGCTATTTCCATGTTAAATGCGTTACACGGTGTATTAATGTATGTTAATATAATTCTATACATTTATAAAACATAACATTTACTTTTTGCTCATATATAATTTCTCCAATTTTATATTGATCTCCCACCCTTTCCCCAGGTTTGTAATTGATATAACGACGATAAACAATCGCTGGTTAGCAGATCGCGATCGATATCTTTGCAATGAAGAGTTAGGACGATGCGGGGCATGGAATGGAATGTAATGCAACGAACGACAACAGGCCGGCGAGGACGGGGCTCCGTGGCTATGGTTATAGCAGCAGCAGAGCCTAGCAGAGGCAGAGGCAGCTGACATGTATCGCACGCCCCACATGACTTATCGCTAAAAATAAAAACACCACAAGGAGTAGGGAACCAACTCAAACTCACATATGAAGAGAACAGAATATGCAGGATCATTCGAATAGGAATAGAATTTTCGTTATAGAGTACAGGAAAGATGAGGAAAAGTTTAAAAGTTCTTGAATTCATACGTACAGTGGTACAGTGTAAGATTGATTTGAGATCACTTCGTATACTCATAGAATGCAGAACGCAGAATAGTTATTCAGAATAATAAATAAAAAATCTGATGTGGCCAGCACAATACCTTCCGTCAATTCTATGTATTTTGTACAAATACCATACCAGAAGTTCCTTGGAAAATATACAGAATGATAAAAAAAAACTGAGTCAGTTGGTAATAATAAAAAAATACTTGAAATTGGTAACACTGACACTAAAAATTATTTCCTGTTGTTGACAGTGACATTTGAAAATTTAAATTTGGGAATATTTACAATTTTTACCTCCCGCTACCCTAGGTAAGGGAGGTATAGGGATCGTGCTAAATACGGATATAGAGATTTTAGTGTATAAGCACGTTTTGATGTCCCCAGAATCCGATTTTAACATTTTTACAATGATGTCTGTAGGTATGTATGTATGTATGTGTGTGTGTGGATCTTGTGGACACGATTACTCAAATACTATCAATCAGAAAAATTTGAAATTTTGTATATCCATTCTATACTAATGTGGGAAGAGCTCATTAGTTTGTAGTGTATATCGGATAACCGGAAGTATCATTTATACAAGCTTTTAACAGTTTTTCTTGTAAAAAATTAATTGAATATAGTTTTTTAGCAACTTTTACCAATACAAATTGAATATAATGGCACAATCTTCAATTCTACGATAATAGCATTTAGCAAATAACTTGAAATAACTTTATATTATATTATAAAATGATTTATTTTTGTACATCACTTTGCCTCTGTGTCAAACAAAAACAATATTTTAATAACAAATTTGACATATTTAAACAAATGTCACTGTCACGAAGCAATTTTCATTAAAATTAATAATGAAACCGTGTTAAAATGAATTTAGAAGTTTACACATAACCTATTTGTAGTGACATATGTCAAATAGTATTTATTTCCGCTTTCACCTGGTGTTGTGTAAACTGTGGAATAAGAAGATCTCCAGAATTGTATTGCCAACTGTGTCATTTCTTTTTGATCACTTTGTACTAATCCAGTAAAATTTTAACACGAACATATACCATTTTCTCAAATTCCATACCAAGAGTTCCTTGGAAAAGATTCCATAAATCCAATAAAATAACAAGAACATATACTATGTAAATTGCACTGGACAATGACATCTGTCAATTAAAATTACCTATTTGAATATATCAGCTGTTTCCATGATTATAGCAAAGTTGGCTTAATCTTTTTATAATGCTTTAACTCTATATCTATTGAATATGAAGGAAAATGTATAATCATACCGTATAGACAATAAGATATTCTTTCATATTGATAATCACATAAAAGGTCAAAAAATAATATTTAACTGCGTTTTTTTTCCAAGAAAAACTTAAGAACTTCAAATAAGGAAACTTCCGGTTGACCAATTATAACCAAAATCTAATTAGCTCCATATGGATGTAAAGAAGAGATATACGAAAGAATTACATATATTTTTTTAAATTGTAGTATTGGAGTTATCGTCGCACACACTCACAACTTTTATTTGAAACATTTTTGTCTAAAATTATTTGGTGACTTTTGCGCAAGAAAAAACTGATCTGATTTCCCATGTAAAACGCCTTTGGCCAGATGTTTATTAACACCCTGTATGTATATTTTCGTTTATACGGTCAAAATGGTGTGCCAATGGAACAACTTTTGTTTTTCATATTTCAAGTACCTACATTTGTACTATTAGCATGGGATTGGTTCTTTTAAGTACCTACATTTGTACTATTAGCATGGGATTGGTTCATAGAACGTTTTTATGTAAAATACCTTATAGGTACTTGCATAATATTTTTGGCACTTAGACCTCTGTACTTAAGTTACTTTATTATCTAGCACTTAACTGAATACTCGTTCGACGTCAATTATTTTAAAACATATTAATTTAGATGCACCCTGTGTGCAATATTTAACAAATAAATACTTCAAGTTTTTAATTGTAAAATAAAATAAATTACTAAATTGTAAATTACATTTTGTTCCGAATGCAAATAATAACAAAATTCATTTTTCTCCTCTTTGCAAACATTCAAACATTTTATTTGCATCCCAACC
Organism: Ophonus ardosiacus; assembly: GCA_943142095.1. Taxonomy (NCBI): domain Eukaryota; kingdom Metazoa; phylum Arthropoda; class Insecta; order Coleoptera; family Carabidae; genus Ophonus; species Ophonus ardosiacus. Next base: position 9,455,160 of record OW964831.1, on the reverse strand, counting down.
CACGTGTAAAATTGGAACAACAGATGTGCAGTTTTTGTGTAACTAAAAATAGTTTCAACTCCTATAGATAAACGTTTTAAGTGTAAATGTGGGACATACAAAAGTTCTCAAAGTATACCACTACAAAGGGATGCATAATTTTGAATAAATTTTGATCAAATATATGTAAACTTCAGGACGTAATTAAGAATATAGCGGTTAATTTGATTTTAAACGAGTGTAAAAAGCGGAAATAAAATTATATAATTTAATTTCCATGAGCGGAACTTTGCATTGTGGAATTTCCACTTACACACATCATTGATTCTTGAGCGGATTCCCATAGTTTCCTAAAGTTATATCTTCAAATGTATCTACGTATGAAGTTTAAACCCAAATTATTTAGAAAATAATACAGCCATTTTGAGAGCAATTAAAAGTAAACACAATCGGTAGTCAAAATAAAAATTTATTTTCTTTATTGAATAGTTAATAGATTTCTATTTAATTAATTGAATTTTTGAGTATAAGTCCTACAAAACAAATATATAAAATAAAAAAAAAATATATCATCACGGCATATTACCCATTTCTGGGAGTGCCAGTATCTACAACACATGTACACATCGGTAATGATGACGATATATTTTACCGTGTGGGCGCTTACCAGGCGTCACCTCACGGGCACTCATAGCTGGCGTGGAGAGTGCACCACAGGGGTCACTTTTGTGCCATTTAAAATTGGAAATATTAGGTCCCGTGGCCGCGTGCCTGAGTGTCTGGTCGCGAACCTGGGGGAACCGGGTTCGATCCCGACAGACAAAACAAATATGTGCAAAATATTATTGTATATAAAAGTAACTGTATTATGTTTTATATTTATTTTACATTATTGTACATTATATATTCTTTTATTGCAGATCATCAATCAAAGGACAATGGTGGATTTATTAAGCAGAGTGTACCATCTAACAATGTAAGTGAATAAGAATTTTAATATTTATTTATATTATTAATTTTTGCCATAAAAGTAATGGTAAATAGTTTTCGTGAATATTATTCTAAATATAATGTACCATAAACGTCTGCAACACTTATTTTTACTTTCCGTCATCTTCAGGTAAGGAAGGTATATACTGTCCTTGATTTTAATGAATAAGTAGGTTTTAGAGTCCATAGAATACGATTTTACTATTTTTACGATGATGTCTGTACGTATTATGTGTGTGTGTGTGTTGTGTGTGTGTGTGTGTGTGTGTGTGTGTGTGTGTGTGAAAGAGTGTGTATGTGACGATCGTTTTGGATCGCATAACTCCAATACCACAATTTCAATTTTTTTTGCCTATTCCTCGAGTTTATGTCCAAATAAAGAGTTGATTAGATATGATTTTGGTTACAATCAGTCAACTGGAAGTACCAGCAATTCAAGTTTTTAACAGTTTTTCTTGAAAAAACTCAGTTAATATCATTTTTTGTCATATTATGTTATTATAAATATTGAAGAATATTATATTCTCTACACGATTTAATTGGAAAAAAAATCTAATGTGGCCAGCACATTACCTTTTCCGTCAATTCTATATATTTTGTACAAATTCCATACCAAAAGTTCCTTGGAAAAGATTCTATAAATTCAATGAAATTATAACAACGACATGCACTATGTAAATTGCACTTGACACTGACATCTGTCAATTAGAATTATTTGAATATATCAGCTGTTTCCATGATTATAGCAAAGCTGGCTGATTTATATAAGTTATTCTCTTTATAGTTCTTTAACTTTATATCTAATGAATATAAGGAAAATGTATAATTAAACCTTACAGAAAATAAGATAATCTTTCATATTGATAATCACATAAAATGCCAGAAAAAGATATTTAACTGTGTTTAAAAAAAAAATGATTAAGAACTTCAAATAAGAGAAGTGCCGGTTGACCAATTATAACCAAAATTTAATCAGTTCTCCGCATTGATGTACAGAAGACGAATACGAAAGAATTATAATTTTTAGAATTGTAGTATTGGAGTTATCGTCGGTAAAACAAACACACACACACACACACACACACACACACACACACACACACACACACACACACACACAGAGAGAGAGAGAGAGATAAAGAGAGAGAGAGATAAAGATAGAGAGAAAGAAATAGACACATACAGACATCATCGTGAAATTAGTAAAATCGAATTCTAAGGATCTTAAAACGTGCTTATTCATTAAAAACTCACAACTAAGTTTTTTGACCGAAGACAATACCTTCCTTACATAAAGGTGACGGAAGGTAAAAAACTTGATGCTTCCCATGGAGTACAGACAAGTACAAAGGAGAACAATATGACAATACCTTAAAAAAGAGGACGTTTGGTCACTTATGCAAATATAGTTTCGTCATATACACTAGTTTTATTTACCGAATGACTCTTCTAGACAATGTTTTACTATTGCAGTTACCATAATAGCATCACTTTTGATAAATATCACATGTACCACTTTAAAATTTCGAGAAAACTTATTAAGAAATGTTTGACTCAAATCTGTCTGTATTAATTTAAAACCTACCACATATTCGCTAAATGTCGTGCTTTATAATTATGTATATCAATCTACCGTGTTGCTATACAATGGTATAATTTAATAATAAACTTGTCGTAATCTACATTTAATCTCAGTTTTGCGAGTTGCGTTCCTGGAATTCATAGTTGTTTTAGCGGCAAATAAAAAGGATATACATATTTATATGGATAACTCAGGGTGTGCGTAATTTCCCACAGCCACTCATAAATATTTTACTTATGACAATCCCAATGATAAGATAACAAAATAGTAAGTTGACAATAATTTTAATCTGTTGTAGTTTAGTCTAGTAAATTTGAGGAGATAATATAATGAAATGGAAGTGAGTGCAGGAAAGTGAAGAACTTTAGAACTTTATTTACAAATAAGAAAAGAAGTTAAAAATGTTTAATTTTATCAACAAATAATAATAAGAATTTGATGCCCGGACTTTGCAACTTATATTGTAATTATTTTTATAATTTATTTATAATTTTCAAACATTGTTGACATAGGCGCCGACTTTTACAAATCCCTGGGGGGTTTGATTTTTGAGCAATTATTTTAAGGAGTAATATTTTTACATTTCGCTAAGAAATCGCATATCCAGATTTTAGTGGATAAGCACGTTTTATTTTAAGGTCCCTATAATCCGATTATAACATTTTTATGATGATGTCAGTGTGTGTGTATTTGTGGATGTTGGAATCACGGTTTCTCAAATACTATAAGACTTAAAAAATATTTATCTGCAGTTTCTTCAATCTGACATTCCAGGGAAGAACTGATTATATTTTGTTAACAATTAGACAACCGGAAGAAATGGTTTCTTAAAAAAAAATCTTTTAAATATTATTTTTTGGAAATTTATGTTATTACAAATATTGAAGAATATAAAATTCTCTATCCAATACATTGAACATTTTTATTATATCTTCTATAGATTTAGAGATAAACTGAATTATAAATATATAAAATAACCAATTGTATAATGAATTAATTAGCGTATGGAACCAGTTGAAAAACTAAAATGTTTGAAATTGACATAAATGTCAGTGTCAAAAATCCAGACATTACTGAAGACATTTTCTGGGAAGTACATTTTATATTTCTTATTTTATCATTAATTAAATATTTAAATTATTAAAATATCTTTCAGAACTCATATTATTAATTGGAATAATACTACCTTTTTTTTAGTTTATGAACATTTCTTGTTACCTTGGTTACTTGTTGTTTTTGTTATTTCACATATTTATGTCAATGTATCCCCTGAAGAAGGCACCAGTTTATGGTGCCGAAACGTTGGGTTTAAATAATAAATACAGAACTTAAACTAAAAAAAGGTAGTATTATTCCAATTAAATATTTAAAATTATAGATAGATTTAAAATTCGTAAATGAACAAGTCGAAATGTAATAGTAATCTAATATGCTGTTGTTATAATGAGGAAAATACTCCGTCAATATATAAAATTGGTCAACTAAACACGCGCTTACTATACATATAATTCTTCATATACCCTTCAGAAATACTGTTAATCTAGTTAATGAATTGGAAGAATCTCGAACATTTAGAAGAGTAGGAGGGAGGAATTGAAAAATAAAGAATATATGTAATTCGAATTTATTGCAACCCCGGATCCCCCACTTAATCGGCGCCTATGATTGTTGAGACATTTATAATACATTTTTTAAGAAACAAGTTGCTTTGAAAACAAACTAAAAAGACTTGGTATCAAAATCAAATTAAAACTATGAAACTACGAAACAATAGATTTTTTCATGGTTTGTTTGTTTCCAATTTATTTAATAATTTGCAGAATTTAATATTTGTTTTGTTTTACTACCTTTAGTTGGCTTTGACGAGTAGGATACCTAGTAAAGAAGCACTATGAATATTTGACTTATTTTGCAGTATTATTATTAATAAACAATTCTTTCTTCCTAGGGATATCGCTCAATTGCAGCTGTAGACACGTGTTTTAACTAGCTATGCTGTACTGATGAGCTCTAATAAGAGCGAAACACGTGTCTACAGCTGCAATTGAGCGATATCCCTAGGAAGAAAGAATTGTTTACAAATTTTGCGCTCAACAAATATGATTGTTTTCGTATTATTATTAATGTTTCCAATATGTTCGTCATTTTCAAATATTGTTTCAGTCCTCTGAAATATTCAACAAATGTCTTTGCAATTATAGATTATTAAAAGAACATTGTAAGAATATTATTCTCTATTTCTGTTTTCTATGCCCTATATTATTACGATTGATATGATAAACACAGCTAGTCAACTCCTCGCTAACCAGGCAACGTATAGTTCTTACCAAAATATACTGTCCTTGACTTAACTTAATAATTATGGTGTACCACTTACACAGCGAGTAATTTCAGTACCTAAGTGCTAAGAGTGGGATTACCAAAATTTTTATATTTTCAAGAAACTTATCTACGAGCCCAAACTGTGGGCCAAATGACTGTTAGTTCGAGGTTCGAGCAGCATTTTAAGGGTCATCTTGTAGTACAGATTTAGCTTATACCGACATTCTTTACTTTTGGCGCAATGCAAAACAACTTCGTAAAAATCCAAAGCGAACAGTAAAACCTACCTTGCAAGACTTAAGCCGGATTTATAGTTTACATAACATAACATAGCATAGCATAGCATAGTGAAAATATGAAAACACATAAGTCCGTATGGCATTTAATAGTTTTATAACATAGCATAACACAACATAGCAAAGAAATGACCATATTTTATTTTGTTATGTTATGGTGTTCGGGAATATTCGGCTCTATTGGAAAAGCCAGTGAAATCTTGGAGCGTTGGAGTGCTCGCATCTGCTTGTTGTTTACAAACAAATTGTGAGGTTAGTTTTTGTTTCTGATGAGATATTTACTTTAAATAAATAGTTAAATTATTGTGCAGAGTTAATAATAATAATGCACAAGATACTGCAACAGCTTCTATCATAGCATCGTCATCAGCCATTTTTATCTAAACAAATCACGTTTTTGCGAAAAGTTCTAAAATTGAACGTGTACAAAGAATGACAAAATGAAATGTGAAAACAGTAATGAATATAGTAATAATACTACATTATGAACATTTTTCAGAACAATTCTTCTTTTTCTCGTGCTATGTCTTATGCTTATGTCTCGTACTATAAAATCTAAAAAAATTCTTATGTTACGATATGTTATGCTATGTTTTGTTATGTTATGTAAACTATAAATCCGGCTTTACTCACAGAAAAATGTGCAGGGCTTATAGGGATACAATGCCTAATAGAATTAAAGCTGGTAGGTATTACTAATAAAGGCGATAAAACCCAATTTTAAATACATATGCAGTTTTTGTAAGTTTAAAATCTATATTTTAAACTAGTCGAAAGAAATTTGTAAAAACTCAAACTCATTTGCGTAGGTTTTTTGTTGAAAATGAAAACCGGCCGAACTATTATGAATTTGGGCTCGTACTTTACGAGAAAAACAATGGATTTTTATAATATAAGGTGCGTTCGGTAATTCAACTCCGTGTACACTTTTAAAACTATGTACACCAAAGTCGTTCGTTTATTCAATTTTGTGTACACTGTGCAAAAGTTGTAGCGGTCGGTAAAAGTCGTGTAGTGCGCATGGTGTTACACCATTTACCCTACCTCAACCAGTGTAGATTTTATGTGCACGATACTTTTGGCGCTTAAAAACAACATTTTCAAAACAATGTCAGAGACAACATTAATTTATATTTGTACTGTTTGCAACGCAACTAGTAGCAATAGTATTAGTTTTAAATTAAAAATTCTTTATTTATTTAAAATTTTGTGCAAAAATAGTTTTATTATTCAATTCAAACTACTTATGCTAGGAAGCTAGGACATGAAGACACGGTGTTATAAACAAATAAATTCTGTGTTCAGGGCATAAAAATGGGTTTTTTCTAATGTAACAGGTCATTTACTTATTTCTAGACGATTTTGATGCATTGCATTCAGTAAGGGCTTACGAAATAATTTGTAATGAAAATCATGGTTTGCTTTTCAAGTGTATTGGTGAATGTCCTCTCGATGGCATTAACGTATTTAATTCTCTTACACAATGTATTTTTTATAATAAATCTTCAAATGTGTCCGGGTTCATTCGAAAATGCATTTCAAATTGCCTTCCAGTCATATTTGCAACCTTAAATTCGGCAAAGTTATCCACTTTTTCCAAAACAATTTCTTCATTTTCACTTTCCGAATCATCAAAAAATATCTCACGCCCAATATTTACTATTACAGCTAACATTTGAGTGTTCATTATTTCAAATTAAATTATTTTTTTTTCGTATTTGAAAAAATTATTTGTGACAGAAGCCTTGACAGAAACTCAAGGTTAGAATAAATGACAGCTTCGTTGACTTTGAATACCAAAGCGTTCGGATATTCGTTTAGTGCACTATTTGCACCAAAGTCACGTGACTATAAACTACACACTACACTACACTACACCGCACCAAATTTTTTTACCGAACGCACCTATAGTAACGGTAAACAATCTCAGATTATTTTATAAAGGTGGTACGTAAAATTTAATTCTAGTTGCTTATTAGTTTCCAACAACTAAAAACTGTGAAAAACTTTCTTATTTTATTTAAGTACAGCCCTGGTTTTCTTACCTTATAATCTCTTTCACAAGTTTCCAACTGTGGGGTTGTAGTGAAATCAGGGAATGTATTTTTTGGCAAGAACTATACTTAAAGTACTTCTCAGCTCTCGTTTTAACTTAGCTGTATTTAAATTATTCATGAACTTTTTCGAGTAATTACCGATTATCACAAGAACGTCTTAAATATTTTATTCTTCAAGTATGTACTATTTTTACATAGGGAAGTGTTCCGTTATGCATTTCAAGAGTTTTGGGGTATTTACTACATTTTTATATACATTCTTTGCATTTCTTAAGCACTTGTATGATCTAATACAGCTTGTTTTTGTTTTTTAGACAATCTCGGGTAGTTTCCCATCAACGTATAACATTTATGGAAATAAATACAGTCGAACCTCTATAACTCGAAACTCAAGGGACCGCGACATTACTTCAAGTTATAGAGATTTCGAGATAGAGAAAAAGCATACTGATTGCAAACAAGCTTAATTTATTTAAAATTACATTATTCTAAAACAGTTTTAAACATTTTTTAAAACAAAAAATGGGTTGTTGAAGAAAAAAGTAATTTTTTAAAATAACCAATTATTAATGATTGATTTGTTTTTTTTTTCATGCTTTCCTTAAAACTAAATATTTCATTTCTTGTATTTTCATTCATAGAAAAATTGGGCAATTCTCCTTCGGTGTCACCTTCATCCTATTTGTCATGAAGATCTTGTTTTACCGAAATTTTTTTTGTTAAAAAATTATCCAATTGAATCCCTTTATTGCTGACCACGTGTGCGAAAGTAACCAATCAAAACAAACTTACACTGACAATTATCCTAATACAATTATCACCTATGTCACTAAGTTGCTAAGTAACAAACACTTTTTGACATATAATTAAAGATTAATTGTTTTAATTTAAAAATGTCATTTTCACGCTGTCAATAAAAATGATGATTTAATCAACAAAATTAAAGAAGAAAACACATTAAAAATACTGTATTAAATAAAAAACTAAATATGGAGAATATTTATGGACTTTTGTATGTCTTATCTTCTTCTCTTTGGTCTCACTCAAAGAGGTCTCATTCCCATTGCACACTTCACACTGAACATAATCATAGCCACATTCACGTTCATAGTTACTAATGACATTTACTGGGCTATGTTAGACACAAAAATTCTGTCAAATACAAATTTTAGGCAAATTTAATGTTAAAACTGCAAAAAATTTTCTCACCGAATACCCCTCGATCCTTGATAAATATAATTTTATCACACTTCCTCAAGCACGTTGCTTTTAGGTAACACCACCTCCGCCTTCGGCGTCGGGTTGTTACCAAGCAACGCGCTTTCGGTAACTGTCATAAAATTATTTCGTAATTATCAATGTCCTCAGGATATTATAGCTGATAATTTCTTCGTATCTTTTAACGTGCATAATATAATGTCAAAAGAAATTATTTTGTGCCTGAAGATTTGAGTTATAGAGTTTACAATGTTACTGGGGCATGTGAGTAGTTTCGAATTATGGAGATTTTCGAGTTACAGAAATTCGAGTTAGAGAGGTCAAAATACTTTGTAAATATATAAAATGTGTTCCCGACACGAGTAAACTTCGACTTACAGAGAGTTTCGAGTTAAGGAGGTTGGGGTTATAGAGGTTCGACTGTACTTCTTATTCTTCATTTCTAATAATGTTAATTGTTGTGTTGGTGATCTATTTTTCATCTTTAGACCCTGTGGGAGTGTGCAGTACAGCTTTCTGTAGCTTTCCAGCATTCCACATGGGCTGTTATGATTCCATTTGCTGTGTATGTTGATTGTGTGTGTGTTTAGGTGCGTTGATCAGCATTTGGCTTGTGCTTGGTGTGCTGTGAGAGGTCTCGCGCGACGATTGTGAGCCGGCGAGTATTGACTCAGAGGATGCGTCCATTTTATGTGATGGTAGCGTAATATCGCGGATAGTGGAACCGAGCGAGAGCGGTTTAGTACACGACAGTTGTTTGAGCGACCGGTGGGGTATGGAGGGGTAAAGAGACAAGGGGGCCCGGCCCGCTTCACACCGCTAAACTTCTCTCGTCTCGTGTTCCGATTGTTTTATTTATTGCGCCATTGATCGCTCTGTCTCGCTCACTCTCTCGCAATGCGATGCGATGAGATGAGACTCTCTCCTCTCATCTCGCAGTGGCGTACGTCATCATAATTCATCATTCATTCAGCGTTTTCCTTTCATTATTTATTATTACCCCCACCACCACTTTATTAATTAATTAATTGTTACACACATCAGATAATATGTTTTTTTTTTTTTATAGAATTTACGTCATTTTACATAGAATCTAATCTATTACGTATTTTTCCCTCGACAACATTTCTAGAACCTGAGATATGTATCCGCTTTGCATAATCTTAAATACGGCTAGTAAACGATGTCCACGTTAACCTTCTTAAGGCCAAGTGGGGTATTTTGTACCCCGTCACAAATTTTTTCGAAATAACTTTTCAATTTCGGGATTTGTAATATTATGTTTATAGGAATGCCAAAAAGACACTTCTTGCCTATAAGTTAATAATTTTTTATTTATTTACAGTTAACAATTAAAATATTTTGATTTAAATAAATGTTTGAAACAATATCTGTTGCTATTCGTCAATTACATTCTAATATTTTAAATTTATGCTTGAGGTACAAAAGTACCCCATGTACTCGGATTAAGCGAAATATTCATCTGACTTTAAGAAGGTTAAGAGTATATTATATATTTATTTTTTCTGAAACGAGCGGAACTATACTTTTTCTACGACTGTAAATTAAGATTTCAGAAATAAAGAAATGCAGTTTTTAGATTACTGATATTACAGCTCTAACATTCATCTCGTGTTTAATGAATCAGAATTTAATGGTTGCTAATTTCAGTCCGTGTCCAATTATGAACGAAGCCATAGCTTGTCAAATTGTGATTATGATGTTTGGAACCATGGAAATTAGTACAATAAGTCACATTTTAGCAACGGGTTTATTCTGTAACAAAAAGGTTACTTTTTAACAACTGGTTAATTTTTTTCCCAATAGATATGGATTTGACAACTAAAAATCCAAATTTTTGTAATTTATTGACATACCTACTTGATTGGTAAAAATGTTTAACGACTTCTAAAAATTAACCAATGAGTTACAGAATAGAGCCAATAGTCTGCCTATAAAGAAGGCTAAATAAGTTATGAAATCTTGAATAGATACTGTTATTGTTATTATTTATTTGTCTTGTCTATAATTTACTTTTCGTGTAAAAAAGGTTTCACACAAATGTTACACACTATAGGTACTTATCGATTTAGCAAAAGTACCTATTCAAAATACGAAAATATTTTGCTTGCGCCGTCAAACAACTGTCAAAAAACAATCATAGCAATCTATTAAAAAATTTATCCCGATCCATACCAAAAAGTTTAAAGCCATATCTGTCTATACCGTATTTTTTAACATGAAACATTGAGTTTGTCATATCCATGGTTACGTCTTGATATTTGATTGACAGCAATGTATTTGCCCGTTCCATTTAAAATGAAACAAAGGGAACGAATCTGACAGAAGTATTATATTTAAAAATTGTAAGAAATTTAGCGTAGTCAGAAAACCACTCGAGAGTACTAAATATATTTCGGGCACAAGATGCACACAGTATTTTTTCTACTTCTAAATTTAATTTTTAGAAAATAGGTATAATTATTTAAACAAAATTAACCTCTAATGACATCTTGTCAATATGACAGATAACCGTTGAATTTCCCTTTAAGTTATTATTTGACATTTGATTGACAGCAATGTATTTGTCTGCCTCATTGAAAATGACACATGGCGAATGAATTTGACAGAAGTATTATATTTAAATATTGTAAGAAATTTAGCCGAGTCAGAAAACCACTCGGGCATAAGGTGCACACTATATTTTTTCTACAACTAATTTTGAATTGGAATGCAGATATAATTATTTAAACAAAATTAACCTCTATTGACGTCTTATCAAATGTCAAATTCGTTCCCTTTCAGGTTCCCTATGTTTCATTTTAAATGGAACGGGCAAATACATTGCTGTCAATCAAATGTCAAGTAACCATGGATATGACAAACCCAATGTTTCACGTTAAAAAATACTCACGGTATAACAACCCCGGAACGAAAACGCTAAAATGTAACGGAGATTTTATCAACATATCAAAACTTTTATTTGGTGATGAAATTAACTAAAATTTACAGAAAACATGTAGAATTAAATGAAAATCATTTATCTTTACTCAAAATTAGTCTAAAACATTAATTTTTATAAGAAAATATTTATTTGATAGCTGAAATATGAGACTGGAAATGTTTTCGGTTTTGTTCCCAGGTTATTATGTAGCCACCTTAAGGGCTTTTATGGGCGTAGTGCGTAAAATAAACTCCATAAAAAATGCATTGCATTTTACGCATTGCTATTAAAAGTCAGATTTTACGTACTGCGATCAATATTTAAAACTCTTTGCACCCTCTGCAATAAAGGCCTAACTTTTAATTCTCAAAATGCATAGATATCGTTTTCTTTTTGAACAATCCTAAAAAGATGTAGGTATTAAGTATTAACGATACATTTATTTTAATTAAAAATCAACATGGTGCACTCTCCGCAACAGTTATGATATCCCTTGGAGGGATTATTAATACCCGCACAAATTAATTGTCTGCCGAAACCGAAATTTGTTACAATATCTGGCTTATTTAACAGTAAATAAATATTTAGTATACTCGTACTTGTAAATAAGATTATAATTAGATACAGAAAAAATGACGTCCTTCAATAATGAGTTAAAAAACGTGTTTACTTCAATAAAATACTTAGTATCAGTAGTCAATTTCGTATAATATTTAAATCCCTCGCGTACAAGTTAATGGTAATTGTAAACAAGTTATTTTTTCGCCGCCTCTGTTTTTCTATTATCTTTCTTCTCTACTCCCACAACCATTTCACATTATAATCCTCTTTAATCTCGTACCTTTTTATTTGCATGTTTCACGTAAATGTTACTTGAATTATCTATTTTATTATTCCTCAACGAATACTTACAAATATAAATAAAACAGTTTTAACAATCGATTAAATAAATAAACAAGGGTAACTTGATTTTATATTCACTTATTTAAAGATGAGTCATGTTAATCAAGTACGTCTAAATTATTTTAAACAAGGTCATCGTTAACATCTGAATATCTAACTTTGTTATGATATGATGTTACACTTTTGTTTCAAGATCGGTTTACACGGCACATTTTCGGAATGCGATATAAGAAAGAAGAATAAGATTCAGCCATCAATAAATTTCGGCCTGTCGGAAGTGCAGTAAAGCTTGTAATTTATTGCCGACTTTTGTTTTATTTTGAGGTTATATCGAATATCTAAGAAAGACTAACTTTGCGCTATAATCGAATGTAGAGAAAATCTCATGCACCTAATTTTATCTAATAAAGAAAAGGAAAAATTACAAGGCGCCTCGAGTTATCTACGCGAGTTGGAAAATACATTCGACCGGACAAATACTAGACAAGAATAATTTAGGTTAAGGTAGTTTAAAATCAGCTGATTTCTGAACATAATAATTTACATGATTTATCAAGATACTTTATTTTAATAACTTAAAATGTTGTAGGCGACGGTTACGCTCCTGTACAGAAGTTTACAAACTAAACTGTTTTTGTTTTATTGTAACCTCAAATACACGTTAATGGCGGGAATTCTACATATCTCAATGCCGATAAGGTTTTTTTTGATAAAAATAACGTAAACAAACATATAAATTATATAATAAAATATACACCATTTATTAGTAAACTAGTTTTATGCATTTAAATAAGCAAAAACAATTTATTAAATATGTTCACAAAGTTTAATAAGTGTACAATGTACAACATTAAGATTTGTTTGGCCTACTGTAAGGATAAGGTACTTCAAATCAGCTGATTGCTCAGCACTAGTATAAACAATATACAGCTTGTTCATCCAAAATAATGTAACAAATTTTCAAATAAAGTTTACACGGATAATAATGGGGTAAATACAAAAATCTGTGCCAAAATATGTAAATATTTACAAAATTTGAAACATATTATCGCCTCATCTACATTCATAAAAGTTTTCTATTCGTTCAATCTTCAAAGAATAACCTGAATATTAAGATGTTAAATGAAGCATTGAAATTTGGTTTGTTTGATTGTAAGACTACAGCCTACAGCGGTTAGTAATTAATAAGCTGTTTGGTAATTACATGCAAACCAGAATGCAATGGTAGGATGTTTGAAAAAAATATACATACATATAAAATGAGATGTTAAGCGCGCACTGAAGACTTGGTTTGGGTGATTGTACGACTAAGGCGGTTGGTTAGTAATCAGCTGTTTGGCAAGCACGTGCAAAGTGCAAAGCAGTTACGGTATGGCGGTATGTTTGAATTGATATACATACGTTTGGTATGGGATGTGCTGGACGAAACGGAAGTATGCGAAACGTAGACGACATGTTCTTGTATGCGATGCGTGCGCGAGCTCGCGAGCCCCTCACCGGGTAACGTGTATTTTTGAGCAGTGTGGTTGTTACTCCGGTGTAACTGCACGTCGACGTTGATCGTGGTAGCGTGGTGCGAGCGAGAGGGAAGACAAGCGAGAATGAAAGCCGATGGACGTGTGCGGGGAGTTCCGTGCACGGGTGCGCGGGGGGCGGGAGAGGTTGGCAAGCAAGCAATCGGACTGACACCAACCAAGCCTAGGTCCGCCGCTCGGCTCTCGGCTCTGGCTCTGGCTCCCGTCCGGCCATCTTGTGCGGGTAAGCGGTTCTCTCCTCGTCCTCGCACGCACGTGAAAATACTCACCTAATGCTAATGTCATTGTGTGTTTCTATTCTTCAAAACAAACCATCCACCAACACTCTTAACAACAACAACCAAGTGCAGTGCCTAAATCTTATACAGTGTTACTAAGTGCAAGTTAAGTATTAAGTGTATTTTGCGACAGACCATGGAATAATTTAAACGCTAACGTAAGTACTCCAGAATTAGGTTACTGTTACTGCTGCGGTGCGCCAGCTACTTTTTTCTCTTTATTTAAACAAATTGTTATCAATGCGTTGCACCGAGCACGTTACACGTTTCATTCGTTCTATTTGCACTACGTATGTTTGTGTTAGTATACATCGCATTTCAATATATGTAAATCTGAATAGTTGTGTGCGTGTGGCACACATTATCATTATTTATTTAAAGTTAGGCATTAGTTGCAGTTGCAGAGCAATAGGATAATGCATAGTTGGGGACTGCAGCTGTGCGTAGTTTTTCTTACATATATCTTTACGAAGAGGGCGCATTGGTTACGCAACCCTCCCGTCCCCCGTACCTGTAAATTAACGAAATATATCGCCGTTCCAAAAACATCTGCATTTGTAAGTAACTGTACCCGATACGAGTTTGCTTGGAACGTCGACGCATAGCATAGAGGCCTAGCTAAGCTATAGCATTGCTTCAGCACAATGCTATTCGCTGTCTTGTTTGCTTCACATACACACGTAGGTAGAGCGAAGCAAATGGTAATTGGATGCCAACATGTTTCCAGAACGAAAAATCGAACGTCTTTTTTGCGAGCGACCGTTGGCGACTCATAATTCGTCATCAACATTCGCTGTTTATCAAAGAATTGGAAAGCTATTTGACGTGATCTCATTGCTGCTGCATCCGTTCCATTGTTTATTTATTTATCACATCGAGCCATTGTTTTGATTGTTGTAATCAATCATCGATTCATTGTTGCAAGCAAACACTTTTACGTGATTTTGTTGTTAATTTTTAAAATGTAAACATATTTCACAATTCATGTGACATATTACAAGTGCAAAGTATTATTTACCTTTTGGTATTTTATTAAATAAGCCATAATGATAAGATTTCTTCTTTAAATTATATGTTCTTAGTAGAAATTAATAGATAATTATAATCACCCAGAGAAAATTTTCTAGAAAAAACGACATTCTTGGAGTTAATTAGTATAATCCTTATAGTGTTACATTTCTCTTATGTTTATCTTTTTTGTTATGAATACAGATGTAACCTTGAAATTTACCGTATCGTGAAAAAGATACTTAATTTTAATATGTGGAGTATAAGGTACATAGTTAATGGATCTAAACAACCCTTTTAATTTTTAATTGCAATATTATCGTGCTCACAATAATTAAATTTGCAAATGAAATGAATGATATAATAACAAGCATTTAGAATGTTTGTTTGATTTTAATAATTAACTAGAATATAAAATGGAATATTTATTTTAATATCCTGTTTATAGGAAAGAAAATAAACATCCTTCGTACTTCAAATGTCAAATGTGTCAAATGTTTTAACATAATTAGTTTGAAAGTAACATGAAATCCGCTTTCATATTTGGATTTAATTCTTAGATTGTCTTTGTGTTACCAACGTTTAACTTACGAAGAAGAAGAACTTATTTACATACCAATCCTCGTACAATAAAAACTCGAATTATAATAAGAATTGAGGGGCCTATAAATGACAAAATTTAGAATCAGCAGAGAAAATATTCAGTATGTTAAACTTTCAAAGAAAAATCTGTATTTTGTTTTAAATATTCTTAATCTAGATGAAATGAAGGATTGGCGTAAAATGTTCCTGGACTATGAAACTATAAAGAAATCTCTGAGCCCCCTTACCTCAAAAGGTTATAAAGTTTATACAAAGACTTGGATTCTATGAAAATTGTTTTCCTTTTAATCTCGTTACTTATTATAGGTATATTGTCAATAAATATATCCCGTGAATGTCTTTTATTTAATATATATTATCAATACCTTAGAGCAAACAGTTACCGTGTTTACATGTTTATTTATTCCGAATTATATTTTGGGTTTCTTGTAAACGTAATTGAATGTTGTTTAATCGTTTGACTTAAAAGAAAAAACTGTGCTGTTTTCTACACTTATGTAAGTTTTGTAAAAAAAATGCACAACTGAGATTCTCAATTGTTTCTAATTCGTAAAGACAATTGGTGCTGCTTTAATCTATTATTTATATTAAAGATTTTAATCAAAACATTACAGAACTGAACTACTTTTGGAATCCGTGTTTGAAGTTTGAATACTTCTGAAATGGCGGCCAATAGTTCCTTTAAATGTTGAAGTATGTCACATATTAAGATGTTTTTAAGAACGGAGCTTACATATACAGGATAAACACGATAATGCCTCACACACATATTTGTTTATCATGGGAAAACGTTTTTTTTATGCGGTGTTTTATACATAGAGATTTAAAGAATAAAATTCGGATGTTTTTCTGCGTTTACTTAATTAAAGACGTGGTAAAATGGTATGCGATTACTTAAAAAATTGAACGTCGACTATACTGTCAAATCAAATAACTTGCTAAAGATTAGGTATTTGACAGTAAGTGACGTCTTCAAATTAAAAAACAAATAAATAAATATATCAATGTATATTATATACCAATTGCTATATGTGTCAATATATTTTATTCACAGATCTCGGTAATGATGATGACATATTCGTCACCACACGGGCACTCATTGCGCCCGTGGAGAGTGCATCATAGGGAATGGGGTATTCCACCATAACAAAAAAATTAAAAAAATACAATTTAACATAAAGTATTGCTCAATAAATAATAGTTAAAACAATGATAACATTTTTTAAATAATTACTTCACGAGATATTTCACATTTGCTAAAAGGGAAAATTGACGTCATACAATTGTAATCTTTCTCTCGCAGCGTACTCGGAGCAGTGTGTGTGAAAAGACAAGTATAGGGGAAATGTGACGTTACACTGATTTCTCAAAAATAAAATACTGTTAAACTAGGAAAAATTAAGATTTTTTAATACTATGAATTGCTTCAAAACTGAATGAAGTTTTATTTAAAATAATAAAAAAAATTGAGTGGAATACCCCATTACGCTATTTTAAAATTTGAAATAATTTTGGCGTCGGTTGGGATCGAACCAGGGTCTCCAGATTCGCGACCAGATACTCGTACACGGCCGCGCGACCCCATGCAGACGAAAATTTAAAAAAAAATGATACTAAACAATACAGAATTTTATTCACTAAATCTCTATGAATAAAGTATCGTATAAACTAAACAGGCCGATTCTCAAAAAAATTTAAACTAATCCTCATTTTTTGATTAGTGAATTCTATTTCTATACCGGTATTTAAAATTTAATCTTCATAATATTATCAAAAAAGGTAGATACTAGGAATAGATTAGGCTATATTTTAAGATATAAATAGTCAAAATTAGAGTAGAATTCGCTAATCTAAAAATGAGGATTAGCTTAAACTTTTTCGGGAATCGTGTTGTAAGATAATATTTGAAATAAACTGTTTTCCCTTCTTAAACGTCTTTCGTGTTCACCCTGTATAAAATAGGGGCCTTAAATTTAAAGTGCTTCGTGCCCCCCAAATACATGAAACACGCACGGTGAAATTGCTTGGTAAATGTTCATTTACACGATTCCATAATTCATGACGTATCCATATTGAATTACAAATCATGTCTGAAGAATTTTGATGTTGATTTATTTCAGGTATAAATTAAATACCTACGTCTAAATGTTTTATTGCTTTTGCAAACATTTTTCGCGGCTAAGTTTCAAGTATCGAAGTTCAAACTTCTAAAATAAATGTTTGTTTTAACTGCAAAAATGTAACAATTGCACATTGTTCTAAATATAAGAAACGAATCAAAGTATGCAAGATTATAAATAAGATGTGTTGCTATTTTTTGTATCAGTCGTAAATATTGTTTAGAAGGAATATTTTGGCTCTAGGTCAAAAAACTTGTGCAGCCTTAGGTTAGACTTGATTTACGATAATCACGCCCCAATTTATTGAAATTAGTACCTGGTTAATCATCTGATAGCTAAGTTAATCAGCTACCGATATTTTTTTTACTAAATTAGATTATATATTTTAGTCCTTTATACGATGGAAACTCGTTTATTTGGATTTGACGGGACCAAGGCTGGTTCGGTTGATCGAAATACCGGATAATAGGGAAAATTATGTATATTTTTATTATGGTGACATTATTATTAAAATTTACTTCCGCAGTAAATTTAATGAAGTGAAAAAATGCAACGCGTTTTTTTGACAGCAATAATACAAATGTCATAAGAATAGAGAAACTGATTCGAATTTGTTCATTTCAATAAATTTATTTGACAACAAAATTTTAAGTGAAGCTTAAATTTTTTTATAAAACCGGCCCTAAGAAAGTCAGTTTGATCGTAGAGATAGTTACTAAAGTCAAGTAAGAATATAATTTAGTTATACTCGCCGTCAAATAAATATGGACTGATGCTTAATTTTTTCTCTGCTCCCCTCCCTGTCCCTTGCCCTGCGGTGTTGCCTCTTGTTCATAACTTATCATTTTTAACATGATCAATGGAATTGGCAACAGTGTATAAATCTATTCCATATTTATTTGACAAGTAATCAATTTTTTAAGGTATTGTATTGAAGTGAGTGAAAATATGGAATTAACCAGAGTATTTTCGAATCGGGCATAGATATATTGTCTAGTAAATTGTATACATAAAAAAAGTAATATTTACGTACTTCTCATGTTACCTTGGTTACTTGTTTTATGCTTTTTTCACATTTTATGTCATGAAGAAGGCACTAGTTTATGGTGCCGAAACGTTGGTTTTTTAATAAAAATACGGAACATAAACTAAAAAGGTAGTATTATTCCAATTATTAATATTAGTTCTGAAAGATATTTTAATATGGGGTCCCGTAGTCGCGTGCCTGAGTGTCTGGTCACGAACCTGGGGGAACCAGGTTCGATCCCGACTGACGCCAAATATTTCCAATTTTAAATGGCACAAAACTGACCCCTGTGGTGCACTCTCCACGCCAGCTATGAGTGCCCGTGTGGTGACGCCTGGTAAGCGCCCACACGGTAAAATATATCGTCATCATTACCGATGTCTACATGTGTTGTAGATACTGGCACACCCAGAAATGGGTAATATGCCGTGATGATATATTTATTTATTTTATATTTAAAGATATTTTAATAATTTATTTGAATTAATTTTTGGATCTACAGTTTTCAGTTTTATTTATTTTAAGCTAAAATAGCATTTATGTTAAAAGGAACAATGAGAGTATATTACTATACAGACCACTCAGAACAGGTAGAAGCACCAGACGATGCATGTCTTCATTCCAAAAGAGCGCCGCAAATAATGACCTGTTTTATCCAATGTTATAAAGCAAACAGTGAGCGATATACCGCTTTTTCATAAATAACGATTATAATAGTTTTATTGCTGGACCCGATAGTCATTTTTTCTGACTATATTCTTACTTCTTAATGACGACATATTTTTACCGTAGGGAATATTTACAAGACGTCATCTCACATGCAATTACAACAGTTGTAAATTACACTCAGGGGTTACTTTTGAGCAATAAATAATTCATTTGTCCTGAATTTGAAATAAGGATGTCAGAACTACAACCGGTCACCTAGTCTACTCGGCTATGGTTCATATTTATTATATTTTTTGCTCAAACGCGAACTATATTTCTGCCTGTCACATATTTGAAGATAAATTGTAAAAAGTGATAAGGGTACTGCGAATAAATCTATTCAAAACTGATACAAAATAAAAATGTTTCATGTTTTCAAATATGTAGAATGGTTTTTGACAACATTTAAATGCTACTGTTATTTATAATGTTAAACAATGAAAGCAATAAAAGAAAATTTCTAATCGACAATAATAAAACGGATTATTGAGCAATAAAAATAAAGTTGTAATATGTATCAAGGTTTCTTTTCAGCTATTAACAATAGGTACACAAATAGTGTTCTCAATGTCATGCAGGTTTAATCATGCTGTTCTTAAGTACTGTATTTGATATTTATAATGATTTACAGTTATTGACATCAGATGCTTTGTTTTCTGTTGCTTAGCAACTAAACAAAGTAATAATGTAATGTCATCAAATTAAAATTAATTTGGTGCTTAAAATAAAAGTGTATATTGATTTTTATTAACTACAACACATTTTAAAGATAGCAATAATATATCAGCTAACATCTAAGTTGTAAGATTCCGCTGCGGAAATGAGGAGAAATATAATAAATATAAAGTTTTAAAAATTTGGCGAAATCCCAACTTATACAGACAGCATTTATTCTAACAAAACCGACCTTGCGGTATAGACCGTACCTTCTTCGGAATCTAAACACATTCACCAACAATATAGTATAAATATATAATAATAATAATAATAATAATAATAATAATAATAATAATAATAATAATACATTTATTTCCAAACAGGTTTAACACCCAATTACAGGAAAATACAAAGGCAAATAAGAGAGAATATAGAAATGTACAAAAATATTTTGAAATTTTACAAATAATAAACATTAACCATTATACAAATAACAAGAGTTTAGCAATACAGCGTTTTCATTAAATAGTTTCATTTATGATGGCTAAAATAAATGATAAGCTATCCACAAAAATGTCACATTTAGAACTAATTTCATTGTAATTATTGCATATAATATTAATTGGAGATTTTCTTAACAAATTAGTACGTGGTATTATATAACAATATAATAGTTAAAAAATCCCTAAACCTTAACTAAAAACGCTAAAACCAGATACGTATTTCGGCAACTAAGTTGCCATCATCATGCAGTAAACTTACGTCTATGAACAGATCATTTTGGATTGCTCAACATGTCAACCACATCAGAGGTCTTAAAACAAATCTGAAAAATAGAGCAAATTTAGATTACTCAGTATGGCAACCATACCAGAGGTCCAGAACTGTTCTGAATCCGTAATCTAAATCTGATCTGTTCTGTTCTTAGACGTAAGTTTACTGATGGCAACTTAGTTGCCGATATAGGTATCTAGTTTTAGCGTTTTTAGTTAAGGTTTAGGGATTTTTTAACTATTATCTATTTAACCTTAAACTCCAATTAAATTATTATTATAAAAAATATAACAATAACATGAACCTTATCTGCTGTATTTTACATGCAATCATGTATTACGAGCACACTTTTATAATACAAGCGCTTTTATGGAGCACACTCCTCATAAGAATATAATATAATGTAAAAGCGTGCTCTGTAAAAGCGCTTTTATTATAAAAGTGCGCTCGTAATACGGGAATCAGTTTTTTAAACATTGTACACCTAATCTACACATTCGAGAAATTTATCCACATAATAAATATTTCGGTTGTAAGAAGAAGAGTGTATGTGCCGATTATAGGGGAGAGATAAAGAAAACTATAAATATTGTAATTATGCGACAAAGCGACTTATCGCTTAATGTTTGCTTTATAATATTGGATTCAAAACAGACCATTCTTTCCTCCGCTCTATTGGAATGAAGACATGTGTCACCTGGTACTTCTATCTGCTCTGAGTGTTCTATATAGTAACATAATCTTACTAATTCTTTAACATAAATGCTATTTTTGTTTGAAATAATTTTTGGAACTACATTTATCATTTTCACAAGAAATTATTTCAAACCAAATAGCATTTATGTTACTATAAATAATAATTATAATGCAAGCAGTGAGCGATATGTCGCTTTGTCATAATTACGATATTTATAGTTTTATTGCTGGACCCGATAGTCAACTTTTCTGATTATAATTCTATATTAATTATTAAATATGAATGTTAAAGCTTAAGACATCATACTTTCCTTAAACTACGCAGTATCATTTATTCAATTTTTTTTCGAAAACTTGTGGCACATGTTAAATTGGTACACCTAGTATAGTGCAACCTCGTTAATCCGGACTAATAAAAACACACCCAATCCGGAATAACGAAATATCCGGATTACCGCGATTTTTCTTGTATTGTTAAAAAATTCAGTTAAGTGAGCAGTTTGTAATGCTTTATTTAAATACATATATAAAATATAACACCATAATGTGTATATAAATACATAATACAGAAAATATGTTACATAGTACATAATATTAGGACAAAAAATCTGTAATTTTAGTTTGCTTGATGATTTTTATTATAAATTGTTTGTAAACTTCAGTGATTTTGGTACATAAGTTGACAGTTATGAAGCTTGTTTGACATGGTCATAATTTTGTTAACAAATTTAACAAAATTTTGTTATCGTGTCCTACAGATAAATACATCATAATTTATAATGAAACAACTTATAGTACCTACTGTATACAGGGTGTCTCAGGACGAGCTTACGCTATCTATATTTTAAATACTATTTAATATAATTTAACGAAATTTGGTATCTAGGGGTTATCCAACATGCCTGTTTTAACTAAAATATTTTCAAGGCTGTAGCACTTCCGGTTTGACTGGAAATTGACCTCAACTTTATTATTTTAAATGGAATACGCTATATTTTATTTTACCATTGAATGCAGCGGAAAATTTTACGTATGAAGCAATAAAAATATTTTACTCATGATGAACTACTTCCGGCGTTATTCAACTTTTTTTGATTTTTTATCTGAAATCCGGCACATTTTCAAAACTCTGTATCTCGGGAACGAGATCGAATTTTTATAATCTGAAAAAAGCCTTTTATAAAGGAGATTTTAAGCTACATTATCCATAGAAGAATCTTTGATTATTTATAAAAATGTGACGGGTACGTTACACCAAAATTACAGTTGACAAACTTCGAGAAAGACAATTTTTTTAAATGGAACCCCCCCTTTTTTATTACATAAATATATTCTACGGCAAAAAATAAGGGTACTTTATGTAACATGTCCTATGTTGAAAGTTGATAGAATTTCAGTAAATTAGAAAAACATGTAATCTGGGTATAATTATAAAAGTATTTATTCTATGGCTATTGTGGGGTGGAGCGCCATCATGCTGGTACCATATTAAATTCCTTCGATCCAACGGTAAATTATCTAAGAAATCAAGTAGATGAGTTTGTAAAAACATTGTTTTTCCATGGTTTACTTATCCGTATTAATAAAATAATTATACCCAGATTACATTTTTTCTAATTTACTGAAATTCTATCAACTTTCAGCATAGGACATGTTACATAAAGTACCCTTATTTTTGCCGTAGAACATATTTATGTAATAAAAAAGGGGGGGTTCCATTTAAAAAATTGTCTTTTTCGAAGTTTGTCAACTGTAATTTTGGTGTAACGTACCCGTCACATTTTTATAAATAATCGAGGATTCTTCTATGGATAATGTAGCTTAAAGTCTCTTTTATAAAAGGCTTTTTTCAGGTTATAAAAATTCGATCTCGTTCCCGAGATACAGAGTTTTGAAAATGTGCCGGATTTCAGACAAAAAATCAAAAAAAGTTGAATAACGCCGGAAGTAGTTGATCATGAGTAAAATGTTTTTATTGCTTCATATGTAAAATTTTCCGCTGCATTCAATGGTAAAATAAAATATAGCGTATTCCATTTAAAATAAGAAAGTTGAGGTCAATTTCCGGTCAAACCGGAAGTGCTACTGCTTTGAAAATATTTTAGTTAAAACGGGCATGTTGGATAACCCCTAGATACCAAATTTCGTTAAATTATATTAAATAGTATTTAAAATATAGATAGCGTAAGCTCGTCCTGAGACACCCTGTATACATAGTTGGTAAATCTGTTTATAAAAAAAGTATTTCTACGTGTGTGTTGAACAAGTTTGTGTTTACCTATAATTTGACTTTTAAATGTTCATTATGTATTTCAAACTGTCAATTTGGACTAATGATCTTTGCCTGAACGCCAACGACATAATTTTCAAAACAATTTGATATTTGATTCGTAAATATTTCCCATAATGTATAAATCAGATAACTGTGTATATTTTTACAAAAGGGAGCTATTATAAACTGTAGTTCCTTGAAGATTACACATTATTATTTCTAGTAAAAAGCAAAAAACAAATAAATGAAATAGATATAACTTGATACGTAGTCATTTGCATCAAACGTAAGTAAATATTTCTTGTTCGTAAAAAAGAAAGTCACACATCCTTTTAGTTAATTAATTCGAAGCAAACTAACAAAATTACACATCCCGGATACGAGCTAGCAATTGAAGCTTTCTGCCTCTAATTATTGAAGTGAAAAACGAATAACGTTTGAAGCCAAGAACTTAATACATATTTAATGGAGTCGTATAAGTAAAGTAGATAGGTAGCTTGAATTGACATGTGTACAAGGGTTATATTTTATCGACATCGACTTTTGTTTTTTTAAGTAGGGCAAATATATTTACACTAGAGAAGTAAATATTCTTTGGATTAAATAATAAATAGTACAAGATCTATATTTCACATTTAGGCCAAATTTAGATCTTACTTAAGTATATTTGCCGTCAAATAAATATGGACTGGAGATTTCTACACAATGGGGGATTACACCATTTTTTTTTTATAATTTCATCTGAAAATATTAGGAAAACTAAGACTATTGATGAAAATCCGGTGAAAAAATTCCTATTAATAAGCGAGTTATGGTCTCCCGAATTTTGAAAAGATTAACGTGACGTCACATTTATGTGTTTTTTTATCAAACTGTTTTCATCATGGACCTAAATGTTCTTGAAATATATGCTATTTTAAGTTATATTTACATAAAAATAAATGAATATTATAACACTGTATAAGTCTACATACTTTATAATTACAGGTGTATTTAAATTATTAAGTTTAATGCAAGAAATTTATGTTAAAATAAAAACTGTTTGAAAACTGCTGTACAGGTATGTTAGCCCCTCCTTTCGAATTTGAATTTCTTAACTTCCATTGGTAGTAATCCCCACCTCCTAACATGCTATTTGTAATGCTTGTATAGGTGGTCGCTCGGTCGCCAATCAAAATATTTTCATATTAGTGTCGAAGCGCTATAACAAAAAAACCCTTTATTTCCGAAATATTTCAATTATACCATTTTATTTTTTTATTAATATTCGTTATTCAGCATATACATTCGTATTTTTTTACTATTTTCCTTTAATTCGATTGAGCCGTAATCTCCCATTGCCAATTTCATTGGTCATGTTGCAAATGCTAAGTTATCAAGAAGCGGAAACACCGCAGGGTAAGGGGTAGGGTGGAAAGAAAGGGAAAAAATTGAGCGTCAGTCCATATTTATTTGACGGCGAGTATAGTATTAAGTACTGGTCCTTAAAAATTGTAATTCACAGGGATCTAGGTGTCATTTTTATGTTTCAAGGTTATTCAATAAAAAAGTGTTTAGCACGAAACAATAATGATAGCTACAACTTCTTTTATTAAATATATGTGTTCATTTTCTTTAAATATGTACATGCTAAATACTTACGACCTTGAGGTCTAGAAATGAGTCAAAATATTGTAGTAATATCTGGAAATCCTACGGTAATGTAATACCTGTTAATGAACACCATTTCGAGGAATGATATAAATATAAAACGATTGGACTTTGGTCTAATATAAGTACAAAGAAATCCCTTATATATAATTAGAAAAAAATTACTCTGAAATTGAATACTAATGTACTATTATTTGGGCATTGTGCCGCTCTGTTCAAATGAAGACATGCATTGAATCCTTAAATCGTTGCCTTTAGTCAAAAAAATGACTGTCGTGTTCAGCAATAAGACTATAAATATTGTAGTTATGACAAAGCGGCATATCGTTTACTGTTTGCTGTAGAATAATGGATAAAACAGGTCATTATTTGCGCCGCTCTTTTAGAATTAAGACTTACATTTCTTGGTACTTCTATCTGCACTGAGTGCGTTGTATAGTAAAATTATCTTATGCTATTTTTGTTTGAAATAATTTTTGCTTTTGGTATTTTATATTTCATTCTCATGAGAAATTATTTCAAACAAAAATAGCATTTATGTTAAAAGGAACAGTAAGATTATTTTACTATATTTTACTAAATAGAGTATGTCTTCATTTCATTTACGATATTTATATTTTTATTGCTGAACCCGATAGTCAATTTTTCTGACTCTGTATGCTACTGTATAGTGAAATAATTACTGTTTCTTTAACATTTTTGAAACTGCAGCTATTATTCCATAAGAAATTATTGGTGTATATAAAAATGAATTAAATTGGGTGTATCGAATAAGTACTCATCACATATTTAATTTGGTACTTAGACACTGTCTTCACTCTAATAACTTTTATACATTTGTCATACGTCAAAATTTAACATGTTAAATTTAACAACGCGTTAAATTTAAACAAAAGCTTTTATGAAACCGGGCATAAGTGTTCTTGAAGACCTATTAATATTAAGTCTAAAATATACAAACCATGCTATATAACAATCTATTTAAAATTTATATATTACCTGGAAAAATATACCTATACTCTGTCTCGTATAAGAATGCAGTGTAGCATGCATAGACAAAGAAAGATATATACTAGACCGAGCTTCCATCATGGCGGCAATGTCCAGCTTTGTGCCGAATTGAATAATATTGAGACGCTAATTCTAGTGTAAATTCTACAACATAATGAAAAGAAAGTAACTATTCAGTAACTTAAAATACGTATTTTACATAATTTCTTCGTTTCAAAATAATAAAGCTCAGTCGCCCAATAAAAAGTACGAACAATATTTAATTTACATTATTTTTACAATAATTATAATAAATATTTTCTTCAGTTGTAGTGAATTTTATTTATTTATGTTGGCAGCCCAGCAATCTGTCATTTCTGTTAGTCAGAGTTTTTCAAGTTTATTTCTTTGGTTCGTATTTGTTTACAAAGCTTGTTTCGCTATTTGTTTTATGTATAAATATGTTTTATTATTGAATTTGATTGATTTCAGCCTTTACGGTATACATATGTCTATATTTTGTTAGTTTCAGAAAACATATTTTTCCTATTTTTAAATTTCCCGCCTTTCTGTTAGCGTCTCGTTATGGCGCCCATCGATTCTATTTGGCACAAACTCCTAACATTGTAAACTCGGTCTAGTATATATCTTTCCTTGTCTATGGTAGCATGTTATAGGGACAACATTTCCTGTCCTGTGATTGGTGCAAACGCGAGTCATTTTCAAACTGTCCCAATATTATGTTATGGTAATTTTTCTTCTGCATTTTTAATAAATTAGGCTGCTAAAATTGAATGTAAATGAAATAAATAATTTTAATATAAATATAATTGTAAAACATAATAATATAACGTAAAAAAGTTAATATAAATAAAACAAACATCACCTGTCAATAACTGTCAAAAATATTTTATTATTCATGCAATTTCGCATGTCTAATCAAAATAGTCCTCAAATGGATGATAATGAAGATTTTTCATCTTCATATGATGTGTCTGAATGTTGCGATTATTGTTCGGATTATTGTAATATTATTGTATCGAAATAAAACATAGATTTATATTTAACCTTAAAATGTTGCTCCGTAAACCGCTCTCATCAAACTCCGCCCACCACTGCAATCTTAAACCAGACGCAGTATAGATAAAAACTTAATAAATTGATCAGTTTCATGTGGAAATGAAATTTTGCAGCAGGTTCTATTTATAAAGGTACCTAATGCAGATAATTATCACGATAATATAATGTATCATTTAAACGAATATGAGTGCAATTTATATAGAAGATAATATCAAAGGTGAGGTGTGTACATTAGTAAAGGTACTGAGACAAAGATAAATGTATAATGACCTGTTTTACTTGGACACATCTCCGATTCCTGCTTTCTGGAAGAGCAGATGTTTCTAAATTAAACACTATGATATACTTCATAAAGACCTTGTTCCTAGTTATAAATATCTTCACATTTATATGTATGCATTTCCGCGACGTGCAATTATTAATATTATTCTTTACATTTATAATTATAATATACGTACAAGAATTAACATTTAATATTGAGCATAATAATCCAAGTTATATAAATAAACACATCATCTTGGTTTTTCTTTTGTGCATTGATTACCTATGCCATATTTTAAAAATATATTAAAATGACAATTCTTTTCCAAAGAGATTAAATAAGTATTTCTATTTTTCCATAATTTGACTTCTGCTTATCCATTATCGAATCGACACGTCCCTCTGCGTATCGTTCTAATTTTTAATATAAACAAAATCACTGGTTTCAGTCAATTTATTAAAATATTATTCAGTCCGACCTTTTGGTCGTACTGCAACCTTCTTTAGGGAATGAATAGTCAGAAGTTAAAATTTCAATACATATATGTAATATGTAAAATTAGTAAAGAACATCGTCAATAGAATAAAAAATATATAAATAAATAAATAATTGTAAATAAAATTAAACAATATTTGGGTTTAGTTCTGTAGATATTTTATTAAAAAAACAACGTTTCGACAGCAAGGTACTGTCTTCTTCAGGTTTTAATAATAATAACATAAATAAATAAATATGTAGTCAAGACTACAAGTATATAAAATCAAAGATACATTGATAAATGGTAAATATAAAACATACTAATGAAAAAGAAAATTATAAACGAATAACAGGGTACCATGATTTATTTAATTCATAGCCTGTGTTAAGATTGATATTATTAGGAGACTTCTGAATTTCTATAGCTTCTCTTATCAATCTTCTAATCCAGTGATTTTCCTTTGCTATAATTTTCGTATTTTCAAAATCAACTCTGTGTAGTTCTTCTATGGCATGTTCAGCTACCGCTGATTTATCAGGCTGATTAAGTCTTATATGGCGTTGGTGTTCCTTTATTCTAGTAGCTATAGTTCGGCCAGTTTGTCCAATGTACACTTTTCCACAATGGCAAGGAATCTTATATATGCCAGAACATTGTAGAGGAACTTTATCTTTAACACTTCCAAGAAGATCTCGGATTTTAATACTTGATTTAAAAGATGTTTGAATATTATATTTCTTTAAAATCCTGCCAATTTTGTCTGTAATATTGGCATATAATTTCCTTTCTGTAATAGCTTGTTGTAGTGGTTTATTCTTGTCGAAACGTTGTTAATTTAATAAAATATCAACAGAACTAAACCCAAATATTGTTTAATTTCATTTATAATGAGTTCTGAAAGCATATTTCAAAATATTAAATAATTGTAGTTCAAATACATAATATAAAATCACAATGTGTTAAACAATGATGTTTTAAAGTTTAACACATTGTGATTTTTTATTATGTATTTTTTATTCTATTGACGATGTTCTTTACTAATTTTACATGTTACGATATGTATTTCAAATTTCAAGAAGGCCGAGTACGGCCGAAATGTCGGACTGAATAATTATTTTAATAAATTGCCTGAAATCAGTGATTTTGTTTATATTATACACCAGACAGTCACTATTCTTTCCACGTACGTTCTAATTATTGTGATATATTTGTCTTTTGTCGCAAGGCACCAATATGTGAATTACAACATGGCCATCAGATATACTACGGTTTCAAAACCATCATTATCTGTTCATTCGCATTTTACTTTTATCTTTCGTCACCTTTAGGTAAGGAAGGTATTTTCTGGTCAAAAGAATCGGTGGTGAGTTTTTAATGAATAAGCACGTTTTAGGGTCCCGAAAATACGATTTTACTAGTTTTACGATGAGGTCTGTATGTGTGTTTGTATGTCCGTGTGTTTGTGTGTGACAAATTTTTCTCCGACGATAACACCTATACTACAATCCTAAAAATTATAATTATTTCGTATTCCTCTTCTTTACGTCCATATGAAGAGCTGATTAGATTTTGGTTATAATTGGTCAATCGGAATTTCCCTTCTTTGAAATTATTAACAGTTTTTCTTGAACAAACGCTGTTCAATATCACTTTTTGATATTTTATGTGATTATTAATATGAAAGAATATCTTATTCTGTATACGGTTTGATTTTACATTTTCCTTCATATTCTATAGATTTACGGTATGATTCCGTAATTTTCTATACCACTATAGAACTGTAACTCCCAACAAAAGCGCATCATTTTTTAATGTCAAACGATAATAAATGTATTAATAAGCAAAAATTGTTGCGATTTTGTTCTCTTTCACATTTCTATAACGTTATAGAAAATTACAAAATAGCAAATAGAGTTATAAAGAGATTAACTTTTATAAATTATTTAGCTTTGCTATAATCATGGAATCAGCTGATATATTCAAATAATTCTAATTGACAGATGTCACTGTCAAGTGCAATTTTCCTAGAGTATGTTTATGTTATAATTTTATTGGATTTATAGAATCTTTTCCAAGGAACTCTCGGTATGGAATTTGTAGAAAATAATACATGTTCATGTTATAATTTTACTGGATATATAGAATATTTTCAAAGGAACTTTTGATATGGGATTTGTACAAAATACATCAAATTGACGTAAGGTATTATGCTGACCACAATAGATTTTTTACGCTTTGCTGCAGTAAAATTTTCTTTCTAATTCTTCAATTTTTTAAACAAAGTTTATGTTTATTAATATAAATTATATTGTAAATCGGTTAAGTCAAAAACCCTTATTTCTAATCAAAACATATAAGCAAATATTTACAACAAAAGAAAATTGGATCCCGATGTAATGTCATTCATTATGGCTCGTAGTATGACGGTTTTAAAAACACTGACTGGTAGTATTTACTCTTAATCAGGGATTATTAAGCTATGACTAAAATAAGAAATTCATTTGTTTTTTAATCATTCTAATGTATTTTTAAATGGTAGCCATGATAATTAGTTAGTTACGGTGTCTAAAATTTTGAGTAAATACTACCGATCACTGTTTTTAGAAATGTCAAATTCAAATTTAAATATTTAATTTAACCAATATGTTTAAAGAACGATTTTTTTAAAAAAAAATATTTGTTTGAATACAAACTATGTTCTGCTTTAAAAGCATATGTTGATAAATTTCATATTATTTATTATTGTTATTAAATGTTGAAATTTAACATTTCTTACATACATACATACATACATACATAAAATCACGCATTTCCCACTTAGTGGGTTAGCAAAAACCCGAAAACAATAAGAAAAGGAACTCTTTAAAAACATTTCTTAATACAGCGTTTTAGTTAAAACCGTGATCATACTACGAACTACGAGCCATTGTGTACACAATAATTCATGTAGCTCTAATATTTCATATTGTAATTTACTATTTCATCAACTAAATTAAAGTTTATAGTTAGTTTAACTCAATAATAATTAATCTTTCAAACATATTATTTATTATTGTTATTAAATGATGAAATTTAACATTTCTTACATACATACATAAAATCACGCATTTCCCACTTAGTGGGTTAGCAAAAACCCGAAAACAATAAGAAAAGGAACTCTTTAAAAACATTTCTTAATACAGCGTTTTAGTTAAAACCGTGATCATACTACGAACTACGAGCCATTGTGTACACAATAATTCATGTAGCTCTAATATTTCATATTGTAATTTACTATTTCATCAACTAAATTAAAGTTTATAGTTAGTTTAACTCAATAATAATTAATCTTTCATTCTGAAATTCCTTATAAAACCAATACATTCCTAAGAAACTGGAAATAGTTCTTGTAATTTTATTGCTCATAGCAAGATCATACGTTGACAGAAGCGTTTATCTTCGTATGGCATTTCTTTGTCCGGGGACAATTGCTTAGCAATCATAGCTTACTACAACGCAGACGAATGATTTCGTTTTTCGTAAAAATAAGAATGTGACAATAGAATTGCATTTAGAGTAGATCAATAAATAAATGCTTTATTTTACAGGCATTCATGGCTGCTGTGGAAAGTGTAATGGACCATCCCACAGTTTCCATTTTTTTAAAATTTACTTAATTCTACATTAATATATTTTATCGGATTCCGTTGTAAAAAGTTGCATTTTACCTAATCTTATGATGTTATGAAATATCACTTTTTACATAATTAATACAAAATAAGTTTTGAAAAATCTTTACATAACTGATTTACGTAAAGGATATTACGTAACTAACAAAAAAGAAACAAGAATATATCAATAATGATTTCGTTAACATCAGTTTATGAATTATTGACACACCCAATTCCTCTACATCAGAAGGAAGATCGACATCGGTTTCAGAACACATTCAGAACTCATTTTCATTAATGATACGCATGCGCCGACATAAGCGTGAAATTAAAAAATCTGTTGTGGCCAGCACAAGACCTCTCGCTATTTCCATATTAGGCTATATAAGTATTGTATTGCACTTCACTTTCGAACCGTCGTTTTATAACAAAATATTACAGAACTTTACCCAAATATTGTTTTTTATTGTATTTAAGATGTCTTCTGTACACATATAATTCTAATTATATCTATTTTTCATTGTATGAGGAAGTTTCTAAATGTCAGAGATTCTTCCAATTCATTAACCAGATTGGCGGTATTTCTGATGGATATATGCATTTTACCACAATTTTACCTATAATTTCAAATAGTTAATAAAACAATAAGAAAGATTAAATATACTTCCCAGAAAAAGCTATCAGAATGTCACTAAAACTTGATTTTTGTCACTGACATGTGTCATTTACAAACTTTGTTATAAACAATGGAATTTGTCAATTGGTTTCCTTAGTGCCTTAGCTTCTGCGATTAGATTACTCTATAAATTATAGTGTCTTTATCTCTAAATCTATACAAGATATAATAAAAATTTTAAGTGTATTAGGTGGAGAATTTTATGTTCTTCAATATTTAATAAAAAAACTCCTAAAAAATTATATTTAGAAGAATTTTTCTAAGAAACTATTACTTCCGGTTATTCAATTGTTACCAAAACCTTTTCAGCTCTTTCCAGGAATGTCAGATTGAGGCAACTGCAGTTAAATATTGTTTAAGCCTTATAGTTTTTCAGGAATCGTGTCTACAACATCCAGACATACATACACACACACACATCCACACACACGCGCACACACTCACACACACTCACACACACACACACACAGACATCATTTAAAGAAATGTTATAATCGGATTGTAGGGACCTTAAATCGTGCTTATTCAATAAAATCTGGATATGCGAATTTTAGCATGAATCCAATACCTGTCTTGGCGAGAGGAAAAATTAAATTTATTTATTTTCATGGTAATTGATTTTGAAATATGTATATTGAGCTGTCATGGAAAAATCTTAAATTATTTTGGCGAAAGTTATGAAAATGTGATATTATTTGACTCACATAATTTGCAAAATATTGTGTTCACCAAACAATATCACACTTTTCATAACAGATTATGTAAATCACTATTATGTTGTTTAAGTTTCTAGTTTTATAAATAATTTTTAAAAATTTATATTCAATATAATTTTTTTTAAAATACATCTTATCCTAGTTTCATGACATGATACGAACCTATATTTAGAGTGCTTTTGTTAAAAGTGACATTTAATCTCAAGAATATAATGTGTAAAAGCACGCTTGATAATAGTGCTTAGCCCTGTCGAATAAAATTGGAATTAATTTGACATAAATTGTATTGAAATGTTGACAGAAAGATGTTTTATATAATTTTATATTATTAACCTAGAACATTTCATTTTTCATTGTACTTTTTAAATCAACAACCACCTGTTGCAAGCTTAGCGTCACTTTCAAAATTGTTGTTTATGTTGGCTTGTTAGAATAACAGTGACAGCTGTATGCTTGAATACTCTTCTTAGTCTTCTTATAGGCTTTGAGCTGACATTCCACATACAGTATGTGCGTGCGTGATTTTTATTATATGTGTCTATGAAATATGACGTCATAGAATCAGATCCGCGAATGTTTATGAAGGATATCCGAATTGAAACGTATTGTGAAAAAAAAAATCAATACTTTTTCTTTCGGGATGACACAATTTGTTATATAAATTGTACTAAATCTTATTTAATGTGTAGTATAAAACAACAAAAACAATAATTTTTATGAGGTAATAAAAATTTCTGGATTGCAGTCACAATTTTTTTTTTACTAAATTCTCGGGTCGACCGGTTTCGAGCTCCACATGAGCCTTCTTCAGGAGCTGAACAATATTTACAATAAACATTACAATTTAAAAGTCAGAAATAACAAAAATATAAATTACTTACATGAAAATTATGAAAATTTTAGATACATGGCATAACAAAATATATGAAATATATGAAAACCTCATCAATACATCCAGTCAAGGAACCTTTTCTATCAATATTTGTTATAGTTAAAAACACCAATAGATAAAAGAATTTAAAAAGTATGCCATGCTCCGAGATTCAAATATTGCCACAACGTTGCTCAACTGTTCGATCGATTGACATTAAATTTATTTTATAAATAGATATAGGATGGATCGTATAAAAATAAAACTATAAATATACCATCCACAGAATCTAATTTATAGTACGAAACGAAAATAATAAAAGTGTTACAATTTACCAAATTACATGACTTGTTATTTGGACATGTACTATTTACATTACACGTGGAAATCACTTCAATAAAAAGGGGAACCGTTAGTCAGTAACTCTGAAGAATTTTACCGTTTCATTCCAATTATGTAGTGCATTAGAAATAACAAAGAATGATACACGTATGCACAGATAGGAATAAGCCATTGTCTAGTATTTTCACATATAAGAATGTGTGTGTTCTGCTTTTCAGATTGAAATTTTGGAACGAAAAATATTCATCTGACTGCACAGAATAATAATGCATGATTTTATAGAAAACTCTTAATTTGTTTTGTAGATACAGTAATGACAAAAAATATGGATACACCGGATAATTATGAAAAAATCTGTTGTGGCCAGCACAAGACCTTCCGTTAATTTGATGTATTTTGTACAAATACGCAAATACCATATCGAAAGTTCATTGGAAAAAATTCTATACCTATATCCAGTAAAATTGTAACACGAACATATACAATTTTCCACAAATTCCGTACAAAAAGTTCCTTGGAAAATATTCTATAAATCCAGTAAAATTATCACATACGTTATGTATACACTAAAAATTCGTACACTTGCGTAACATTCTCTTTACAATCAAATAATATTACTACCAAGTTTATATCTCTACCCATTTTTAAATTATTGCCCCAAAAGTCAATATACCCCACATTTACATAAAAACTTCAAAATTTTCAAAAATCTAATTTTTATGTATCTAGATACTTCTCAATGCGCTGATTCCAAATTTTGAAACCCCAGGTCGATATCTCGTTTCGTTCTCGAGATATTTAGATTTAAAGTTTTGCTCAAAACTGCCCATTTTTGGGTATTAACCCAAAAATGGGTCGAGATATGAATTTGGCGACAACACCATTCGATTCTACGGACAAAATTACATAAGTACACCAATTTTCAGAATTTTTGAACACCGCATACAATCTCTAAAGCAAAATAACTGAAAATGGCCAAAAATCGCAAAAATCTAAGGTGTACCCCTTACGATTTTTTCAGATTTTGGCCATTTTCGGTGGTATTCAAGCTTTTGTTCATAAAAAATGAACCGGTTGGACAAAAATTATGAAAATTGCTATACTTATGTATTTTTGTCCGTAGAATCGAATGGTGATGTCGCCAAATTCATATTTCGACCCATTTTTGGGTTAATACCCAAAAATGGGCAGTTTTGAGCAAAATTTTAAATCTAAATATCTCGAGAACGAAACGAGATATCGACC
Organism: Ophonus ardosiacus; assembly: GCA_943142095.1. NCBI lineage: Eukaryota > Metazoa > Arthropoda > Insecta > Coleoptera > Carabidae > Ophonus > Ophonus ardosiacus. Next base: position 9,419,231 of record OW964831.1, on the reverse strand, counting down.
TGCGGTTTCAAAATTTAGAATCAGCGCATTGAGTAGTATCTAAATACATAAAAATTAGATTTTTGAAAATTTTGAAGTTTTTATGTAAATGTGGGGTATATTGACTTTAGGGGCAATAATTCAAAAATGGGTAGAGATATAAACTTGTTAGTAATATTATTTGATTGTAAAGAGAATGTAAATAAAACTTGCCTACAAACAAAACGATTATTCTAAACGTTATATATTTCGTATCCCTTCTAGAAAATGTAAAATTAATCATGCAAAGCCTGTATTAGTCAAGTATTAAATTATCCGGGTGATGTAAACCATGTAAATTAAATGAAACTTACACGTCCTTAACCTATTCTATATTTATATATTCAACTGTTTTATACAGTTTTTATTATAACATTGAGAACCGTGAACGATTCAATTATTTAAATACGAAGAAATATTTTGTGAAAAATTCATGGACTTCACCGGGATTGCGGGATTTGAACGCAGGACCTTTGCATATCCTTAGAAACTACATTTACATAAGATATATTAGAGAAATAATTAAAATAAGTTTGCTTTTTAACAAAATTTATCCATGAAGTATTAAAGAAGCATAACCGTACTATTAAAGAACAATAACTATGAACGTTAGTAAAGTTTTGAACTTGCCAAAGGCTGAAGAGTGGAAACTTAAATCTTTTGAATCGTTCTGCAGTGAGTGAAGAAGATTTTAACAAAGGGCTAATCGTTTTAAAACTATAATAGACACTTACAAAATTGACGTCACTGCAAGAGAGAGATAGAAGATCATGCATCCAAACAAACCTCCCCTCGTTGTCTTGCGTCCCGTTCCCTGTTCCTATCTATCATTGTGTTATTCAGTGTTAAGCCGGATTTATAGTTTACATAACATAACAAAACATAGCATAACATAACGTAACATAACAAGAATTATTTTAGATTTTATAGTACTAAACATAAGCATAAGACATAGCACGAGAAAAAGAAGAATTGTTCTGAAAAATGTTCATAATGTAGTATTATTACTATATTCATTACTAATTTCACATCTCATTTTGTTATTCTTTGTACCCGTTAAATTTTAAAACTTTTCGCAAAAACGTGATTTGTTTAGATAAAAATGGCAGATGACGATGCTATGATAGTAGCTGTTGTAAATATCTCATCAGAAACAAAAACTAACCTCACAATTTGTAAACAAGCAGATGCGAGCACTCCAACGCTCCAAGATTTCGCTGCTCTCCCAATAGAGCCGAATATTCCCGAACACCATAACATAACGAAATAAAATATGGTCATTTCTTATGGTATGCTATCTTATGTTATGCTATGTTATAAAACTATAAAATGCCATACGGACTTATGTGTTTTCATATTTTCACTATGTTATGCTATACTATGTTATGTTATGTTATGTAAACTATAAATCCGGCTTTAAACCTAATTCTTTATTGTGATTTTTACGTTGTGTTTAATAAAAATGAGTTTAAAACCAGATGTGCCTGGGGCAACTTTTTTGTTTGATAATATTGAAGATCGTTCGATTATTCAACTAAAACGATGGCTAGAGTGTAGAGTCTACGGCTGATGACAGGTCTTTGTTTGGACGTGGTAACCATAGCAACCTTGATTTCTATGCTTTGCCGGTAGAGGCGCTCGTACAATTGCAATTTTGTAAGTGTCTATTATGAAAATATAACTTTAACAATTATTATTGTAATATATTAAATATAATAAACAGGACTTTAATCGTGATTAAGTTTTATTTATTTTTTTGTTAACGTTTCGGAATCTTTTGTTCCTTCTTCAGGACAAAAAAAAATTAATGTTGAAAACGGAAAATTATGATTATGGCCAAAATGGGAAAACGATGTAGTAATTATTATTATTATATTATTATGAGGAATTCATCATACAGCTACGATGCAACAATATAGTTTTAGGTTTTGTTCTATTGCTATCACCTAGAGCATTTAAATTCAAAGGGAAATAATGATTTAAGTATCATTTTTATATTTTACTTCTTTACAAAACTGTTTTGCCCGAAACCATAATGATAGCAACAAATCCTTCCTTTATTAATATTGTTATTAATTTTGTATAATATTTGTACTTGTTTATCTATAGATACAATCCTTTGTTTATAAAATTAATTCCATCTTTGGATTTACATTTCCGCCACATCTGATATTTTATGCACATTTGTATAATTTATTTTAAAACATAGTACTTGGCTCATAGAACGGTTTCAAGTAAAAATCTTATTATATTTTTTGGCACGAATTTAATGCTTCAACTAATGACAGTTTAAAACAGCAAAGTTTTTTTATGAACAAATTTATCATGTCAATATTTTGTTTTACATGATCGTAAACTTTATTGTAATTCTTTGCTTTATCGTAACTATATCCGACATCGCAACAATGGGAACAAATAAATTTTGACTTTGACATTTGTATCAGATCAGAAATGTTAATTTAGTATAAGTAAGTGATAAGGTTTTGGTAATTAATTATACGATATTAGCATTAATAGAAGATAACTATTAGTACTAAACGTTACAACATATTCTTGTAGATAAATTTGTGATAGTGTAAAACGGGTTTATTGCATACATGTCACTATACTTGCCGTCAAATTATTATGGACTGAAGATTTCTACACTGATGCCAAATTTTTTAAGTGTCTACCTGTACAAATATCTGTAATCTGTCAATGTCATTTTATAATCTGACATTTTTGCCAGTACTTGCGTGCGCTTTTTATTCCCAATCCTATAAATTGCATTATATTTAGAATTTTGAAAAGAAAATGAGTGAAACACATGAATTAAATAGTCCTGGTTCTTATAAAAAAAACGCGTGAGGAATAATTTGGTGTATGAAGAATGTATGGTTAGGAAGAATGTTGTTAAGAGAGTTGGAGTGAGTTAGTTGAGATGGTTTGGTCATGTGGAGAGAATGATGAGTGAACGACTTGTAAAACGCATATGGTAAAGTTGAGGGTGTTCGATTGCATGGCCGTCCTGTGTGTAAGTGGATGGATGTGATTAGTAGTGTTTTGAAGGAGCGTAAGTTTCCGAGTGGAAAGAGAAGAGCATGTATGAATACGATTATGAATGTGGCTGAGGCGAAAGAAGTGTGCCTGGATAGGAATGTGTGGCGAAGGATGATTGTTTTGTAAATATTGTGGTGTGAAGAAGTATGGTTAGTAAGAATATTTTATGAGAATGGAGAGACAGCTGAACTTTTATGTGGACGAGAAGAACGAAGTATGTTTGTACAGGAATGTGTAGCGAAAGATGATTTTTGTGTAACTATTATTGTGGTCCGGATGCGGTTATTCGCTACCGAAAATCGGTCACTTTCATATGTTCTTATGTAGGAATGCTATGATGATTGTCGATAAGGCGAAAGAAGAATGTTGTTAAAGAGTGAAGTTATAGAACAAGAACTTTGAAACTAATAAATATACAGTTAGAAGAACGAGATGTAACACTTCCAGTCGGTATACTTAGACTGTATATGTACGTATTTAGGTAAATGATTCTCGAAGCTCGAATTGTATACAGGATGTTTCTGTACTGACCAAATTGAGTAAAAAAAAGCTTAATTAACATGGGCCCGATCTTCAATAGTTTCCGAGATATGAGGCAGTGAAAAATGAGTTTTTACAGGGTTTACCTCCGATGCTATCTTGAAAACTTTAAGAGTTACGACTTTAATTAAATAAGACTTTTTGTTTACCTTTCAGAGGTCATCTTGATGATGAGCTTTTGTTATTTTAAAAAAAATCAAATAATTGTACTAAGTTAAATGTTGTGGCGACCTTGGCCAATATTTAAATTCATATAACTATTAAAAATTGAATTTTTTTTTAAAATAATTATATATTTTTTTTTAAATAAATATATCATCACGGGATTTTACCCATTACTGGGTATGCCAGTTTCTACAACACATGTAGACATCGGTAATGATGACGATATATTGTACCGTGTGGGCGGTTACAAGGCGTCACCTCACGGGCACTCATAGCTGGAGTAGAGTGCACCACAGGGGTCACTTTTGTGCCATTTAAAATTGGAAATATTTGGAGTCTGTCGGGATCGAACCAAGTTCCCCAGATTCGCGACCAGACACTCAGGCACGTCGCAAATTATTTTTTTAAGCGATGTTATATGGCGAAATTAAGAAAAATTGAGCTATTTGATTGGTCCGTTAAAAACGTATTGGAAACCGTTTATATTATCATATTCGTTGAATAATACGTAAATGCAGTTTTTTATATTCTTCGGTTTACATGTTTCATGTTTCCTTAAAGAAATAAATACTTCATTACTATAAATAGCATCATATTACGAATACATGCAAAACTTTAAAACTGTACCAGGAAAATAACAAAGCCTTTTCTTTCTACAATTAAATAAAAACAAGTAAGTTTATTAACAGGTTAAAGAACTTTTAACTTCTCGTAATAATTACCCAGTTAGAATACCATACGTGGTACTTTTTTAACTTTCTAATCTTAGTCATCTAAAGACGATTAAAATATTTCTACTCATACTCAAGCATTAAAACAACTGACTGCAATAAAACATATAAAACGGTATACATTCTTCAACAGTTGAATGTAAATTCTTTTCCGGTTAAATGCAAAAGAAAAATGTAGTATCTTAGCAACAAAAACAAAGTTTGTTGCAAGAAAAATTTATAATAAGTAGTTAATAGTTGTATTCCTTTTCTATTTTTTGTGCTACAGTTTATAATATTGTATTAATCTTAATCCTCTGTAATTGGGAACTTATTTCTGTTAGATTAATTACAATAATAAATAAATTATTTTAAAAACATTTTCGGTTGTTGCTTGGTGCAGCATCAACGTGCTTAAATTCGCAATTTTTGTAAATAAATTATATAACATAAAATATTAACAAAATCGTGAATTTATGCCGTTCAGTGCGCGTTAACTTTAGGATGTAGCAGACTTGCATAAAAAAGTTCTATTTTTAGAATGTTACTTGTTAATTTCTCGTTTCAAATGGAAATATGTCGATTTACTTTATTTAGCGTAGAAAATATATATTATTAATTTGTACAAAAATTACTACGCGATGAAGGAAGATTTTACACTTTTTTCTAATAATTTTTAAATATTATTTAAATGCAGTTAATTAGGAAGAGACCACACGATGAATTCGATTTTATTTTAAAGATAAATTAATTCAAATATTAATTCCAAAAAATCTGATGTGGCCAACACGAAACCTCCCGCTATTTAATTTTTATTAATTTAAATACATATCTACGTATTTAGAAATGCTTCAAACTATATTATGTTCTATTGCATATAACTATTGCATTATTTACGATTTTCTTTATTATTTAATATGTCACTATTATTAATTTGAAGTGATTACTATTTTGACAATGACGTTTACCTGTTAGTTACATTCATTTGAAAAATAAACTGTGTAAAAAAGAAATTGTGTTTATCTTAGGCTTCGGGATTAAAAAAAGAAAAATGATTTTTAAATTTATCTGTACAATATATAGAAAAAGTATTAATGTATACCTGTACAAAATTCAATAATCTATAATTTTCCAATGACATTAAATGCGAAAAACTGGCATTTAATTGTATTTTTTGAAGAAAAACCATTGTGAGCTTCTAGTAAAGTGCCATTTCCGTTTATCCGATTTACACCGAAATCTAATGGCTTCTATTCCTATTAGAATAGGGTAGAAATACAAGGTTTCAGAATTTTCTGAATGATAGTATTTGAGTTAGAGAAATATTTTGAAAAATATTTTTCCCGAAACGCCCTGTGTCGACCGGGAGAAATATTTTAAAAAATAAATATTTCCCTCATTTCATTATAGCACACAAAATAAAAAATAATTTAAGAAATAAAAATTATTTCTCAGTATTTTTATTTATTTCTTAAAAAAATATATTTCTCACGATGCAAAAATAAATAATTCCCACATTTAATTATGACCCAAACGGCGCTTCATAATTATTAATTTGAAAAATATATTTTTCTATTTAAAAAGGTTCTAAGTGCCTTTCAACTCCTAAAATATTAATTCTATTAAGCAATTCTTAAATAAATGAACAAATAAATATGTTATAATTTATATAGATATATAAATATATCATCACGGCATATTACTCATTTCTGGGTGTGCCAGTCTGTTTTCACAGATATCGGTAATGATGATGACATATTTGTCCCGTGCGGGCGCTTACCAGGCGTCACCTCACGGGCACTCATTGCTGGCGTGGAGAGTGCACCATATTGTATTGATTCGGAGAGCAAACTTTCAATATCGCAAATAAATTAACTTTTACAAGAGAGGGAATGCTTGTATTTCAAATATCAATACCTACGATACATGTTAGTATTAAGAGCTATTTAATTAAACTGTATGAATTGTTAATATAATAAAACTATATCAAATGCAGTTATTTATTTAAATAAATCATGAACAATTACGATAAATAAAATTTGCTCATGTGATCGTTTAATTAATTCGTTTATCAAATTAATTAAAAGCTATGCAATGTTTAACGCTATTCAACAAGTTTGATATAATCGCATATAAAAATGGACAGCAATTATTTTTATATAAAAACGTTCGTTGATTATTATCATTATCATCTATTAATTTCTTCTGTTTTATACGTGACGTGAGAAAATTGCTTTTCTCATATTTATGTAACATACTTTTCATTTTAATCGGTTTAATAAACAACATAATTCTACTTTTATAATCATTGATTTGAATTTCAATCGGTTTAAAATTAGGATGTTGTCAAATCTGATCACATGTAATCACTCAATAGGATATTATTTTAGTTACAATAAATAATAGTTTCAATGATTTTTTTACCTTTTCAGATCTATTCATTGAAATTAAATCATTTTGTAGTAGGTGTTTCCATATGAAGTATAAAGTCGAGAAAAAAATTATCATAGTCATGAATTAGTCATACATGATATATGTATATGATTAAGCAAAATACCCAATAATGTATTTAGATATAATTTATAGATTACAGTATTAAGTATTAAATCAATACTAAGCCAGGAAATATGCGTTGAAATTTAGCACGTTATTATAATAAAACGATACGTTTAAATTCCAAAGGATGTAAGTGACATATATTTATGTTTTAATATAAAGTTACTCAACAAAAAGTGTTTTGCACGAAACAATAACGGTAAATGCAATTTTTTCCTTTTATTAATATTTTTATTTATTTTGTTTATTTATACACATGAATTGGACCAAACAATTTTGTGCAGAAAATTAATTTTTCAGATTATTAAAATATCTTTCAGAACTCATATTATTCCAATTATTAATATAAAGATATTCGCATATATTTACAGGACACAGATGACGTCACACTATTGGTATCTTACTCGCGCAGCCTACCACAGAAACTAGTGTGAGAAAGATAGCTATAGGTTTATTTAAAAATCAAATGCAGCTATACAAAAAACAATTATGACTTTTTGATACCACGAATTGCTTCAAAATTAAACGAACTTTCATTTAAAAATATTTTAAAAATTTGATTTATGACATTAATTACACTAAATAAATATGGACTATAAAATTCTACACTGTTGCCAATTCCATTGGTCATGTTGAAAGTGCCAAATTACGAAGAAGCGACAACAACGCAGAGCAAGGAACTGGGTGGGGAGAAGGGAAAAAATTGTGCATCAGTCCATATTTATTTGACAGCAAGTATAATAATTTTTAATATGTTTTTCTAGTTTTAATTATATAATCTGTTGTGACCGGCACACCTTCCGTCAATTCTATGTATTTTGTACTAATTCCTTACTGAAAGTTTCATGTAAAAGATTATGTATTTCCAGTAAAATTGTTTCACAAACATATCATGTAAATTAGCACTTTGATACTGACATCTGTCAATCAGAAATATCTTAATATAATAACTGATATTTAACTGCACTTTTTCAATAAAATCTATTAATTGTTGCAAATGTGGGTACTTCCGGTTGATTAGTTATAACCAGGGCATCGAACCCAAACCTGACCCGAACCAAAACCGGAACCAAACTGTAACATTTTACCGAACCCAAACCAAGAACTGAACCTCATTAGATACTTACAAAATTGCAATTTGAACGAGCGCCTCTAACGGCAAAGCATAGAAATCAAGGTTGCTATGGTTACCCCGTCCAAACAAAGACCTGTCATCAGCCGTAGACTCTACACTCTGGCCATCGTTTTAGTGGAATAATCGAATGAAAAAGTTGTCCCAGACACATCTTCTGGTTTTAAACTCATTTTTATTAAACACAACGTAAAAATCACAATAAAGAATTAGGTTTAACACTGAATAACAGATGCGAACACAATGACAGATAGGAACAGGGAACGGGACGCAAGACAACGAGGGGAGGTTTGTTTGGATGCATGATCTTCTATCTCTCTCTTGCAGTGACGTCTTGTAAGTGTCTACTGAACATGAGTTGGAACCGAATTGAGTATTATTCGGGTTCTGGGTTCAGCTGCGGTTCAGGTTCATTTTCTGTTCGAAATGTAAGCGTAATCGTAATACAAATGACCGTCGACGCCTTCGACGTCTTCGTAGCTCTCTGCGTTCGTGAAAATGTTCTTGTCTTGCGTTGTATCATAAATTCCGAAACGCATTTTCATTATTTATGTATAAAGATTATTATTCAAAAAAACATTAATTCAATTTTCATTAGGTCGAACCGAATCTAAACTCAGTACGTGAACCCGGAACAAAACCGCAAAATTATTAATGTTTGAACCAGAACAGCTCACGAACCCATCTCTCAGAAAACAAATTAACCTGAACCTAAACCGAACCTAGTTTTTGGCGGGTTCGATGCCTCGATTATAACCAAAAGATAACCTAAAATTTATGAAAGTAAACATGTCGATGGAACGTTGTTTCGTGCCAAAATAAAGAATAAAATAATATTCTGAAATATATTCAATGTCTCACATGCGTTTATAACCTTCTACCGTCTAATTCAAAGAATCAAAAGTAAAAGAAACATCTGATGTAACGTAGATAATTTCACGCCAAATGAAAATTATATTTATAAAAATAAATAGAACGATATTATATTAATATATTATAGCATATTCAGATATGTAATCCTCAATTTATAGTTTATATATATTTTTCTTTTAGAAATTATGTGTCCATATAAAATGTCTGTTTGAAATGAGTCTGAACTTGGTACGTAACGTTGTGACGACAAAACATGGCTGGTTTTTGCAACTTTTTAAAAATATCATACTTTAAAACGATTTTATACAACAAAAAATATAAATAAAAAATAATTTAATCATACTGATCGATGAATTAGATTATCGATACACACGCACACACACACACACACACACACACACACACACACACACACACACACACACACACACACACACACACACACCTACACACCCGCGCACACACCTAATTATGCTCTTTGCTTCAGATGTAACTACGAAAACTTATAACTTCTTAAACAATTAATGCAATTATTTTGTTTGTAAATTACAGTTAAATTCATGTCCCATGTTTAGTAAAAATAAAAATATATTTAATTATTAAAAAATATCTTAATTTATGTTTGTATGTTTATAAAGCATATGCGCCCGTACAAAGAACAATTAAATTTAATGGTGCACAATTAAAGAAACAGTAAACATGACAATAAACCTAATTGAATAAAAATCAAAAATGTGCAGTTATTTTTTTAGTCTTTTATTGCATAATGTAAACCAGCCTTTACATACCACCTGTCTGCAAATTTGAATATAATGGAAACCACCTGTTGTTTTATCATGTATTTCGCTTTAAACAGTTAGATTTGCTATATTTTAAACTTTTACAATTTTTGCTACATACATTGTATTAGTTTTCCATGTTGCTTACATAGACAATGAAAACTGATATGTATAAACAAATAAATTGTTTATTGTAGTTAAATATTATTTAATTACCAGTTTAAAGCAGGTTTAAACGAACGAATTAAATTATATATAGTGAATTTCCGCAAGTAAATTAAAATGTTAATTGTGACCTAATTTACAGTTATAATAATAGAGTGATATTAATAACTGATTATTTACCAATTAAATAATTTGTATACAATTTTCATCGCTAACTTTTGATTGCATTTTAGCAAATTTATAAATTTAAATCACCTATTAATCAAGCAAATTAATTTCAAATTTAATTATTTATGCGAAAATAATTGGAGAAATCTAATATTTTAACAGTTTTGTCTAATTTCACTGCAGTACTGTGGTTTCATTGGTTTGTGAAGGTGGATTTATAAGTAACACACAACATGGAACATAATTTAGCTCAGATTAATTTAGCATAGAAAACATAGAATTTTGTCAGTCAAAGTTCCACAAAACATAGAGAAAATTAGAAGTAAAAGAAGTAGGTACCTGTCATTTTCAAATAATAATAAGAAGAGAAACATATGTTTACCTTTGTGAATTTTTTTATAAATTTTGTCAGAATTGATTGCGAGTTCGTGTTATTATTTGGTTTTATTATTTATGATTAAATTTATACAAATAAATTTGATGTCGTCCATTTTAATCAACAAATGACTGACACGTGTTTCAACCTCGTAGCGGTATTTACTAGTGGTGGGACCCGGATCCGGATAGTTTCGGTTTCGGATCCAAAAATATCCGGATATCCGGATAATTGATTGTTGAACTATCCGGATCTGAGTATCGGATTTTGGATCCGGATCTGAGAATCGGATTTTGAATACAAATCTGAGTATTGGATTTTGGATCCGGATCCGAATATGAGTATGAGTATCGGATTTTAGATATGGAATTTCAGAATCCACATCGGTTCTCGGATTCGAATATTCTCAGTATTGAACCCAATGATAATATTTGAATGTATATTATAAATAAATAAAAAAAGTAAAAGTAAGTAAAATATATCGTCATCATTACCGATGTCTACATGTGTTGTAGATACTGGCACACCCAGAAATGGGTAATATGCCGTGATGATATATTTATTTATTTATTTAGTGAATAAGACCTGTTTAACTAAGTGTTCCTTAATCTGACATTCCTGGGAAGAGCTGAAAAGGTTTTGGTAACAATTGGATAACCGGAAGTAGTAGTTTCTTAAAAAAAATCTTCGGCATATTACCCATTTCTGGGTGTGCCAGTATCTACAACACATGTAAACATCGGTAATGATGACGATATATTTTACCGTGTGGGCGCTTACCAGGCGTCACCTCACGGGTACCCCTAGCTGGTGTGGAAAGGTGGCTTTTGTGCCATTTAAAATTGGAAATATTTGGCGTCTGTCGGGATCGAACCCGGTTCCTCCAGGTTCGCGACCAGACACTCAGGCACGCGGCCACGGGACCCCTTATTCACTAAGATCTGGATATGCGAGTTTTAACATGAATCCAATACCTCTCTTAGCGAGAGGTAAAAATGTAACATTACCAATATGTGACAATACTTATAAAACTTTCCTTAAGCAAAATAATTATTAATTAAGAAATAAATAAAATTAGAATGTAGGTATATTAATCTATTATTTCCTATAGCCTTCTAACTTCTAACCGTCAAACACATTTTAAAACTTCACTGCGCATGGTCAGAATTTGAAATACTTGCTGGTAAAACCATTCGACGAAAATTTGAATTTAAATTTAAAGTTCTCGCCTCTCCGAACACCGAATTGATAGTTCTCAGAATTTTTAATTTAAGAACTAAAGAGTTCGAACGCTTTTAAGTGAAATGCGCATGCTCACTAATTCGCGAACTGCTTATAACTGTAGGTTCGAACAAACCTTGTAAACTGTATGGAGCGGTAAAAGAATATAGAGTGCAATTTAAAAATATAAATGAAAGTGAGTATAAAATAAATGGAATTTCTATCCGATAAATCGTAGAAAATTGAAGTCAATTATTATTGTTAGTATTAGGAAATTTATATACCCAGAAGATCATATATATTATAATCGTGGAAAATATAAAATCACATTAAAGTTAAATGAACTAGCGAGTGCTGTTCGATAAGTTCGTGCAAAAACAAAGAAAATTCCATCCTTTTATAAGTTTGAGTTAGTTTGTCTCGTCGTTCAGATTTCGTTTGTTTTTTCATTTCATATTCATAGTAATGAATCCAGATTTCGTGAACAGCGTTCTAAATTGTGCTTAGTTTACTGTGAGCCAACGCGACACCCATCTAACGGAAATTTTTCATTTGCATATGTTCATGCATAATATGACTAACGCGATCAGTTGTCCTTTGCGATGCCTACAGTCGCAGCAGTAGGATCCTCCACTATTTTAAATTTTTAATAAAACCTAACCTAACTAGTTTAATCTGAAATCGGGTTTGGCCGGTAACAGATATATGACAAACGCGCTGGGTACGTCGTTTCGTGTCACGTCAAAACCAACGCGAACATGCGGAGGCGATACGCGACCCCGGTTTGCGCATTCGAATAACCATTAGCCAGTAACATGTGCTTGATTTATATGAATGTATTAAAGTTTTATTTTTATATTAGGGAGATAAATATCTGAAAATTAATTATTATATTCACCCTATTATTACTCCATTGTTATTTTTTTTTAAAAGCCGTAGCCTTGGAAAACCCTTATTCGTTAAGTCGTAATATTTTTTAAAATATTCTGTGTCGTAGATGTTAGGATCATTTTGTTCTCAAACAGTGGAGTTCACTATTAATAGGAGTTTTATAAATTGATCTGTTTTAAGACATCTAGTAGTTATTTATGCAACAAGAGTAAAAAGTATAGTCTTATTTCAGGCGAATTCGTCAAATCGTATGAGTGAAATAAGACTATACTTTTTACTCGAGTTATATACAATTTTTCTTTTACGTCTTCGATAAAAGTGTGAAAAAAAGTGCCATAACGTTTCAATGAGACGTCAAACCAAATTATAACTTACAAAATAAACAATTTAAACAGGGAACATGAAAAGTTTTTATTACAAATCGAAAAATTTTATATTCTTTAATGAAAATTAATTTTGTGATATTTATATGGAAAGCACGCAGATACACAAAATAAAACTCAAATGACATAACTAAGAAACAAACAATAAACTGTTGTTCTCCGCTTTCATAGCAACACTACACTGTAAAAAAAAATCGCGATTTTACATATATAGCGTAGTAAAAATTATACATAAAAATTGTGTAATCAGTATTATTCAGAAATAACTACGTAATTTTTCAATAATTATGTAATATAAATTATAAATAGCGATTTTCCCCATATATTCTGTAAATTTACTACTGTTTTACAAATTCAATTACTACACTATGTATGTAAATAATATATTACAGAAAATTTCTGGAAAACTCGCAAAATTTACTAATTATGACAGTAAAAATACAAAATATTTACAATAAATATTTTTTTTTACATTTGCAGTGTAATTTTTTTATTTGAAACTAGTAAAATTTATTTTTAAATGTAATGAAATTTGAATTGTTTGTGTCACAGAAAATAACTGGTATGGTATGGTATAAATATTATTATCGGAATGTAAAAACATGCTTATTATTCAAAAACTTTGATTTTGTTATCGTAACTATTTATGTTTGCAAATTTTTAAGTTGGTAGGATAGGCGGAAGTGAATCAAAAATGTATTAGAATTAAAACACTAACACGTAAGGAAAATAAAATAGAACTTTGTAAATTTCAACAATTTTAATACAGAACTACAGAAGATTCCTGTAAAAAAAATTGTTTGAAGTTTGCCGCATACCAAACTTTGTAAAATTCAACAATTTTTATACAAAACTACAGAAGATTTCTGTAAAAAAATTGTTTGCCGCGTACCAGTCCGCCAATCAGAGTGCATGAACGGTGCGCAGCTGACCTGTGCGCCGACCACCAGTTTTCGATAGTGTAGAATGGCATCGTAGATGGTCTGTTTCGTAACTACGTACTACGAATGCGATGTAAAATACAAGAAGACAAAGCTGGCCCTGAGTCCTGACGACAACGTGAAGTGCCTTTCGGTGAAAAGAAAGATTATTTATATTTACATTTACAAGCTACCAACAAAAAAATTAAGGGTAGGTATAAGAATTATTTTAAATTTAAGCTTAAGAACTATTATAGTACTTACCAGTCATTATTTTTAGTGAATTGGAATTAATTGGTGGTAACTTATAGTGTTATATCCTAACCTCAAAATCCATGAAACCTTTATCAGTATTCTGTTTCATTTTCGATATGTTTATTTGCAATATTTGTCACATTAATATTAAAACAGAGTTGTTATACGAAAAACACATTTATACTCATCGACACAATAGAAATGTCAAATTTATCTGTCCAATATCTCATTGTCGGCTGCAGTTTTCTAAATATCAATCTTTTTTTAGTCATAAGTATCGAAATCATACTAAAGTATCATCATCTGCATCTGTTGTAGTAAAAGATGTTGAAGTAAATAAAAATATATTCCACTGTGGTAGTTTTTCATGTAATTTTAATTGCAATAAAATAATAAATATAATTAAGCATTCTAAAACACACATTTTAACAGGTGAATCAGTGAAATGCGCTGTATCAACCTGTATTAATAAAACACTCTACAATAATTTGAATTCTTATAAATGTCATATGTACAGGCATCATAATGCTAATGCAGCAGGTAAAGGCATACATGATATCCCACAAAATGACGTCTCAACCCCAAGAAATTCAAATATTTTGGAAAATGATAGTACTTATTCAGATAGCGACAATGTAAACAGTAAATATGAAAATATTGCTCCATTACATCGCGATTTTAACATAACCAATAATGAACACGATGAAATACAGAAAAATTTAGCATTGTTTTTCTTAAAGTTAGAATCAAAAAATTTTTTAACAAATGGAACAGTGCAGAGTGTTATTGAAGTAATTTCTGAAATAAATGTAATAAATAACAAAATAATTAAAAATAAACTAAATAATGTATTTCTGCAAAATAACATTGACACTAAAATTAGAGATTTAGTTTTTGTAGAATTAGAGCAAAGTAACTTTTTTGACAATTATCATAGCAAACAACATAATGGATTACTTCGAAGCAACTATAGCAGAAAATGTACCTACAAAAAATATTTCAACTATGTCAGCCCGCAAAAATATTTTTTGGGATCAAATTCAAGTCATACTCCATGCCACTATCATTACATACCAATTGAAGATTCTATACGTGCATTTGTGAGCAATGTTAGTGTAGAAAATCAAATTAAAAATCCAAAACAATGTAAAGAAAATATTTTAGTAGATTTTTATGACGGAACTTTAAATAAACATTTCTATAATGAAGAAAAAACTATAAAAATAATTGCATATCAGGATGCATTTGAAGTATGTAACCCTTTAGGTTCTGCAAAATCAAAGCATAAATTATTAGCAGTGTATTTTACATTGGCAAATTTATACTCTTATAATCAGTCGAAAGTAGATCCCATTCAATTAGTTTTATTATGCTATGAGAAACATGTAAAATATTTTGGTTTAAACAGTGTTTTCGCACCTTTCATAGCTGATTTAAAACGATTGGAAACTGACGGTATCGTTCTTCGCATAAATGATCGTGATGAGAAATACAATTTCAGATTAATTGCTGTCACAGGGGATAACTTAGGTAGCCATTTGTTAGGAGGTTTCACTGAAAATTTTTCATCAACTAATTATCTTTGTCGTTTCTGTTTATTTACTAAAGAAAATCTTAAAAATGGTGACATATTTAAAAAAGAAATTAGAACCCCGCAAAATTATAATGAAAATGCCGAACAAGCTGTAAGTACCGATCAGTTGCACGTCTGTGGTGTTAAACAACATTCAGTTCTAAACATTTTAACCTATTATCATGTCTGTAATCCAGGGTTACCCCCTTGCATTGCTCACGACCTTTTTGAGGGTATTGTTCAATTCGACGTAATGTTAATCATAAAATATTTTGTCAGAAATAATTGGATATCAGAATCTTATTTGAACACTAAATTACAATCGATAAAAGTTGATAAGAATAATCAAACAAATGTACCGCTGATCAATACTAAAAACACAAAAATTATTGCACAAGCCTCTGAAACTCGTAGACTGTTGCAAATTATTCCACTTGCTGTAATAAACAAAATATGTGTTGAAGATAAAGTTTGGATGTTATTACTTACTTTAAGGAAAGTAGTGGATTTAGTGTGTGCCCCAAAATTATCAATTTCACAAACAGTTTTAATTGATATGTATTTTAGTGACTATTTAAATTTGCGAAAAGAATGTTTTCCAGATGTTCCTTTACGTCCTAAACATCACTATGTAACACATTATGGTGAATTAACGAGGCAGTTTGGCCCCTTAATAAGATTTTGGACACTAAGATTTGAGAGCAAACATAGTTATTTTAAGAAAGTAGTTCGTTTTATCGGTAACTTTAAAAATTTAACTCACTCACTCTCTGAACGTCATCAGCTTTTGCAATCTTATTTCAGTTCTGGATGCTTTTTTGATGAAAAAGTAATCGCGGATAACGTAAATGAAATAAATATAAATATGTACTCAGAAAAAATTAAATCTTATTTTTTTGGTTACATTGATGATCTGATTGAATCTCAGAAGATTCTATATAGAGGTATCTATTACCAAAAAGGAATGTTCTTAGTGTTAAAAAAGGATAATGAAAGATATTCTTATAAACTATGTGAAATTTTTTCAATATTTATAAATAAATCCTATAATAAAATTTATTTTATAGGATCAGAATGTGAGATAATGGAAAATCCACATGAGGGATTATATTCATTTGTGAATTTAAATGCTAAAGATGAAATCATATGCGAATATTCAGAATTGTTAGATTGCATCCCTCTTTGCAAGCATATTACCAACACCAACATTTCATATTTTTGCCCGAAACACGCATTTTTTGATGAATTTTAATTTTTTTTTTTTTTTAGATGCCTGTATTTAAACTTTGGACCTCAGACAGGAAATTGAAAAAATTTGTAAATGCTCCCGAATTAGATATAAATTTATTAAAAACAACAGGTAATTTCTAACTATGCCAAAAGATTAATTTAAATTAACTTTTTATGCTTTTCATACAGCTTCTGAAAAATTTAACATACCAGTTCATTCCATAGTATTGGAAACTGACGGAACATGTATTGAAGATAATGATACTTTAGATATGGTCAAGACGGAGACTTTAATAATTTTACAAGACAATGAGACTTGGATTGATAAAGATTGGGACAATACCAGTACAAGCACTGCCGTATCATCCGAATCTTCCACTTCCTTAACTCAAAGCAACGTTGAATCTACGCCACCAAAACAAGATGATGCATGTATTAATCTGACAACGTTTGAATTTAATTTGCCACTTGATATAGCATGTAAACTAGTTGACAAGAAGTCCCTGGATCAAAAACAATTTACATTGTTTGTACATCTATTAGTAGATTACTTACGAAGTCAGAATATAAAATATCCTGGGCGAAAAATGTTCAAAACCATATGTGAAGGTCTACTGAAAAAGTACCCGTCTTTAGGGGATTTAGATGAAGATGAAAAATTAATAGGAACAGGATATACAACATTATTGAAAAAGCTGGAAGATAGATGTAATTATCTGAATAGATCAATTAATAGTCCAGATTTAAGTTCTCGTTTGAAAGTAAATTATAAAAGAAAGAAAGCATTAACATTTAAGAACTGGCAACCAAATAATCCGACCGAAGAGACTGAAGAAACTATTAATGAAAAAAAATTGAAACTTACACAACTCCATGCTAAACAAATTGATAATGAAGAAGTAGAAAAATTGATGGAATTGACGTACGCTACGCAACGTTTATTTTTAAATAAAAAAGAAATACCAACAATGGACAGTATAATGAGGGAATGGCCATTTTTATTCTATGAAAAATATATGCTACGACATTTTTTTACTTTAACTGGTTGCAACATGGAAGA
This sequence comes from Ophonus ardosiacus, assembly GCA_943142095.1. NCBI lineage: Eukaryota > Metazoa > Arthropoda > Insecta > Coleoptera > Carabidae > Ophonus > Ophonus ardosiacus. The sequence goes on along the minus strand of OW964831.1, from coordinate 9,401,177 downwards.
AATATTTGTAGGTGGAATAAAAAAAATGAAAAAAGTACTTCATTTTTTAACAAATATACCTTGCGCACTAGAAAATGATGATGAAATCATTACACATTTTTTTATTGTTGTCACAACACATTTCAAGGAAAAATTAAAATACATAATCCAAGAAAAAGAGGTAATATATTATATTTGTTTATGGTTGTGATTTTTTTTTTTTTTTTACAGGAACATATACCGAAAGACGAAATAATATGTGAAGATAATATATCGACCCCGTATTTAATACATGTAAAAAGTGGGTATATGCTGAATATTATTAAATAATTAAAATAAATATTGATTATTAGTAAAACATTGCAATTCACGCTATAGTTTCTCAAATAATGGTTAAATATTTGGACGAAAATTTTATGCTTTCAAATCAATTTAATTCTTAAATTGAGAGAAATAAAAATATTGTTGCGTAATAAGGACTCAAACACGATGTTTTTACTAAATTTTGATAAAACCCACTTTGTAGAGAAGCGGGAATTCTAAATGAACGAACAAAGGTAAATATATTTATTGAAAAATTTAGACAATACCTGTATAAAACAAGTAGGTACACAAAATAATGAATAAATGATTATTCACAATTAACAAATAAATAGGTAAATATAATAAACGAGATATCATGTTATTTTGCCAATAAATATATTTTTATCTGTGCGCGTTCAATTAGACTTCCCGCTACTCTAAAACTTGCAATGGCTCTTGCCGTTTGAAAACTAGTAATGAATTAATAATTTTTAATTTCAGATAAAAAGTGTTACATAGTTGCAGAAAAAATCATCGTGCAAGAATGTACAACATTAATTTCTGCTGTTAAACAAGTTTTTGCTTTATATTATATTTTAAATTTGAAATATCCTGCGGCAGCGTCTTTGACATTAGAGTTTCTTCAAAGATACATTTTGAAAGTGAACCCAGAAGAAGGATCTAAATCAAGCTCTAAATCGACTAAAACTTTAAGTATACTAAACAAAGTTTTAAGTCTTATGAAGAAATTGCGAGAATTTCACAGTCCTGAATAATTTGAACTAATAGGTTCATAAAAAATTATGCTTTAAACATATTTTTTTTTTTAATTCGCCATCTAATAGTATTAGAGTTTTTGCCATAGAAGATTATTTGTTTTCTTTTATATGTTTTTATGTCTGTGATTTTATTTATAGTACTCTTAGCAAATAATGCTATTTTTTTACGTTATTTAATAAATAAATTAATAAAACGATATTTTATTTTACCTTTCTTCCCATCCTAACTCAAAATATTTCAGAATAGTTACGAAATTTTTGGATAATATTTGTAAAATTCAAGGATTCATCTGTAAAATTATTACAATAAAAGTATGCAAATTTACAAAATAATTGTAAAAACACATAAACTTTTAAGTAATTTTTGGAACACAATATGTATTTTTAATACAGAAATTTCATGTAAATTTACAACGTATCTAGAAAAAATACAAACATTTAGTAATATTTTATAAAAAATCTGTAATTTTAAGAAAATTATTTGTAACAATTATACATATTATATATGGAAAACTACAGAAAATATATGTATAATTAAATAATTATTATCTACTCTATGCCTGTAAAATTCCGAATTTTATGTGTAATATTACTTTATTTGTATATTAATATTTTTACATAATATTTCTGTAACTTACTTTACATACTTATTGCAAAATTACATGCGTCTGTAAAATTACAGTTAAAACCTAGGCAATATAGTTGCCTATGTTTTGCATGTAAATTTACAGACTTTTTTTTTACAGTGTAGATACTGGATGTACGAGGACAAATTATTTTCGATACAATTTTTCTAACACTCATAATTTGAAAATTTTCGTCCGTGCATTAAGTTTTGTATGTACCACGAGCGTAACTTGCTTTTATGGCCTTTGACGTGTTTTTATCCTTCGGCTTACGCCTCGGGCTCAAAATCCCGCCGCAGGCCATAAAAGCCTCCTTACGCTCTTAATACATAAATAATTATTATGATCTATACCGCCATGCCTTGAATTACGTAAGTAATGCGTTCGGTGAACTTTTACATAACTTAAATTTTACTTAAGTCGAATTTATAATTTGCTTAATGTAACTTCATAAGAAAAAATAAACTGCAATATGTGTACTTACACGGTATTATTTTACAAATAAAACATTTTCCAGCATTATTTACTCCAATCCCGACCGACGCCAAATAAGCGCCCGCACGGTGCAAATATGTCATCATCATTACCGATATCTGCGATAAAGCAGATTGTAGCACACTCAGAAATGGGTAATATGCCGTGATGATATATTATTATAGTATATAAACAATAGTATGAAAATTGGAAATATGCCTATGTACCTACATATAATAAACAATTTAATAAAATAATTAATAAAAAACTACGTACATATATCCAAGTTTTGATTGCCGTTGGCAGCCAATGTCATTCAATATCTTTCATTTTCATACAATTGCACGAGGTTTCTATCTGACAAGGAATCATCAAAATAGTAAAAATATACGAATGTATATGCTGAATAACGAATATTAATAAAAAAATGAAATGGTATAAATGAGATATTTCGGAAATAAGGGGTTTTTTGTTATAGCGCTTCGACACTAATATGAAATCTATATATAATATTTTAATTGACTACCGAAAGACCGCCTATACATGCATTACAAATAGCGTGTTAGGAGGTGGGGATTACTACCAATGGAAGTTAAGAAATTCAAATTCGAAAGGAGGGGCTAACATTCCTGTACTGCAATTTCCAAACAGTTTTTATTTTAACATAAATTTATTGCATTAAACTTAATAATTTAAATACACCTGTAATTATAAAGTATGTAGACTTATACAGTGTTATAATATTCATTTATTTTTATCTAAATATAATTTAAAATAGCATATATTTCAAGAACATTTAGGTCCATGATGAAAACAGTTTGATATAAAAACACATAAATGTGACGTCACGTCAATCTTTTCAAAATTCGGGAGACCATAACTTGCTTATTAATAGGAATTTTTTCACCGGATTTTCATCAATAGTCTAAGTTTTCCTAATATTTTCAGATGAAATTATAAAAAAAAAAAAATGGTGAATCCCCATTATTACATATTTGGTTTAGTTACGTTATTTCGTTATTTTCTGCATTCAGTTGCTTGAAAATGGATTTCGGATTTCGAAAAGGCGAAAGCAGAAGGCTTGAAGGAGTAGGAATTTGGAATAGAATTGATATTTTAAAAACTAATAACTTTTTTTAAAACTTTCATAGTCCCTATCATAATATATTAATTAAGGATTAAAGCTTCATTCGCAAACCACTTTGAATAATTTGAATTTAGGAAATTTGAATTTAAAAAATTTGACATCATTCGCAATACATAATTTTTAATAGCATTCACAACCACTTTCATAACCAAAAAATTAAAGAATAATAGCAAGAAGTTTGTTTACATGTCAGCCATAGAATGTCAAATACCCAGCTAATATAGATATGGACGAGCAGGTAATATGCAAATTTATTATTGTAAATAACTATCACCTAATCACTAACCATGGGCGAGTTTCTTTATTCAGCAGCAATTAATGCGCTGAATTCCATCAGCAATTGAAAATGACGTCACGATGAATAGGTGATGGAGCCGATGGATAGCCGCTGCGACCGAATAAAGAAACGGGTTGCTGAAAATTGCGATGAATCTCCTAACTTTAAATATCAACTGACAGATAACCACCACGCCAGATATGGAAAGTTTTATAGTTAAAAGTGTGGCTAAAAGGACCGTCGCTGTATTGCAATCATCAGATTCATCGAACAATGAAGAATCTGATGACAGCAATAGCAACAGTGATATGGAATTCATAATTATAATAAAAATTATCTACATTTATAACCATCTACTTTCTGTTGTGAACGAGATATGGTTTTTTTATTATTATTATTTGAATTATGCATTTTTTCTTTCCATATTCTTACACTTGCAACCATGAAATAAACACAAATGTCAAAAATGACATTTCGTTAGACCCCCCCACTACCAATCCATCGGAAATCGTAAAATCCATTGGTAGTCAAAGCCGATGCATGCGATGAATTTACGATGGATAGTGCGCGGTAATTAGAAACGGTATGATGAATTTCATCTGCAATTCAGCAGTGAATAAAGAAACTGTGTGATGAATTTACGATTCATGCGCATTAATGCGCACTACTCATCGGTGAATAAAGAAACTCGCCTTATATAAACAAATAATGACAAGTACCATGGCTCGCGAGATAAACTAATAACGTACAACCATGACCAACTAGCTTAAACAAGGACAGAAGATAGTAATTTCAATTTCAAGTTTGGAGCTTGCAAACTTCAAATTTTTCAAATTCAAATTTTTCAAATTCAAATTGCTTGTGAATGCTTATACATATATCCTACATGCAAACTTCAAATTTTTGAAAGTGAAATTGGTTGTGAATGATACTTAAGCCACAAAAATATATATTCTGGATTCAGAAGCTTGCAGGAGTCGTCTGTTACTTTAAAAAAAAGTTATCTCCATCACCTCGTAAATTGTTATATCTTAATACATAATTTCTATTAATCTCCATTATCACCCTTTATATTTTATAATATAATTCATGGCCGCCCACGATTCGTATTGAATTGCCTGTCTTATTTCTTTGTCCCTTCATACATTTACCTGTAGAATTGGTATAGTTAAAGAATTACAAAACGATCAATACAGAGCGTGCCACCCCGCAGTCACACGCGCGGCATCTCTACCCCCGCGCGCCCCCGCAGTCCGCAGACGTCGTCCATCCGCCCCCACCCTCGAACAATCCATAACTGTATGTGTCCTATTAGGCAGCAGGAGCATGGGCTGGAGTAGGATAGGATCCGACTCGCACGCAACCGGCAAAGGAGATACAAGGATCATATTCCTCCCCACCCCGAAAACAGGGGAGGGGGATGTGTTTATAGCTTGATTTGGTTTAGAGGGGATGATTGATTCGAAAAGATAATGCAAATTTATTTTGTTTAATGACTCACCAGCGTTCAAGTGATTCAATAAAAATTATATTTATTCTTTTCCAAATTATATACAGAGAATTTATTTTAAAATGCAACATTATGGTTCATCACTTCCATGGTTACTCACTATTGTCAAGAAATGAAAGCAATGTAATATTTGTCAATTTAAAATGCAACATTATAAATAGTACTGCAGCACAGGGATACCTCCAAAACACATCACAAATGGTGTCAATTCTTATTACGACCGACTAGAATATTGCCAGAGAGTGAATGGGGATATTTTTTAACATTTATTACATGAAAGTTATGAATTTTTGTAAGCTGAAGATTGTCAAGATGTGCAACATTCATGTTTTGATTTTTTGTTGATCGTATGTAGGCTAATTTAATGGAAATTAGTTTTGATAATACAAAACTACAAATTTTGTATGTTGCATTTTAAAATGGACAAATATTACATTGCTGTCATTTTTTGACAAAAGTGAGTAACCATGGAAGTGACTGACCATATGTTGCATGTTAAAATAAATTCCCTGTATGTACGAGGTGTGGCTACAAAATAACGAGATTGATCTTAGAACATTGACAATTTATAAAATTACACAAAACAAATATTGCCACCCTAAATGTACTCTCCTCCCCGAACCCTACACCGCCCGATGCGGATACTCCATGCCTGCAGGCCTTTTACCTCTCTCTAAGAGAAGTATTGGATTCACGTTAAAAATCGCATGTCCAGATTTTACTGAATAAGTACGATTTAAGGTCCCTAGAATGCGATTTTAACATTTTTTACTAGGAATGACGATAGGTATCCGGGTACTCGGAACCTACCCGATAATAATGTACCCGGGTATAAAATTTCTTACCCGATTACCCGAAATATACCCGATGCGCCTTTAATTACTCGATATCCTTTAATTACCCGAACAATTTTCAACTGCCGGAAAAATTGTATCTAAAAGATGAGTTTTTTATTACCATACCATAATTAATATAATTTTTTTTATGGAGATACAGTAGGTATATTATTTATTTGTATTACTTTTTATTTAATTTTATATGTAAACAATAATAATGAATTTCATTAAAATGTAAACCGCTAATATAAGAGTAACTGGTAATTAACAAATTAAAAAAAATTGTATATGTACTTAAAGGATACCGGGTAATTAAAGGGTATCGGGTAATTAACGAGTAAAGAGTACTATCCGGGTAATGGGGTATTCCACTCAATTTTTTTTATTATTTTAAAAAAAACTTCATTCAGTTTTGAAGCAATTCATAGTATTAAAAAATCTTAATTGTTCCTAGTTTAAGAGTATTTTATTTTCAAGAAATCAGTCTAACGTCACATTTCCTCTATACTTGTCTTTCTCACACACACTGCTCTGAGTACGCTGCGAGAGAAAGATAACAATTGTATGACGTCAATTTTCCCTTTTAGCAAATGTGAAATATCTCGTAAAGTAATTATTTAAAAAATGTTTTCATTGTTTTAACTATTATTTATTAAGCCATACTTTATGTTAAATTGAAATTTTCTTAATTTTTTTGTTATGGTGGAATACCCCATTGTTTCGGGTACTCGGGTACCAAAATTATCGGAATTCGTCATTCCTAATTTTTACGATGATGTCTGTGTGTATGTGTGATGTGTGTATGTAAAGTTGAAAATATTTTGAAAACAATTGATCAACCGGAAGTAGTAATTTCTTAGAAAAAATTTCTAAATATTATTTTTTGGAAATTTTTGTTATTACAAATATTGAAGAACATAAAATTCTCTATCCAATACATTGAACATCTTCTACAGATTTAGAGATAAAGACACTATAATATACCGTGAGTATTTTTTAACGTGAAACATTGGGTTTGTCATATCCATGGTTACGATTTAACATTTGATTGTCAGCAATGTATTTTTCCGTTCCATTTAAAATGAAACATAGGGAACGAATTTGTCATTTGATAAGACGTCAATAGAGGTTAATTTTGTTTAAATAATTATACCTGCATTCTAAATTAAAATTAATTGTAGAAAAAATATAGTGCTCATCTTGTGCCCGAGTGGTTTTCTGACTCGGCTAAATTTCTTACAATATTTAAATATAATACTTCTGTCAAATTCATTCCCTATGTTTCATTTTAAATGGAACGGGCAAATATATTGCTGTCAATCAATTATCAAGTCGTAACCATGGATATGATAAACCCAATGTTTCACGTTAAAAAATACTCACGGTATAGAATAATCGTAAATAATAAATCGCGAAAGCTAAACTACACTAGGGAAACCAATTGACAAATTCAAATTTGTATAACATAGTAATGTTTATAACATAATTTGTAAATGACAGATGTCAGTGTCAAAAGTGAAATTTTAGTGACATTCGGAAAGTTCGCTAATAGCCAGAAGTTCCAGTACGCATAATACCACAAACTAAAAATTTCTTTAGAATCCGCTATTCTGAAGGTTGGAAACTGATCAGGGATTCAAAATTTCTGTTGTGCGAAAATTTTTAAACGTTTACAAAAGAAGTTGGGAATAGTCAGCCAACTAGTCTCGAAATAAGGTCATTGTGAAATAGTGTTCATGCTACTGGTATACCGCAGTTAGTTCTGTTAATAAAGCGGTTCATGTGTTGTGTATGACAAATCATAGTAAAATATTTCTAATCGTAATGCCGCTTTACAGAAATTCTGATAGGATTTACCATTTCTCAGACGTTTTTCTTTTATGTCATGGACTGTATGAATATCTCGACTGTGCTATGTTTTAACAATTACTCAAAATCTCAGTTATACAGCAATTATTTTTCTTATAAACTGACGTTTTGGTACATGCATACATATATCTTCGTCAGGGTAAGATCTTACAGATTTATATAAACAAAGTCGTAGGTACATTTGTGTTGGTTTGTAGACACACATACTTTAAACTTACTTTTATACAGCGCTTTTATTAATAGTGATGTTTAACCTTATAAATATACCGTGAGTATTTTTTAACGTGAAACATTGGGTTTGTCATATCCATGGTTACGGCATTTGATTGACAGCAATGTATTTGCCTGTTCCATTTAAAATGAAACATGGGGAACGAATTACACAGAAGTATTATATTTAAATATTGTAAGAAATTTAGCCGAATCAGAAAACCACTCGAGAACACTATATTTCAGGCGCAAGGTGCACACCATATTTTTTCTACAACTAAATTTAATTTTTAGAAAACAGGTATAATTATTTAAACAAAATTAACCTCTAATGACATTTTGTCAATATGACAGATAACCGCTGAATATTCCTATAAGTTACGACTTGTCATTTGATTGACAGCAATGTATTTGCCTGTCTCATTTAAAACATAGTTAATGAATTTCACAGAAATATTATATTTATTGTAACAAATTTAGCCTAGTCTGAAAATCACTGGGTCACAAGGTGCACACAATGGCTGGTAGCACAAGCCCTGTTCTAACTAAAACGCTGTTTTAAGAAATGTCAAATTCAAATTTCAATGTTTAATTTCACCCTTATGTGTAAAGAACGATTTTTTTTAAAATATTTGATTGAATACAAACTATGTGCTGCTTCAAAATCATATTTTAATATATTTGATTTTATTTATTTTTGTTATTAAATAATGAAATTTGACATTTCTTAAAACAGTGTTTTAGTTAAAACAAGGCTTGTGCTACCAGCCATTATTTTTTATACAACTAAATTTTATTTAGAAAGCAGGTATAATTATTTAAACAAAATTAACCTCTATTGACATCTTGTCAAATGTGAAATTCTTTCCCTAAGTTTCATTTTAAATGGGACATTGCTGTCAATCAAATGTCAAGTCGTAACCATGGATATGACAAATCCAATGTTTTACCACAGAATAGACATATACAGAAGCGACACTCCTTGTTTACGCCATTGTTGTTGCGATTTGATGTTTATGACCTTGAACTTTAAATTTGTTGGCAAATTTACGCGCGAAATTTAAATTGTTTTATATGGTAAAAGAAAAATTAGAACACAAAAGTACTAAAATTTTAATTTTATTAACAAATTAAGAAGAAATCATAAAATAAACACATAATTATGTTTTTATTGAACAAATACGTGAATTTTACAAATTCAATACAATGCAGAATTTTCTATATCTTTGACGTGGGAAACACAAACGTCAGATTCAATGAATATGTCCCAAATATCCTTCTCCATCAAATCTTCTCTTCATCAGGCCTTGAGCCACATTTTACACCTATATTTATTAAGTGAATATACATTTTGCATGATATAGAAGTCGTTTTGCATTACTTACATTTATGAATCTTTCGGAAACGAAAAAAACTTACATTTCGCTTTCTCCATTTTTTAAATCTCCTTATATAGTTTTTATATGAACAAACAAGTCCTCCCGATTCTACCTTCTTCGTTTTTTCCATTTTATTAGAAACTAACACCACTTCTAAAATTCACAAACGGTTCACAAAATCACATATGTCAAAAGTGAGAAGACGTGTTTGGTTTGCTTGAATTAGCCATAACCCTAAAATACATGGGCGTGACAAGCTGAGACAACAGTTCCTCCAGAATATGTGAAATATAATGATTTTCTTTATGATAACGATTTTTCCTATCGTTTGTTGAAAAAATAACATGTTTTTCTTATTAGAAATCAATTTGTGTTTCCCAATATATTTTTATTATTGACCCCAACAGAAAATGTTCTCGTCGAGATAATGAAAATAACAAAGAATCGTAAGATACGAAGATATGCCGAAACAATCCGATTTTATCCGATTATCCCTTTAAATTTGTTGGCATACTCTTTCTCTCTCTAATTTTCGTTTCTCTCTCTGACTGTCGCTTCTGTATGAATGTCTATTCTGTGGTTTTACGTTAAAAAATACTCACTGTATAATACCGTAAGTATTTTTTAACGTGAAACATTGGGTTTGTCGTATCTATGGTTACGACTTGACATTTGATTGACAGCAATGTATTTGCCCATTCCATTTAAAATGAAACATAGGGAACGAATTTGACATTTGTTAAGACGCCAATGGAGGTTAATTTTTATTTAAATAATTATACCTGCATTCTAAATTAAAATTAGTTGTAGAAAAAATATAGTGTGCACCTTGTGCCCGAGTGGTTTTCTGAATCTGCTAAATTTCTCACTGTATTTAAATATAATACTTCTGTCAAATTCATTCCCCATGTGTCATTTTAAATGAGACCGACAAATACATTGCTGTCAATCAAATGTCAAATCATAACTTATAGGGAAATTCAACGGTTATCTGTCATACTGACAAGATGTCATTAGAGGTTAATTTTGTTTAAATAATTATACCTGCTTCTAAAAATTAAATTTAGATGTAGAAAAAATACTGTGTGCACCTTGTGCCCGAAATATGTTTAGTGCTCTCGAGTGGTGTTCTGACTCCGCTAAATTTCTTACAATATTTAAATAGAACACTTCTGCCAGATTCGTTCCCTATGTTTTATTTTAAATATTTTAAATGGAACGGGCAAATGCATTGCTGTCAATCAAATATCAAGTCGTAACTCGTAACCATGGATATAACAAACCCAATGTTTCACGTTAAAAAATACTCACAGTATAAGAGCTCTATTATCATAATATTCATAAAAACTTTGCTTGAATTAAATACAATAGTTACAATAGATAAAAATCCATAATAATACATTTATTTTACCTATCTTCACTTTAATAATTGTCATTGATATTTCATTTCCAGCAGATTGCCTTCATAAAATATTCAAACGTTTATTGTGATAAAAAATTGCAGTAATATGCATTTCATTTCCATTATTTTTTGTTGGTTCCCAGGAAATATTTGAACTTTTTGTACTAAATTGACACGAACCTTTGACGGAAATAGACTATTATTCAATTTACAGCCCAATTAGAATTTCAAATTAGGCCTTAACAGTGAGTCATAAAAGGCACTAAGGTATATTTTAAATACGTGTAATGTTTGCATTTACATCAGCTGTTTACCAATAAAATACAAGTAAAACTGTTACTGAAAAAGAGGAATATTTTACATTTTCTCGATTGGAACCGGTTAATAATGCAATTTATCGATTTTAATGTCATGTTATTATTATAATTATTATCAGTTTGATAGAATAAATAAAAATCTCATTTCAAGTTCAATACTTTTATCTACGTATAGATTAACTTATTTTTAGCCTAATTAAATGTAAGTTGTCATAGCCTACTTATTAAAGATGAAATATTAGTATCTCAATCATCGTATACCAATTAAAGTAAAATATTTTATTTGTCGATCGATACATGTATGTGGAACAGTCATTTTAATTATCTGTAGAGAGAAATACTTTACTAGTTTCATTTTTTTTTTCGCTTTTCCCTTTCATTATATTTAATAAGTAATTTACTTAACACTCTGATTCTGATATCATAATTATAACAAGAAAATATACTCATTATATCTGTTGTTTACAAGAACAACCAATGTTAAAACAGCATTTCGTAATTTTGAGAATAAGTGATTTAAAATCAACAAGATATTTTTAGTGTTAATGAGATCATGCACGACTTTTACCTTCCGTCAAAAGGAAGGTATTGTTTTTGGTCAAAAATTTCGGTGGTGAGTTTTTAATGTATAAGCACGTTTTAGGGTCCCTACAATACGAATGTACTATTTTTAAGATGATGTCTGTATGTGTGTCCGTGTGTGTGTCTGTGTGTGTGTCTGTGTGTGTGTCTGTGTGTGTGTCTGTGTGTATGTCTGTGTGTCCGTGTGTGTGTGTGTGACAAATTTTTCTCCGACGATAACTCCAAAACTACAATTCTAAAAATTATAATTCTTTCATATTCCTCTTCTTTACAACCATATGAAGAGCTGATTAGATTTTGGTTATAATTGGTCAACCGGATGTACCCTTATTTGAAGTTTTTAACAGTTTTTCTTAAAAAAATGCAGTTAAATATTATTTTTTGACATTTTCTTATTATATTTATTAAAGAAAATACTCTTCTCTATATGGTTTGATTATTCATTTTCCTTCATATTCAATAGATGTAGAGTTAAAGCATTACAAAGAAATTAATTTTCAAAAATTAGTCAGCTTTGTTATTTATCATGGAAACAGCTGACATAATTATTCCAAAAAATTTAATTGACAGATGTCAGTTGCAAGTGCGAAACCAAATATGGAAAAAAGTATAGGATCTAAAATTGGTATGTCATAGTGTTGCTCGCAAGTGACACGCAGAGAAAGGCCAAAGAGAAGATGGAAGGACATTACTTAGTGTAGTTTATGTTATAATTTTATTGGATTTATAGAACCTTTTCAAATGAACTTTTGGTATGGAATTTGTAAAAAATAGTATGTGTTCGTGTTCGATTTTACATGATAGTATATAGAATCTGTTCCAAGGACCTTTTGGTATGGGATTTGTACAAAATACATGGAATTGACGGAAGGTCTTGTGCTGGCCACAACAGATTTTTTTTTATAACTTTAATCGACAGAGTATGAAAAATAATAAACCCGTATTTCTTATTTTTCCACAAATCGATCTTTAATCATGAAAAAATTGTAATTGAAAATGACATTCTTTAAAATGAGGCTGCTAGACCCCCGCTTCGTCCCTTGTCCATTGACGTCACAGAGTGAAAGGCACGACCATTTTGATTTTCAACTGGTCTTAAACGTCAAAGTGACATTTAAAGATAACCTAAAATTTATGAAAGTAAACATGTCGATGGAACGTTGTTTCGCGCCAAAATAAAGAATAAAATAATATTCTGCAATATATTCAATGTCTCACATGCGTTTATAACCTTCTACCGTCTAAATCAAAGATTCAAAAGTGAAAGAAACATCTGATGTAACGTAGATAATTTCACGCCAAATGAAGATTATATTTATAAAAATAAATAGAACGAACAAATATGTAATCCTCAATTTATAGTTTATATATATTTTTCTTTTAGTAATTATGTGTCCATATAAAATGTTTGTTTGAAATGAGTCTGAACTTGGTTCGTAACGTTGTGACGGATAAAACATGGCTGGTTTTTGCAATTTTTTAAAAATATCATACTTTAAAACAATTTTATACAACAAAAAATATGAATAAAAAATAATTTAATTATACTGATCGATGAATTAGATTATCCTTTTTCGATTTAAACAGAAAAAAGGTACAATTATTTTTTTTGCATGACCTCATTGATATTAATACCGAGAGTACCTTTCTGTAAAACTTTACATTCTACACTATTAATGTTGATTACAAATGTCACTGACTCTCTGAATGAAAAGATCTGTAGCACTAAAGCCCATAATTAATTTCATTTTGATCAAATATTGGCAATGCTTCGTCACTAGAGTTCACATAAATCGTCATTAAAAGTTCAGAAATCTGCACTAAAGTAATCCATTATACGACGATTTCCAGCAAATGCAGTATTGCCAATCCTATAATAATTATTCTTCATATAAGATAATTTGGTTAGGTGTACGATGTATAATAGTAAATTTGTACGTAAAATGACAAAAAAATATGTACAAGAAGAAAGAACTAAACAATTCCGATGAAGAATATTGAAATAAAACATATTTTTGAGTGTTCTTTATGATAACGCCAATATTTGGAGGTTAGCAATATTGAGTGTCAGACTGACACAACCTATAAAAATAAAATATTCTTTCATTGTCACAAATTTTCGATTTCAAATAAAATTTAGTATGCAACTCGGCACTGAAGTTTCATTTTATCACTCATATGGTTTATTTTCCTCTGCCTTACGGCCACGGCAACAAAATTCCATATTTGTGACAAAAAGTAGAACTTCAATTCCTTGATACATAAATAAATATTGTTTCATAAATATGTATTAATATTAATTATTATAATTCTTTTTTTCAGTGTGAAACTGGTTCTTCCTCTTCATTTCTTCAGACCGGTAAAAGATAGCAACCTACGGTTTGAAAATTTGAAATCTACATGTTTAAAAGTATGTATACACTTATTTTCATATTTTTCTACAAACATTTTTTCAACCCATTTTTGATTTTGTCAAATCTTGTCCACCTTCATACCCAGAAATGGGTGGGAGATATTCTCTCCGCTGCTTCACCAATAAGTAAAACATAAAATTGTACCAATTTTCAGTAAAATATTCTTATGTATGCATATTTTATTAAACATTATTGAAAACTGGTAAAAACTGAAAAAGAGGTACACCTCAGATTTTTCTGAAAATTCAGCCATTTCCAGGATTTTCATATTTTTGTTTATAAAAATTGAACCAGATGATTAATAATTCTGAAACTTGGCATAAAATTTTCAACAAATTTGTATTTGTACCCATTTTTGAGTTATGACTGTTTTTGATGAAAATTGTTATGCAACAATAAATTGCTATCTACATATACGAGTATTATATGCATTTTAAACAATACCTATTTATTTGTAATATATTTCCAAGACGGTGCAATAATATACGTGCGTAGATATCTTTCTTTAAAGTACGTATCATGCACAACTTAAATAAACATAACGAATGTGTTATGCAATAGATAATATGTATCCATTTCAAAATATCTTTTCAAATTTTAATTTCTTCATAATGTACATAGATACAAACGCTTTTATGAGAAATTAGTGTCATAGATTTTTAAATTAGATAAACGAATATATGAAGTCAAATATGGAATACAGGATGTCTGCCGTAAGCGGCTCACCTTTGCTAACTTTCTTATTTGAAGAGATAGAAATACGGTTAAATGGACAAAGTTAGGTGATTTTATACGACAACAAATTTAACGGCGAAATATTGAACAAAGTAATTTTTCTTTTAATGGAATGCCGTATTGAAAGTGGCACCATTTAAAAGATATTAAATATCCGAATATAAAAGTTTATTATCATTATGCCTCAAAAATTAAAAACAAAGGAAATATCAAGTTGAAATTGAAATATATATTTCTTATATTAATACGAATATGACATTGTTGCTATGGAAACAACAAAAGCAAATAAGAAATAACGAAATTAATTATTAACAAATACTGATCAAAGAACATATAAATTGCTAATAAAAATGTTTGGTTTTTATGAGTAAAAAAAAAACAAAAAAAAGTGACCCCTGTGGTGCACTCTTCACACCAGTTATGAGTGCCCGTGAGATGACGCCTGGTAAGCGCCCACACGGTAAAATATATCGTCATCATTACCGATGTCTACATGTGTTGTAGATACTATCACACCCAGAAATGGGTAATATGCCGTGATGATATATTTTATTTTATTAAAAAAAAAAATGTTCAAAATATTGACCATGTCTTTGATGACATATATATGCTTTTTTATCATGGACTTCATAGTCTTAGGCAACAATAAATTCTAAAGAAGCATACTTACAAATGCAAATATTTAAAATAGCTCATTCATAGATAATAGGTTAGGAATTGTTTATTAGGGCCAATATTACAATCCCCAGGTAAAATTTTAAATTTCAAATAAACATCAAATCAAATTTCTAACAACAAAAAAAGTGACCCCTGTGGTGCACTCTCCACACCAGCTATAAGTGCCCGCGAGGTGACGCCTGGTAAGCGCCCACACGGTAAAATATATCGTCATCATTACCGATGTCTACATGTGTTGTAGATACTGGCACACCCAGAAATGGGTAATATGCCGTGATGATATATTTATTTATTTATAACAACAAAGAAAATTTTGTCATTAGACAGTTCATTTCGTTTCACTTTTGTTTATTTAAACTGATTTCATAAAATCTTCCTTTGGTTTTGATAACGGTTTGACAAACTAGATATTTTATGTACATGTTATTTTTATGTACTTGAATCTGATTTCCAATTATTTTTTTTTCAAATTCTTTCACAGCTGTTTAACGTAGGCTGTTCGGTTTTGTTGATTTATTTCTTCATTTCGTTCCACAGAAATTCATCAGAGATCAAATAATGAAGCAAAAGTAAACATTGGCACAAATAAGATAAAATGTTCAGTTTTATTGACTTTTTAAAACGACCGAAACAATTTTAGTTAGAACATTGATTTTTTTTTTAATCTGCAGGTGTCCCCATATTATTGTACGGTTCTGTAACTATTTTGTAGTCCCAGTAATATTAAATCAGTTGTTTTTTCGTGTGTGAAACTAACTACATTTAAATGTAAATGGCTTTGATATGAAAATGTTGGGTGTAAACGAACGCAGCTGTCTGTAAAATATTTATGTTCATTTCCATAGCAGTTCGTTAAATTTAACGCTCAATTTAGCGACCATTAAATTGTGCTCTAAATTTAACCAAAATAGTCGAGGGTCCCAATATTACATTAAATTTTTAACGGCCATTACCAGTACTGTTAACAAAACAATCATATATACAAAGTATTTGACATTTACTGGCATCAAATTTCCTAAACATAACAGGAATTATTTTGTAGCTTTTTTTAAAGTTTGAGGATTTTAAAAATTAATATTTAAGTAACTAAATGCTATTTGCACCCGCCGAAATGTATCTTCTGAAATTGTTTGACACTTTCTCCTAACTCTATTTTCTAAATCTTGGAGATTAACAGGTGGAGTTTTATAAATAATTGATCCCAAAGAAAAAAATCTGTTGTGGCCAGCACAAGACCTCTCGCCATTTCCATATTAGTCTATATATGTATTGTATTGCACTTCGCATTCGAACCGTCGTTTTATAACAAAATATTACAGAACTTTACCCAAATATTGTTTTTTATTGTATTTAACATGTCTTCTGCACACATATAATTCTAATTATATCTATTTTATATCATTTTCATGTCAGAGATTGTTTCAATTCATTAACCAGATTGGCGGTATTTCTGATGGATATATGCATTTTACCACAATTTTACCTATAATTTCAAATATTTAATTAATAAAACAATAAGAAAAATTAAATATACTTCCCAGAAAAAGCTATCAGAATGTCACTAAAAATGTTGATATTTGACAATGACATGTGTCATGTTATAAACATTGGAATTTGTCAACTGGTTTTCCTTAGTGCCTTGGCCTCTGCGATTAGTGTACTCTATAAATTATAGTGTCTTTATCTCTAAATCTATACAAGATATAATAAAAATTTTAAGTGTATTAGATGGAGAATTTTATGTTCTTCAATATTTAATAAAAAAAACTCCCAAAAAATTATATTTAGAATTTTTTTTTAAGAAAGTACTACTTCTGGTTGTTCAATTGTTACCAAAACCTTTTCAGCTCTTCCCAGGAATGTCAGATTGAAGAAACTGCAGTTAAATATTTTTTAAGTCTTATAGTTTTTGAGGAATCGTCCCTCCAACATCCATACATACACACACACACACACACACACACACACACACACACATACACACATCCACACACACACACACACACACACACACACACACACACACACACACACAGACATCATCGTGAAAATGTTATAATCGGGTTCTAGGGACCTTAAGTCGTGCTTATTCACAAAAATCTGGATATGCGAATTTTAGCATGATTCCAATACCTCTCTTAGCGAGAGGTAAAAATCGTTGCAAATCAATTGGCCACCTTCGACCAATCGAATTTTTTTTTTTTCATTTTGTCATTTCCATAGCACTGCATGCATTAAAATATTATAGACTATTGTTTCTATCTTTAAAAGGGTTTATTCAAATATCAATTTATTGACATGCATGTATAGCATTTTTCAAGAGCATTCATTTGATATGTCACAAGGGGTATATTGCCATTTAAGATTTAAAAGTTGAGAGTGGTGGGGGTGTGAGATCAGTGAATTAAAAAGAAAAACAAGAATATTAATAAAATGTGGCCCCCCTAGATGATAAAACATTTAGCGTAAACCGGGTATGTCTATCACAGTTCGTTCCAAAGTTATTAAGGGTGGAACGTCTTAAGCGCGCCAACCTGTATATGTACTACAGTGTATTTTCAACCATTCAATAAAGAGTACATTTACGAATATTACTGATTACCATATTACCAATAATATTCATATAATTTTTACTTTTAAAAATCTGATGTGGCCAACACAAAACCTCCCGCTATTTAATTTTTATTAATTTAAATACATACCTACGTATTTACTAAAGCTGCAAACTGTTCCATTGCAGAAAACTATTGCTTTATTTACTATTTTCTTTTTAAAATGTCACTGTTATTAATTTGAAGTGATTAGTTTTATGACAGTGACATTTACTGTCAGTTACATTCATTTGAAATATGAACTGTGTAACAAAGGAATTGTGTTTATCTTACGCTTCGGGGCTAATAAAAAAAAATATTTTTAAATTTATCTGTAAATTATATAGAAAAAGTATTAATGTATTCCTGTAGAAAATTCAATAATCTTTAATTTTCATAAGACATAAAATGCGAAAAAATGGCATTTAATGGTATTTTTTGAAGAAAAACCTTTATGAGCTTTAGGTAAAGTGCCATTTCCGGTTATCCGATTTACACCAAAATCTAGTGGCTTCTTTTCATATTAGAATAGGATAGAAATACAAGGTTTCAGAATTTTCTGAATGATAGTATTTGAGTTAGAGCGAAGACAAAATCCCTACATATATACACACACACACACACACACACATACATACATACACACACATACATACACACATACACACACATACATACCCACACATACATACCCACATACCCACATACACACACACACACACACACACACACACACACACACACACACACACACACACACACACATACAGACATCATCGTGAAAACGTTAAAATTGGATTCTAGGGACCTTAAAACGTGGTCATTTACTAAAATCTCGATATGTGATTTTTAACACGATTCCTATACCTCCCTTACCAAGGGTAGCGGGAGGTAAAAAGATAGAATTTGTATCATCCCAGAAATTTATTCCTTTCCACAAATATTTTGTTTTTATAATTTGGAGAATTTTTAAATAATTTTAGTTTGCTGTTGACAATAATTTCCTTTAGACTGTAAATTTTAAATAAATAATGTAATGTGCGTGTGTAATAATTAATAATTTAATTTTCCTTGTGCTTAAAAACTACAACTTTCTTCAAAAATTTTTGTACTACAAGTGCACTCTTTGCATTCAGTGCGCACTGTTGTACTGTGCAGTTTGAATCGAACATAACCTTTGCACTCAGTGCGCAATAAATAGAAAACGCTATTAGTAACCTTATTGTTTTATTGTTTTCATAGTAATTGCCATTAATAATATGGAATAAAAATACGTTTTGCATTTTCTGCCAATAAAGGTCTACGCCTACATTTAATTCTGTCTGGTATCTACTTTTTGCTAGATCGTAGATAAATACATGGATTTCAACATGAATCAAATATTATTGTGAACAATGATATCATCAATACATTAACATAATATTAGCATACCAATATTGATTGTAATGTATTGGATAAAATACATACATTATATTCAATAGCTTATTAACATTTATGTGCTACATTTTTTTCTATAACTTACACTCATTAAATTATTTCACACATTCTTGTATTATCGTACATAGTAAGAATATTTTCTTAATAAATGCGCATACATTACTAAATCATAGTATCTTATAGTACATATAATAAATTCTAACTGTAATCTTAATGCTGTATGATTCTTCTTAAATCAAATCCGTAATTAAATTCATTCGTAAGTGTCAACATCTTCAAGCACTTTTCTACGTATATTTTATGAACTTTCAAAATAAATTACGGTACCTGTACGGGTAACCTAGATAGTGCAGCATAGATAGAGCAAGTTGTAGCTGTAGGTAATCTATTTTCTAACTTAGTTTACTGCTGGAGAGCTAACCATAGTCATGGGAATTCAATCATGAACTGAGTACCAACGCAAGCCAGCAAATGTAACTAACTTGTTTTTATGTGATGAAATGTTGCTTTACACACTGCGTTTTAAATGCGAATGCGATGAAAATTTTACTAAACTTTGGTTATGTTTTTGGGAAAATCGTTAAGTGCTCTAAATCAGCGTTTCTGAACCTGTGGTCCGCGAAGACATACAGAAAAATAATATACAGGTGTTAAACAATAAGTGTAATAAATTATGATCGCATATAGTACTGACCCTGGCCAAAATGGCTAAAAAAATCTAATCAACATGGGTTCGAACTTTAATAGTTTCCGAGACATAAGGCAGTGAAAAATGAGTTTTTTCGGGGTTTACCTCTGCTATCTCAAAAATTGTAACAATTGCGACTTTGATTAAATGAGACTTTTTGATTACCTTTCAGAGGTCATCTTAGTTGTGTTTTTGTTTTCAAAAGAAAAAATCTGTTGTGGCCAGCACAAAACCTTCCGTCAATTCGATGTATTTTGTATATATCCCATACCTAAAGTTTCTTGAAAAAGATTCTGTATATCCTGTAAAATTGTAACTTTTTTAAAAAATTTTATACCGAAAGTTCCTTTCCTTATTTTATTAGGTGTCGCTGTTTCTTACTCTTCTCTTTAACTCATTCCTGTCCAACACATCTTCTTCACGCAATTCTTCCTGTCTCAAATCTTCTGCTACACAGTCCTTCCATCTTCTCTTTGGGCTTTCTCGTACTTCCGGCATTGAAAATTCAAATCTTGAGGCGAGGCGCAACTGCAAGTCACTTGCGAGGGACACTCTATCACATTCACATGTAACTTTGGTTTTGCATTTGACACTGACATCTGTCAATTAAATTTTTTTGAATATATCTGCTGTTTCCATAATTTTAGCAAAGCTGACTAATTTTTGAAAGTTAATATCTCTTAATGTCTCTATAACTATTGAATATGAAGGAAAATGTATAATCAAACCGTATAGAGAATAAGATATTCTTTCGTACTGATAATCACAAAATGTCGAAAAATGATATTTAACTGCGTCTTTTCAAGAAAAACTTTTAAAAACTTCAAATAGGGGTATTTCCGGTGGATCAATTATAACCAAAATCTAATCAGCTCTTCATATGGATGTAAAGAAGAGGAATACGAAAGAATTATAATTTTTAGAATTGTAGTATTGGAGTTATCGTCGGAGAAAAATTTGTCACACACGGACACACACACACACGGACACACACACACACACACATATATATATAGACATCATCGTGAAAATGTTAAAATTGGATTTTAGGGACCTTAAAACGTGATCATTTACTAAAATCTCGATATGTGATTTTTAGCACGATCCCTATCCCTCCCTTACCAAGGGTAGCGGGAGGTAAAAATTGTAGACAAAAATAATTTCCCTTTTCAATTCGCCTTCTATAAAATTTAAGTTTAAAAAAGTGATATTCCAACACAACCAATGGTTTTGAAGTTTTGAAAGGGGCCCGCTATCTCAAATGTTAATTACAAAGGGGTCTGCGGTAAGAAAAGAAACGCTGCTCTAAATAATTGGATATGTTTTTGAACAATAGCAAATAAATGAAGTTCTGCTATCGTTACTGTTTCGCGCAAAACACTTGAGGTGAACATCTTCGAATCTACGAATCTACCTATCCTAAATATATCATTTCTCCTTCTTCACTCCCCCCTCGCAATAATTTCTTCGTGACGTCACCGCGTCGCCCAAACATCTATCAAATGTACATGCGGCCATTGTTCGCACAGCGTCGCTCGGCGTCCTCGTCGCTGTGCCTAGTCCAGAGGGGGTGACAGTCGACGCGACGCCACGACAGGGCCGTAGGACTGGGCTGGGAGGGGGGCGGAGGGGTAGAATCGTTACGTGGAGCGTTAGCGTTTTGTTTGCGAGATGCGAGAGATGAACAGGGAATGGATTGGATTGGAACGGGAGGTTGTAAAGGTTAGGTTAGAAAAGGGGGGGGAGGTTAAATAATTGAAATAAGGATGGATGATGTATGCGTAGGTAAATATTATTATGATCATGGAATGGTACAATGTATCTGTATATTAATGGATTTTGTAATTTGTGTTCCTATTAGGCTTTGTGTGGTAGAAGGCCGGTTATGATTCGGACGGCCCGAGTTCGATTTCGAAATCAAACTTGAAAATTATTGGGATACGTAAATAAGAATGCGAACCTGGTGGCGAAATTTGGAACTAAAGCAAGAAAGCAGTTTTATTTTATTCGTATGCTTTTACATAGTCGTGCACAGTTTATTTAATGGAAATAGAAAATAGAACTAATATTTATTATTTATTATTATTAATTAATCTTCTATAATCTAATATTTATTGTAAAACTAGACGTAAGAGAAAACTAAACGGTGATCTAACTACTAACTAAAGTATATAAAATGAAAAATAATAATTAATCTACTGGTACAACTAATAAAGCAGGAAACAAGGAAATATACTCTATCTAAAATAATAATAAACACTGAGAGAAAAGTCAAAATACAAGAAGAATCAAAGAAATACTAATGACAGCAATGATATGCTTATGGAAGTTAAACAAAACTTATCCCTTGTTGAAAGTTTGACGTTGTCTCTACGTTAGAGATGCACTCGATTTCGAGCTTTGGCTCGGCCCGGCCTGAAGCCCGCCTCGATTTCGAGTCGATCATCGAGCCGAGCCGAAGATATTTTTTTATCGGGCCGAATCTGGCTAACCATTTTCAAAAATCGAGGCGAGTCGGACTTTTGATTTTGGCCCGGCCCGAAAATCCGAGCTTTTCGGGCCGGCCCGAAAAATCTTATAGTTCAATCAAATGCACAGTTTCCTTAATATTTTAATGAAAGTGGATGAAGTTAAAACGGATCAAAATGATATAATAGCAAAACACTTCACATATTAATAAATAAAAATGTATTATTTTACTTCAAGAATTCAAGGTTATTCATTAAAGCATAATAATTATATTGTGATGATGCTGTTATTATTGTTATTACTCGTATACTTAAATAAAAGTGATTTTTGTTCCTACCATAATGATTTCTTGTCCTATTTTTGAGCAGAAACAAAGTTAGATAAAAAATCCTTATGTAAATTAAAATTATATTTTTTTATATAAGATTTGTGAAAAAGTTGTTTAAATTCTTTGGTAAACAAAGTGTTAAATACTCGTCAGTCTGTAATTTTTATAACAAATTTACACTAGAAGGATCTCTTTTTTAACTACACTAATGTTGAAAGTTATAAGAATGTAGAGGTTTTTTATAAGTTTGACACGAAAAAAGTTAATCATTTCGCCTTAACATAAAAATCAACATTAGGAATGCCGGATGCACCCAATTTCGAGCTTTGGCCCGGCCCGGCCCGATTTCGAGTCAATTTTCGAGCCGGGCTAGCTAATTTTTTGTCGAGTCGATCTTCGAGTCGGGCCGGTAATTTTTATTTTCGGGCCGAGTCGATTCAAACCTCAAAGCCCGACCCGGCCCGCCCGAATGCATCTCTACTCTACGTAGTGAAATATCCCAATTCTTTTTTTTTTTAAAAAAAAAATGCAATTGCATTATATTTGTTACAATTACAAATACCTAATTTTTACAACTGATAGTGCGATTTACTGTATGCTCTATTTTATGTCTCCAAATAATTATGCAATATAGATTGTTGTAAATTTGTAGCAGTCGATTCTTCGATACGGTTAACGATTAGCCCTAGGGTTCGACCTTGACGGAAGTTGCTGTACTATTTATTAGTTGAACACTTCACGTTACCGATTATTAATAGTTAATTGAGTTTGTAAAACAATACTTGTTTGTATTACAAAAACAATTTCAATAGATACTTAATGAAATTTGAATATTTTATCAACTGAAGATAAAGATAAATAAAATATTATTTGTTTAATTCAAGTTCGGATTAATATTTAACTGTTTTGTTGTTGCTAGTAGATGACATTTTACAGGTAATTAAAATGTTAGTAAAAAGTGCAACGCATGGGAAGTTTTGAAATGATTAAATCGAAATCAATCGCACGACATAATTAACTTCGACTGGAAATGAAACTTAGTTATCCGATTCACGGTCCGTCATTCTATGTCAAATGCTATTGTGAGTATTGTCACTAGTTTCCTCTATAGTGACTGTGGTATATACATAGTGTGGCCAACCGCCGCCATATTTAGGCAAAATGGGCGGGAAATTTGAATTCATATGAAGTGATAATTAAACAAAATTCGATAAACAATTAATGAAAGAGCATATTAAATGGAAACAATATTTATTTTCATTTTAAATCCTTTCGAAGAACTGTTTTCACAACCAACCGCCACGCAACCAGGCATCTAAAATATATACCTTAATATTAGACATTTTTAGTAATTTTGACATTTAACCTAAAAAAGATGGTATGTTAAAAATATGTATATATTACTTTGAATTATAAATATACAAATACACGTGTAATTTAATTATTTGCTCTATCTAAAATATAAATATAATATAATTACCTTCAATTCACGTATAATTCAATTAACAAATCTGAAAATGTCACTTTGTCGGCATAATATCCGCCATATTTAGGCAAATTCGCGCCGACCAATCAAAATCGATCCCCCTATTGGCCACACTATGTATATACAGTCACTATAGGCCACACTATGTATATAGTCACTATAGCCTTGCCAATGATGCGGTAATTATTTTTATAAATATTTTTTATTTTCAATATTCTCTTTAAATCGTTGTTTCTACAATCTCACAGAACAATTTTCTTATCCTTTGCTATAATTTATGCGTTTCTTGTTCATATCATTTAATTTTCACGCCGTAACAGTCCACAACGAAACAAATTTACCGCGACTTATTGATACGTCAACTAACACAACCACATAAGTCATCTTTTTCATTTTACATGCTACTTACTTCTCACAAGCAACGACTTAAATCTTAAGTTGCGCTGGAGAAACCGGGCATAATATGTATATTGTTTGTTTAACAGTCAGTTAAAATTTTAACCGCAGTTTATTAAACTGGCCTTCTATTAAATCCTTCTCTAAACTCGTGTCATTTTCTTCTATATCACCCCCAATTCATTTAACTTCTTTCCTTCCTGAATTTTCCCCATTTCCCAATCTTCCCCGTCTTGTTTTCTTATTTTGTCATCTGCTGTACCTGTCCTAGCTGCAGTTTCACTGTTTCCTATTGCAGCAAAGCAATCCGGAACATCCTACGTAGTGTGTACTGTGCGCATTGCTTGTCCTGTTTCTGTGCTTTGCCTCCTATTGATTTTCCATCTATACGGCGACCGTTCCTGCTATATGACGCTGGACAACTCACCGTAATCAACCAACGACTTAAACACAAGATAGAAAGGAAAAGTAGATAAACGGATTATTATATTTAGAATACATAATAATATATAATGCGGTGTAGATGTCTGGAAATACCAGTTAACAACTTTGAATTCTTCGAATGTATATATTAACGTATTAAAAGAATAAGAGTGATACAAGTGATGATATATCTGTACCGTTCAGGAGGTCTATTCTAAATTCATAGCCACATGTGCTATCCGCTATCCGCTATATAAGTTTCACTACTAGCCAATAGATGGATTCAAGTCGGATAGCCACATGTGCCAACCGCTGTATAAGTTCCACTACTAGCCAACAGATGGATTTAAGTCGGATAGCCACATGTGCTATTTGTTACAATTATAAATAATGGGGTATTCCACTCAATTTTTTTTATTATTTTAAATAAAACTTCATTCAGTTTTGAAGCAATTCATAGTATTAAAAAATCTTAATTGTTCCTAGTTTCAGAGTATTTTATTTTCGAAAAATTAGTGTAACGTCACATTTCCTCTATACTTGTCTTTCTCACACACACTGCTCTGAGTACGCTGCGAGAGAAGTATAACAATTGTATGACGTCAATTTTCCCTTTTAGCAAATGTGAAATATCTCGTAAAGCAATTATTTAAAAAATGTTTTCATTGTTTTAACTATTCTTTATTGAGCCATACTTTATGTTAAATTAAAATTTTCTTAATTTTGTTGTTATGATGGAATACCCCATTATTATACTTTAAATAGGGACTTACAATATATAGATATTAATCAAATATTATTTATATAACACACGAACACAAGTATTTGATCAGAAAATTGAAAAGCCGAACTACTTGTCAACTTGACATCTGACAATATTAATAAGTTCCACTACTAGCCAACAGATGGATTCAAGTCAGATAGCGGGATGGAGACCCCCATCTGTTAGCTAGTAGTGGAACTTATATAGCGGATAGCGAATAGCACATGTGGCTATGAATTAGAATAGACCCCCAAGGCTCTTACCAGGTGTCACCTCACGGTCCCCCAACACTTGCGTGAGGTATTGGATTCATGTTAAAAATAGCATACCAGATTTTAGTGAATAAGCACTTATTAAGGTCTCTAGAATCTGATTATAACATTTTTATGATAATGTATATTTCTCTCTCTATCTCCCTGTGTGTGTGTGTGTGTGTGGGTGCGCGCGCGCGTGTGTGTGTGTGTGTGCGTGTGTGTGTATGCGTGTGTCTGGATGTTGGAAGGACGATTACTCAAAAACTATAATACTTAAGACCTGTTTAACTACGTATTCCTCAATCTGACATTATTGGGAAGAGCTGAAAAGGTTTTAATAACAATTGGACAACCGGAAGTAGTAGTTTCTTAAAAAAAATCTTCTAAATATTATTTTTTGAAATTTTTTTATTACAAATATTGCAGAACATAAAATTCTCCATCTAATATACTTAAAATTTTTATTATATCTTTATAGATTCAGAGATAAAGAAAATAGAATATATAGAAAAATCTGTTGGAATAAATCGCACGGTCCAGTCTACACTATGTAAACCAGTTGTCATATTCAAATTGTTACTAACTGACACTTAAATGTCAGTGCCAAAAATCAACATTTTTACTAATATTGCTGAAAGCTTTTTCGGAAAAGTACATTTAATATTTTTTATTGAATTATTAATTAAATATTTAAAATTGAAGGTAGGTATATTAATAGTAATAGTACAAGTACATATCGTCGGATTTCTGGTAAAAAGACTTAACCGCCTTTTGACTAGTTTTGAGATAAACAGGAAAAACTTGTTTTTATTTACAATATTGATTTATTTAACAAGATATTGTGTTATATCGATGAGATTAATATTTTATACATTTTACAACATACTTTCGCAACATTTTGAAGCATAAATCATGAAATATTTAATAAAAATGTTTTTTTTTTTTGTTCAATATAGATTAATACCTAAATTTTTAATATTTATATAGTTGTGAACACCAGATTAATAAATAATATCAAAATAAATTAACTTTTGTGGAACACAACTCGTTAACATCTCCCATTACATTAACACAGAATGGCGTTTAAGACATTTCGTATAAAATTTCTGTGCGCATCAAATAGTGTCAGATGGCGTTTACGAAACTTTAGAATGAATTACCTTCTAACATAAATTTTTTGGCGCTCAGATATTGTGTTTAGAGCATGCGTCGTGAAGAGACGTATCCGTTTATGTGCATAACTCATTTTATCATTTTTTGGCGGTTAAGTCTTTTTACCAGAAATCCGACGATATATCCTTAAGAAATATCCGTTAATGAATTGGAACCATATTTTTAGAAGAGTAGAACAAAATTCCTTATACAGGGTGTTGTGTAAGTAAGTGATCAACGCTTAACCAATGGTAGAACTGACCCCAAAGATAGTATATCTGGCAATAATTTTTGTTTAACATACTTTCTACAAGAACTAGAGGCCTTTAAAACTGACCAATCACGTCATAGTTCAAAACTTTATAGAAAAGTAAAAATCAATGTGTTCTCTGGAAAAAATATTGATTGTCAATCTGACGTTAAATGTTTTTTTGCGTAGACGTACAATTTATATTCTGTTTGTTTGATATTCTCAAAATGCCATTTACCTTCATCAACCAAGAGTATGCAGACATGCATATGGTTTATAGCGAGACATTACAAAATAGTCGTGCTGTTGTAAGACGGTACAGAGAGTTATTTCCAAATAGACGTCAATGATTTTATGTCATTTGTGCCAGGTATCACATTTTTTCCAGAGAACACATTGATTTTTACTTTTTTATAAAGTTTTGAACTATGACGTGATTGGTCATTTTTAAAGGCCTCTAGTTTTTGTAGAAAGTATGTTAAACAAAAATTATTGCCAGATTTACTATCTTTGGGGTCAGTTCTACCATTGGTTAAGCGTTGATCACTTACTTACATAACACCCTGTATAATAAAAAAATAGATATAATTAGAATTATTTGTGTATACCGGGAGTTTATTTTATCAGTAAACATAGGGTATATCATTGCCATAGTTACGATATGAATGTTTGACAGCAATGTA
The DNA here is from genome assembly GCA_943142095.1 of Ophonus ardosiacus. NCBI lineage: Eukaryota > Metazoa > Arthropoda > Insecta > Coleoptera > Carabidae > Ophonus > Ophonus ardosiacus. The sequence goes on along the minus strand of OW964831.1, from coordinate 9,372,740 downwards.
TTAAAGCGTTTATTTTATGAGTAAACATAGACGTTTAACATGGGAAGCATTTTTTGGTAAATACAAAGGTCTAGCAATAAATCAAGCCATGCTATTGAACATGATAATAGTACATTACATCTTGTACATTATTTAATATTAATTACTTTAATAATATTGCAAAAATTGCAATAAATTACAGAAATTGTCAAATAAATAATTGTTTCACTATTTTATCATACAATATGAAAACTCTCACGAATGTCTCCGGTGGTGCAGTGGTTATAACAGTGGCGTCTGAAATTTTTGGTTGGGGTTCAATTCCCCATTGGAGTATTTTTTTTTTTTTTATATAAAAAAAATCTCTGTTATATTTCGTACTACAGTCATTTAAAAATAATAATAACATTGTAATAAATAAAGAGAAAATAGTTGAAAATAATTGAATACAATAATCAAAACATTGATGTAATAACAATGCATTGTATTTTCTTTTGATAAATACAGTAAAAACATAATATCTACACAAATTTATTATATTTCAATTATTTTTATTAATATCAAATGAAATACAATGCATTATTATTGTATCAATATTTTGATTATTGTAATCAATTATTCTCAATTATTTTCTCTTTATTTATTACAATGTTATTATTATTTTTAAATGATTATAATATAGAAATTGATTTTTAAAAGTTCAACAATTTTTAAGTAAAAAAAAAAAATAATTACCCCAATAAGGAATCGAACCCCAACCAAAAATTTCAGACACCACTGCGCCACCGGAGATATTTATAAAGCTTTTCATAACGCATAATAAAAAAGTGAAACAATTATTTATTTGACAATTTCTGTAATTTACTATAATATTATTAAAGCAGTTAATATTAAATAATGTACTATTATCATGTTCAATAACATGGTTTGATTATTTGACGGACACTTTGTATTTATAAAAAACTGCTTCCCATGTTAAACGCCTATGTTTACTCATAAAATAAACGCTTCAATACATTGCTGTCAAACATTCATATCGTAACTATGGCAATGATATACCCTATGTTTACTGATAAAATAAACTTCCGGTATAAGAATTATTAAATTCGATATTTACCTATGTATCAAAGCTGAAATGGCGAGAGGTATTGTGCTGGCCATAACAGATTTTTTTTTTTTTATGTCAAAATAATTTTCTAATCTTATTTTTTTAATTTTTTCCGTCGATCGTGCAAGGAACGTGCTCTTCTACCGGTATCGGATCTCCAAAATAATCCTCAACTGGTAGAAGCACTTACTACCCTTAATACTTAAATAACTATTATTTTCAAATGTTTAATAACTTTGAGGTATCAGCAATAGGGTCTCTACGAGTATTATTATTATTTGTTTATAAAATTTAATCAAAATTGAAAGCTATCTTAGAAAGTTTTAATTGTTATTTGTTAAGCTAGGGTAATTTCGGGTGAGATGCCACAGACCTAGTTTTCCTAAAAATAAGTGTCATTGAATCGTACTTTTGATATTTTATCGAAAAAGTTTCTCGTAGGGAAGTTATCGTAATTTATTTTATTTGTATGGTGCGAAAGTTTTATGGGTGTCATATCTTTGATTGTAACTTACGTTTACCTAGTTTTTATAACAAGATTCTTATTTTGTTATATGACTAAGGGTTACATTTGTGGATAATCAGCCGTTTTCGCACTTTGCTTGCATTGCTGCAAAATTTGAAAGCGTGTTATCTCACCCACAAAATCGGGAGAGATGACACGAACAAGAAATTTTTCAGTACAAACAACATATTTTTGTTTTATGGTACACGTTCTTGTTCGAAATGAGCGGCTAGCCGCGAGTTTTTTATACTATTTTTTCTATCTTGGTCCTTTTGTCAAAGAATATTTAGAAAGATTTGGTATTTCATTTTCTAATGTATGAACATTGATTGAGAATATTTAATTTTTGATATGATTGTTGGTAACAGTGACATTTATTTTATATTACTTCTTCATTTCAATAGTAGGTCTTCTAGAACCAACCTAACAGAAATTCAGTTTGCGTTCTTTAAAGAAGTACTTTTTGCCATCCAAATGAGTTTCATAAAGTACATATTAAACAACCAAAATAAAAAAGTACTTTTTAGAATTTGCGTTCATAATGAAGTCATTACGATACGCAATTGCGTATCGTAATGGCCTTCATTTCGATACGCATTTTTTTGTTTTAGAAGGTTGGTACTAGATGACATTTACACTACAAATACTTAAATTTAACTTTCAAATGTTCAAATAAATAATAATTGAATGTGGTCAGTTCAGTGATACCAACTACATTTCACTTGCAAATTTCCTTAAATTGACTCGGTTTAAAATTAGCAGTTTTTTACAATATTTTAGTATGTAGAAGGCGCAAAATCTAAAAAATAGTATAAAGAACTCATTTTATAAGACTTTTTTTCGCACTTGTCAATTAGAAAACTCGCCAAGGCTCGTTTTCTAAACTTTGACGCGTGCGAAAAAAACATGTCTTATAAAACTTGTTCTTTAATATACTATTATCATTGTTTTAGAAGAAAAGTTATTATTTTTTGCATTTATATTTCGTTGTTTCCTCATTTTTTAGAAAAAATATATATTTTTTTTTAATGGCACCGGTTCCAGTTTTGCCGGTATGTGTGAAAACGGCCTTAAGGTCTAGTTTAAATATAAGTGGCCCATTTCCAATTTGTGATTAAGATGGAGAATCTCATTCTTCTGATGATAAAATATGTACTAAGATCTTCCAAGAAACAGAACTGTCACTATGAATTATGAGTGAAAGGTGTGATGAATTTATGATATATATATATATAGATTTTTATTGATGAAGAGAATACGAGAAATATTTGTCAAAGGATACAACGAACAGAAGAATTTTACAGAAGGAACAAAAAGTAAAAGTTACATTTTATACCATGTTAATTAAAACGGTTCTCACAATTTAATTTGAGCTTTGGGATTAAGAAAACAAAAAGGACAAACTAAAAAAGGATTAGTAATTTGTAAATAAATGTAATTAATACTTGTAACATTTATATAAAGTTGCAACAAATTACATGTATGTCAAGGAAAATTATTATCTTGTAATAATTTCCAATATTTTCTAATTGAAGTACAAAAAAATAATCGTTACTAAAGTAATCCAGTATACGACGATTTCAATCAAATGCAATGTTGCCAACCTTATAATAATTATTGTACATATAAGATAATTTGGGTAAGATATGATATATAATAGTAAATTTGTACGTAAAATCACAAAAAATACGTACAAGAAGAACGAACTAAACAATTCCTATGAAGAATATTAAAATAAAACATAATTTTGAGTGTTCTTTACGATAACCTCAATCTTTAGAGGTTAGCAACATTGAGTGTCAGTCTAACATTTACTTAAACATAACCTATAAAAATAAAATATTCTTTTCATTTTCACAAATTTTCGATTTCAAATAAAATTTAATGTGCAACTCTTCACTGAAGTTCCTTTTTATCACTCATATGGTATTGGCAACTAAATTCTTTGCTCGTTATAAAAAGTAGAACCTTAGTACCTTGATACATAAATAACTATTGTAAGATTACAAACGTTCTACGAGCCAAGTCTTGGTGGTTAGGGAATCTTGGAAAAGTTAGGGAATTAAGAGCCGTTTTCATAATCAGGCTTACTTTAAGACTTTAATTAAAATTACTTTAAGACTTTATCTTTAATTTAAAGTTTTCGGTTTTCATAATCGACATCCATAGTTACTTTAACAAAAGTGACGTTTGACATCTGGACTTTTCGAGTTTCTTGTCTTCAATAATGTGTACAAAAGACAAAATTATAGCTGCAAACTTTACAAAATCAGAGAAATATTAAAAATTATTATAATTTTCAAAATAAAAATATAATATATAATCGAATACTTGTTATTCTATTTTACCACATGAACGGGTAAATTATTTAAATCATTGGAATATGCCAATATATTATCACGTTTCATTTAAAGGAAAAATCATGGACACCATGAAAGAATTAAACAATACAAACCCACATACACCTTTATAACAAATAAAGAGAAAATTTCATATCCTAATCTTAGTGAAAAAAGGCGTGAAAATGGCCAGAGAATTTTTCGCATATTAGCAGAATAATTCAGTGATATATCTGCATAATCATTCCGATGAAAACTATTTTTGATACTTCATTTCATTATTTCAAACCAACAATGACAAGAATTGATTACAATAATCAAATATTGATACAATAAAAAATGATTATATTTTCTTTTAATTTTAATAAAAAATTACTGATATAATAAATATGTGCAATTTTAGTATAAAGAAAGTTTAGTAGGTACCTAGTATAGATTGTTCTTGTTTTTGTGTGTTAACTGCGTACTTCCATTAAAATTAATTTATTTCGAAATCATGATCAGAATCTATTTGTAATTTAACTAATTCATTCATATTATGATCTTATAATCTACAATATATTTAATAAAATGCTTGGTTCATCCATATACCTATCAAAATTAGTAACAAAATTTTCATGAATTATTGATTTTCTTAAAATAAAATATTCACTTTTGGAAGAAGAGAAAAATAAATTTATTTCGAAATTCATAAAAGTAAACTAACCCAACAAAGAAAAGAGTTTAAGTCTTAAAGTACACCTAAATTGATGAATGATTTCACTTTATTTTAATGTACCGTTAAAGTGCTAAAGTTGTATTATGAAAACGAACACAGCTGAAATTTAATTTAAAGTGTTAAAGTGAAGATAAAATTTATTAAGAAAACGGCCCTAAGATAAATTATTTAAATCATCAATAGAGTGTTAAAAACTAAAATTAATAAAAATTATGGGCATAATCTATGTAGAAATGACATTTAATACCCTTTGAATTTAAATGCATCAATTATTGAAAGTGTTATCTAGTTACCTTATAAATAAATATCTGTCTTACTAACATCCTTATATGGGCGTATATGTAGGTCAGTCGTTGGTCATTCTCTTCCGCGAAAAGAAGTGGTATATTTATGAGTTTGGCAGTATAGGTGATATCAGGCGAATGATTTTAGGTGGGGATTTTACCTAAAAACCTTAGTATAGGGCCGTAGGGCTGTTGAACGAAGGGATAAGGCGAATAGGGGAGCGGATAAATGTTATTGCCATGATCTCATGGACCGGTAAAAGGATTTAGGAATAATCTTTTGTTATCCCTACAAGAAGAAGAAGTTTTATTTTATTTTAGGAAAGGTTCATTTGCCTAATTTTATTTATAATATGTATTAAAGTTATTATTACTCGTTAATTTCTTAATGAAAAAGGAATATTTTATAGTACTAATCTCCTTTGCTATGGTAACAAATCAACCAAATTTCAATAGTTATTATGGCTTTTGAGTTTATTGTTAGTAGCAGATAAAGTAATATAGGAACTAAGTGAGAAAAGTAATTTTACTAGATTTTGAGGCTTTCAGGATTTTGTTATGCTTTATTGTGTAATTATATGTACTGAAAATTTTAACTTCTATTTCTATTTGGGACTTGTTCAGGAAATTTGTAGTTCATACATTATTTCCTTGAAAATAAGTTTTATCAATTTAAAAATATATAATTATTAAATATTATTTGGAGTAACGATGATCGACTGGAGATTGATGTGTAGAGAAGAAAATAAAGTAATCGGAAACTGCAGTCAGTACGGTTTTATTTGATTTGAACTTACGTTTCGACCATTACAATGGTCTTCCTCAGGGTTAAATCAAGTCAAATATCTTCTTCATAGTTTATGACTTAATTTAACCCTGAGAAAGACCATTGTAATGGTCGAAACGTAGGTTCAAATCAAATAAAACCGTACTGACTGCAGTTTCCGATTACTTTATTTTCTTCTCCACATATTAAATATTATATTTCTTGGTGACAACTATGATTCATTGATAATTAATGAATATAAGTAAAATGTGGTGTTAACAATTAATCTAAATCTCAGGCAAACTGCATATATTCTTACATCACCGCCGTTTCGGTTGTTAGTGCACATTTTAGGTTAGAATTTTATTTTCATAGCCGTGAATTTGTTAGACGCTAATGAACAAGATGATTTTTTAATAATATCGGGAATGTTTTTTACTATTGTTTATTTGTATAATAAAGAAATAAAAGAACAAACACAAAAAATCATAGATGGTCTGTTAGGCCATGGTTAAGCCTATAAACACATTGATTTCTCAACGGGTAGTATCATAGTTTTTTTCTGAAAGTGAAATATCAAGATCATGAATAATTCTCCAAATATACTCGTATGAGTGTGCATATATGCATTTAATTCCTTGCTATCCCTCGTTGTATTGAAATTACTTAAACGTTTTTTATTTGCTTTATCGTACAAATTACGATGTTCGGGTCAGTGGCGTAGCCAGGATTTTCAAATGGGGGTGGATATTGAATATATGTGGGAGAGAGAGTTCGTTGTGTAGAAGTAAGTAAATACTACTCGCACATATTATAGGTACTCTATTTTCGTTAGTTACAATTTTGCATCAAACTTATACGTTTTATGAAATAGATCATTTATTTATTAAAATAAAATATGTATTAATATTATCAATGGGGAGGGTTTAAACCCGAAAACACCCCCCTTGGCTACGCCACTGGTTCGCGATTACTGCTTATTAACGAAAAACAAAATTTCAATTTGTACCTGTGAATCCATCTTCAAAATGTCAGCAACTCACATACAGAAAAGGCAGCTGATGGATGAAGCAAAGTTATACCTTACCACTAGGTTTAATAGTTCTCTATTGTGAATTTGAAATTTACATTTGGAAATATAAAGTATCTAAATTTAAAATTTCTAAATTTGTAAATCGTTCATAAACCATCGTATGCGTTTTAAGTGAGTTTATATTTTAAAAATTATTTAATAAAATTACTGAGTGCACCTGTTTTGTTGAAAATAGAGGCACTTTTAAATGCCTAAACATTATCTATTCTGGTTGTGCCAATCTACTTTTGTTTATTCTCAGATTTCGTTAATGACGTCATATCTGTAATCTGCACCACACCATTGAAGGCTTTTATCAGACGTCAATTCACTAGCACTCTCACAGGTCGTGAAAAGATGCATTTGTAATTATTATCTGATTTTTTTTTAATGATTACCCATGTATTTATAGTTATTGGGAACCCAGCATCAAATGTTAGTTTTGAGTCGATATGCAATAATTGATTTTGAATTTCGGTTAAAATTGGCGGGAAACTGTAATACTGTTACTGTTAATCAAATAATTCATTCTTTTTGCTTGGTGCGCACCCAATGAATAGTAAAATTTCGGTGTATTATCCAGCAGCTCAGTTGAGTTCTAACAATCTTCAACAGAGTGTAACGTCTCGCTTGCGGTTCTAGTTTCAGCCTCGTTAAAAATAACAAATAATTCGTCGTCAAACAGAATGCCGTCTTGCTACCTGTGCTGTTGCCGTGACGGTTGAATGTAAATGCGTACAAAAAACGATCCCTCGCTAATAAAAAATCGAAGGAAATGCCTTAGACGCAGATCCAAGGTTGCGTTGCTCCTATCAGATAACCAACAAACGAGCGTTGCGATTCCTCTGTCAAACGCCAAACGTGAGAAACCAAACCAAACTAAAAAAAATAACAATGAATTAAGTTATATTGACGTGAATTCCAGCAAGATTGACAGTTTTTATACAAAGCAGCTCCGATAAGTTTTAATTCATAGCGATGTAATGCTTAGTGCACCAATGATGACAAGCCATATTTGGAAACGTCAAAATTGTGATCTGTTTGTCAATGTCTGCACACTCATCGATTCGTCTCTAGCGGTTTCCATAATATGTGAAACAATCGTTGCTGATATTGTTTACAAACCGTCCAAAACGAATTTCGTAAACAGTTTCTGTTTGTCTGCTTTTGAGAGTGCGACTGACGACTTCTGAGAAACTTAACGAATTCTTTACGTACACGTCATTCGGGAAGGAGTTTTTATGGTGAGTAACGTTTAATCGATACTGTTACAAGTAGAATTTAATATTGCGCACGACGGAATACATTCCTTCGTCGGCGCCAAATATTTTCTTACTGGTCGTGGGACAAAACAGCGCTTGGAAAATCGTCTCTTATTAGATCAGATTTCTGGCGCAATTTGGCTTCGCATAAAAAAATTAATACAAAAATTGTGTCTCCCCTTTTTATCCTTTGCTGTTTTGTCCTTACATCAGTTTTTGTCCACTAGATTTAGTCCGAAGTTTCATGATTTCGCGTACTGTTTCTCAAAATAAAATTACGACATGTTTCGAGTTTCGACACCTAGACATGAGTAAAATCTAAAATAAAATACGACATTCTTGTCTTTTCAAGCTGTTCAAACTGCTCATCTATGTTGCAAACAGCTATAAGGACTCCTTTATTAATGTATACTGCCCTTCCCAGGGTTGAAAAAAACCGGGTTTTATTAAATAAAAGCGGGTTTTATTGGCAAACATCGAAATGTAGTATGTATCATTTTTAACTTTAGTTTTATAAAGTATCTTAATACACATACACAAGTCGGCGTAGTATATAATAGATATTAATATTATTAATATTTTTTTTAAGACTGTAATGTAATAAACAATAAATTAACTAGAGGGTGTACATGCGTACAAATTACGAATTAATATTAATAGTTGCAAGTTTGTGAAATGCAAGTGTGTACAAGGATAAGATGCTAGTATCACAACTAATAATATGTTTAATACACAAGTTACACAACTCAAAAAATAATGAAAATACTGACACCAGGATTGGAGTTGTTCAAATATAAAAGAAACACTGTGCAAAGTTCGCACAGCAATGAAAAATATATTAAAAATGATCAGACACGAAGTACACAAAATGAAATTGATTGTAAAATGTTGCCGGTGACAAAAATTTATGTATATATGTGTGTACCATATAAGTATGTACCATATTTAATTAATAAAATATGATTTCATAAAAGTGGGTTTTTTAGATGGGTTTTTTTAGGTGGGTTTTTTTAAAAAAACCCGGGTGGGTTTTTTTGGGTCGGGCAAAATTGCAACAACCCTGGCCCTTCCGCCTATAGACGCCATTTTCATCTATTGCACGCTGTAAATATTCTAAAGTGATCTAAAATAAAATGCATAATGTTGTCTGTGCAAGCCGTTAAATTTTGTAGTAAAAAGTAGCTGTAGCGGTGTTATTGTTCGTGCTAAGTGATTCAACGTCCTTGTATTTGAAAATAGAAAATAATTTCTTAGACTGGAACGGTAATTATACATAGATAAAGAATTTGATCTAATATCATAAGTAATTGAGACATATTTATTGAGTTATTGATTATATTTTACATGCTTTATAAACTAATTTATATATAAAATTAAAGTATGTCTAAATGTGACATAATAACATACAAAGTTACACAAATGAATTGTTCTTTGATTACATATTATGCCTCATTAATAATCAAGTATTTTCATATAGTAACCTCGTGTAGTTTGCATATAACCTTGCATAAGTAATTTCAATTTAATTCCGTTAATTATTTAATATTTGGAAGCTATGTAAGTAGGTACTATTGAAATTAAATTTATAAAACTACAATTAATATTTTAAATTGAATATTTGGAACCTTATTACAATTAAAATTAAATCATATAAAATAAAACATTAATTTAAATATTTTACTATAGTACATGAAGAAGAAGAAAAAGAAGAAGGGGGGATTAGTATGAAATAGTTGTAAATTATTAAAAGTGCGTAAATATTTAAAGTATTTTATTTCAATATAAGTAGATAATGTACTAACATCAATTTCTTATAGCCATAATCATTATTATTTATTTTGACCCCTAAAAATATAAATATTCTACTTCTATGACCACCACTGTAAATAAAGCATATAGTCAGAAAAAGTATAACAAGCAATAAAACTATAAATATCGTAATTATAACAAAGCGGCATATCGCTTACTGTTTGCTTTATAATATTGATTACAAAACAGGCCATTATTTGCGCCGCTCTTTTGGAATGAAAGCGTGCATCACCTGGTACTTCTATTTGCTCTGATTGTTCTGTATAGTAAAATAATCTTACTATTCCTTTAACATAAATGCTACTTTTTTTTTACTTCTAGTTAATGTTCACCTGTTAACTAACTATGCTGTACTGATGAGCTCTAATAAGAACGAAACACGTGTCTACAGCTGTTTTGAGCGATGCCTTGTGAACAATTTTTCTAGTTATATAAATGCTACTTCTGTTTAAAATAATTTTTGGAACTACAGTTTTCATTTTCATAAAAAAATATATCAAAGAAAAATAGTTAAAGGAACAGTAAGGTTATTTTACTATATTTCTCCTGAAATCGTCATGTAATCCACTACTTCCCTGTCGCAAAATCGACGGAGAAATAAAATGCAACTTGGTCATATTTATTTTCACAAACACATTTTCCGTTTTAATATGAAATACAATTATAAAACTAAAATAAATGATATCCAGTATACATTTGTTTTAAATTCTTGTACAATTTTAAATAAAGTTTTCAATGTGATTTACTTGTTAAATGAAAATAGGTTATATGTACCATTCAGTAATTTTGAATTCTTATACGATTAGAGATGCACTCGATTTCGAGCTTTGGCCCGGCCCGGCCAGAATCCCGCCTCGATTTCGAGTCGATCATCGAGCCGGGCCGAAGATATTTTTTATCCGGCCGAATCGGGCTAATCATTTTCAAAAATCGAGGCGAGTCGGACTTTTGATTTTGGCCCGGCCCGAAAATTCGAGCTTTTCGGGCCAGCCCGAAAAATCTTATAGTTCATTCAAATGCACAGTTTCCTTAATATTTTAATGAAAATGGATTAAGTTAAAAAGGATCAAAATGATTTAATAACAACACAGTTCACATATTAATAAATAAAAATGTATTATTTTACTTCAAGAATTCAAGGTGGTTATTCATTAAAGCATAATAATTATATTGTGATGATGCTATTATTATTGTTATTACTCGTATACTAAAATAAAAGTGATTTTTGTTCCTACCATAATGATTTCTTGTCCTATTTTTGAGCAGAAACAAAGTTAGAAAAAAAATCCTTATGTAAATTAAAATTCTATTTTTTTATATAAGATTTGTGAAAAAGTTGTTTAAATTCTTTGGTAAACAAAGTGTTAAATACTCGTAGGTCTGTAATTTTTATAACAAACTTAAACTAGAAGGGTCTCTCTTTTAACTACTTATGTTAACTAATGTTGAAAGTTATAAGAATGTAGAGGTTTTTTATAAGTTCGACACGAAAAAAGTTAAACATTTTGCCTTAACATAAAAATCAACATTAGGAATGCCGGATGCACCCAATTTCGAGCTTTGGCCCGGCCCGGCCCGAAGTCCGGCCCGATTTCGAGTCAATTTTCGAGCCGGGCTAGCTAATTTTTTTGTCGAGTCGATTTTCGAATCGGGCCGGTAATTTTTATTTTCGGGCCGAGTCGATCCAAACCTCAAAGCCCGGCCCGGCTCGCCCGAATGCATCTTTATATACGACTTCAGAAAAATAATAATACTTATCTCGTCATTGATGAAAAGACGAACTTCCCTGCCTTGATAAGTAAATAACTATTACTATACAGAGCATGTCTTCATATCAACAGAGCAGTGCAAATAGTAGCCCGTTGATATCCAATATTATAATGCAAGCAGTGAGCGATATGCCGCTGTTTCATAATTACGATATTTATAGCTTTATTGTTGGACCCGATAGGGTCAATTTTTCTGATTATACGTACATACTTTACTTCTTGGAAGTAGGTAAATGGCTCAGTAATCAGCTGTTTGTAGGGATGTACTCGATCTCGAGCTTTGGCTCGGCCCGGCCCTAAGCCCGCCTCGATTTCGAGTCGATTATCGAGCCGGGCCGAAGATATTAATTCGAGCTTTTCGTGCCGGTCCGAAAAATCTTATAGTTCAATCAAATGCACAGTTTTCTTAATATTTTAATGAAAATGGTTAGAGTTAAAAAGGGTCAAAATGTAACAACAACATACTTCACATCTTAATAAATAAAAATATGTTATTTTACTTCGAAAATTCAAAGTTATTCATTAAAGTATAATACAAAGTTAGATAAAAAATCCTTATGTAAAATGATAACTTTTTGTATAACATTTGTGAAAAAGTTGTTTAAATTTTCGTGCGCCTTTGGGAAACAAGAGCTGTTTTTTGGCGATACAGTGGTTCAAAAACGGTTTGAACCGAAACGTCATCAATTTTGAATGAAATGTTTTGAACTACGGACATCCCGGACATCTGTCATTTTATGTTTCTAACCTTAAAAATTAAAATGAATGCTGTGATAGTAATATCAGAGTGTGTTTTATTTTTATTTTATTTGTATTTAACGACAAATGATTTTCCATTTCAACATTTAATAGTTTATTCGATTTATTATTATTCATTTTGGCACCTTAAATAATATTAACCTAAAAACAGACTGTTTTGAAGCGGCTGACAAAACGGTTTGAACACGGTTTAAACGCTTGCGTCAGTGACGTCACCGTTGCAACGCTAAAATATAATGGTTTGAACCGGGTTCTACCGTTTTTGAACCAGTGTATCGCCAAAAAACAGCTAAGGTGTTAAATACTTGTAGGTCTGTAATTTTTATAACAAACTTACACTAGAAGTGTCTCTTTTTTTAACAACTTATGGTAACTAATGTCGAAAGTTATAAGGATGTAGAGGTTTTCTTTTAAATTTGGCACGAACAAAGTCAAAGATTTCGCCTCACATAAAAATTAAAATTAGGAATGCCGGATGCACCCAATTGCGAGCTTTGGCCCGACACGGCAATTTTTATTTTCTCGTCGAGTCGATCCAAAGCTCGGTCCGGCTCGGCTCGAATGCATCTCTAGCTATTTGATCGAGGGAAAACTGCACAATTTAGAAAATTAAATCCCTAAAAATTGAAGTCCAACAAGTTTCTAAATGAATTAGAATAGCGATCCATCCTGATCTATTTTATAAAAACAGTCAGAATCAGTGATGATGCATCAGGATCTCTTATATTGTATTTATATGTGTAAAAAGTTCATCAACGATAGTCTTGCATTAGTTTTTGCTGGTAAATTAAACGCATTTTTTGCGTTGAAATATAAAACCGTTTCTGAGTAATTAACAGCCTCTGTTGCAAGAAAGCGTTCAAAGCATATTTAAATTGCAGACATGATGTTCATTCCTATGCAAAACTAATTCAGAAAACCTAGTTTTTGATGACGTATGTATTACATGACGAATAGGATTCTTGTATTAGTCAGCCAATTCTCTCTCATGAAATGTCAAAAGCCAAGCGTTAGTTTTATTCTACAAACTTTGCTACTTTTCCGAAATTGTTGATTGCTACATTATTGAAGACGCAGATAAACTTTTAACATTGAATTATTTAGTTACATAGACGTATGAATTCATCTAAAATTAGATATAGAACACGGAGAGTAATGATTATGTATTTATTTTATGTAACATATTATGGAAATATTTTCTTTTCAAACATTTATAAGATGTCTTTTAAACTTATTATACGTCGATACAAAGGTTTTATTAATCAGAAAACTTATTTTGTGTAAAAAATAATAACGCATTCCTGAGATCATTTGGACTAAAAAATGTATGGACAGATCCTATTCCTTTTGATTACGGAATTATACTTCATTTCACGTAAGAAAATAGCAGATGGCGCTTGAGAGCCGACTGTTTTTACATGCATTAAATAACTAATTTGAATTCGTGAAACCAAACTTTGTCAATAATGAAATAGTTATTTACATTCGAGTGCGTGTAAAATACTTCACGCACGAGAATTGTATCAAATTTTTTGGCCGACGATAATGAAAATCACTTTTTTCAATGAGATAGGTTGTACTTCTGAAAAGGGTTAGTTTAAAATACTGGGGTTAAGTCAATTTCCAAATTTGATTTTACTTACCTTCATTAGATTATTTCTTCTAGCAAAAATTTATCTGTAATAATAAACGTTGTTTATGACTGATAATATATTTATTTGCTCATGTTTTCTTCGTAATAAATAACAGGTAGGTGCCGATATTTGACATTTCAGCAATGCTCGCATATTTGACAGGTATATCGATCGGTGACTTTGTCGGTAACGGCGGATTTTTACAATAATGACAGATGTCGCTACCGTGAGTTTGGTTTATATAAATTAATTTTAAATATAGGAAATGTTAAAGTAAAAAAATAACTTAAGTAGGTAGTACTTTTTTACATGAACTTTATTATAGTAAAGATGATTTCTTTTCTAAATGCCCATAAACGTCCAGTGTATTTTGATTATTTTACCGCATAGTTAGACAAGTTACAACACAGTAAGCGTGAAATGTAGGTTACACTCGCTGTGTATACAATTGTAAAGTTCCCATTACACTTCAGGAGGGCAAAAATATTTTTACCTATAAATATACGAGTCTTGAATATTAAAAATTACATCAAAACATGGTTAAATATTACTTAATTCTGTTGATTTCATTTGATAAATGGCAGCTGACAAGAGATATTTTTTCGCTTTTGTGAACTAGGTTAGCATTCTGACCAATCAAAGGTCAGAATTTATATCCCAATCTAAACCAACACTATTTTCTTCCGTGAAGTGAAGTATTGAAATTAGAAGCAATCAAGGTTTCATGAATAACAGCAATTTAATAAAAAATTAATCATGATACTTAAGATGCTTTTAAAACAAAAGAACCAAACTAGTCCGTTACACCTAATACAGAAGCTTGCTAGCTATTATCCCTATTTTGAAAGGAAGTTGTTAAGTCTATTGCCCGTATTCATAAACACCCGTCAAATTTTTAAACGGTTCGTTATAATATTTATCCAAAAAAAAACAGTCGACATTGAAAGAAAAATCAAAATTTTATTTGTCAAGTTTGATTCTATTTGTCAAAAATTATAACGAGCCGTTTTGAAACTTTACGAGTGTTTATGAATATAGGCATTGATGCTAAAAATTTTACCAATAAAAACAAATGTAAAGTCTGTCATTTTCATGTTTTATTCAGTGTTCGCAATTATTATTGATTATTTGCTATAGCAGTGTTGCTAAGACATAGCAGCTTTTTTACAAAATAGGGCTGTATATTCTGTTTGAAATAACGAAAGAATTTGGAAAGATAGATTCTTGTGACTCTTTTGGTTGCTATGCGCTGTAGTTAAGCGCGGTTTACACAAACACAATTCAAATATTATGTCAATTATGATTTCATTCTTTGTAAGTGCTGTGCGTTATTTGCTGTTGTATTCTCGTTTTTTAAGTTCTACCTGCATATTTCCCTATATTTATTCTAATCCGGTTTTGTGCAATGGGGAAGTTTAACGATTTTTTTTTATTCTTTTATTCCATGGGAAATGACTTAAAAAATGATGTAACATGTTTTATTTTTTTCAAAAATGCCCAGATTTTTCGCAAAAGCCGATTTTAAGCTGTGATGACGTCGGTAGAGGCTTGGTACAACGTATGTCCCTTATACACTGACGCACGCGGTTGCGGTTACCAGTCACTTGAGACTGAGGTGTTCTTCGACCTACGTTCAAGTGGTTCGCTTTCACCGTTCTGTCTGAGTTTGCGCATAACTGACTTGTGACGTATTTAGAGTTTACCTAAAAAATATTAATTATAAATAAATGGAGCAATAATTTTAATTTTTAATTTCAATTTCAGCAGTCATTTGTGTTATATTTGTGAGAAAATAGTATGTTATGCAGAATTTTTACCATGCTAAACTTCCCCATTTACGTTTTTTTTTTAAACATCGAAAATGTTTTGGTATAAGACAGATTCCTAAACCATGCCTCAATAAACTATCAAAATTCTCTCGTTATTTTAAAAATGAATGCTCTGTATTCTTCAAGAAGTTGGTACTCCTGTAGGAGAATAAATCGGGCGTATGATTATTGCTTAAAATTGTTTAGAATATCTGGTGTAAGTATTCTCATTCTTTTGTACTCATTTTTTTTCTGAAAATTTGAATTTAATGATGAATTTTAGCGTTTGTTACATTTTCCAAATGGGTATGGTTTTTGAAATATAATTTCTAATCATGTTACTGAATTTTAAATTCGAATGTGACGTCAGATCTTAAATTCCTTTTTTTGTTAGCAGTGTGAGTTGTCATCGTAAGTATGAGATTTTGTTTGCAGCATGTTTTTTTAAATAATTTTTTACAAGTAGTTTATAAAATGTGGAAGATGCTTTGGACCTAGCAGATATATAATATTTGTCAATATATAATAATCTACCAAAAAATTGATCTCGAGGTGGTTAACTATCACTGTCAAAAAACTATAGTTGTGCCTTATCAAATACAAAATCTGTTGTTAAAAAATATTTTAATAAATATTTTACTGTAATAAAAATGATGTTTTTCATACATTCCCATGTAATATACAATTATATATTAATATATTTTTTATTGAAATTATGAATGAAAATTTTTTTCATTTTAAAAATATTTTGGTACAAAATCATATAAAATTAGTAATATTTTCATGACAAAATAAGTACAACTTTTTTTTAGTACCGGATCTCATTGAGGTGAAATAAATATACCATAACTCATTTTTTTTAAGAAGTTATTGTATACTTATTATTTATAAATCACAACTCTTACAGAAATATTGAAAACTATGTAAACTGATATGAATTTGTAATTAATTTTTAATAATTTGTTTCAGTCAGATTCATTACTAAATAAATTTCCATAATATTAATTTATTGCACAATATAATTACTACATTTCATGCTTTATGTTTTCTTTTTGTAATTTTCTATAAGCTTCTTGTAAATTTCTCTTTTTATTACCATAAAAGCCATGACAAATCGGTCATTAACTATTAATAAACCATTCTCATTTATTTATTAATTTCAAACACTTTATTTATTTCTAGAGAGTGTACCACACATTAAAAATAATGAATTTCCTGCTTTATTATTCCATATATTATCATCAAGTTCATTTCTCGAGCAATTCGTCTTGTAGTTATTAGGAGAACATATAGGTAGAGGAAATGTCACACAACACACACCTCGTATCGTTACGGTTATGGTGATCGTACTTTGTACACCCCTTACCCCTCGCTTGTACACCAGGGGTGAACAACCTCGTAACGAATGCATGCTTTCGCGACTAACTTCAAGTCCAACGCGTTTATACTGCTGCTGCCTTCGCTACGATGAAAGATCATGCTATGGGAAGAATGTTTTGCATTCTTCAACATTTTAGAGGGCAATAAATACAAGACGATGGATTTTACGCCCTTGTTGCCTTGTTAAACATGGAAGAACGACTTGTTTCGTTCGAAACTTATGAGAAAGTGTTTGAACTAATCATTCTAGCATTTAAAATATTATTCATATAAATCAAATGTTTTAACAATGGTATGTAATAATATTCCAGATTTATGGTTGGATTGACAAAAAAAAAAAATGAACTAATTTTATGTACAATGAGTTGTGTACGTAACCAAGAACAAATATTAATATACAGTATGTCCCCGGATGGACCTAACTATATGCATTTACGAAAATTATACCGGTAGATACCTCAAGTACCGACTGCGTTCGAAAACTAGTGCTGTGAGGATCCGGCAAAACTTGGATCTGAGTACCCGGATCTCAAAATATCCGGTTCCTATTGAAGCGGATATCCGTAAATTTAATTCGGATTTGGATACGGATCTTTTTTGGATTCGGATCTGGACTTGCATCTGGATCCGGTTTCGATGTTTTGTTTACGGATCCGGATCCGAATTTTATTTCTGGATCCAATTGTATTAACTATATCAAACAAAAATTTATTGTAGATTATTTCATAATCAGATTTATTTGGTTTTGAAGCTCCATGATAATACTTATACACTCAAATATTATCATCGGGTTCAATACTGAGAATATTCGAATCCGAGAACCGATGTGGATTCTGAAATTCCATATCTAAAATCCGAAACTCATACTCATATTCGGATCCGGATCCAAAATCCAATACTCAGATTTGGATTCAAAATCCGATTCTCAGATCCGGATCCAAAATCCGATACTCAGATCCGGATCCAAAATCCGATACTCAGATCCGGATCCAAAATCCGATACTCAGATCCGGATAGTTCAACAATCAATTATCCGGATATCCGGATATTTGTGGATCCGAAACCGAAACTATCCGGATCCGGATCACACCACTATCGAAAACACAAGTGGTTAATAGTTACTGTGTTCGAAAATTGTACCATATCTACCAGATCCATCTACCGGATCCATGATTTGTGGATCGAGTAATTCGGCCGGTAAATGCGGTAAATGAAGAATCTAACCTAAAAAATAGGTAGAGATGTCAAGCGAATTTGGAATCTGAAGTAGGTTCCAGTAGTTAATTATGTTAATACAGAAGACGAGACGAGATAACGTTTAACTACGTTAAATTTCAAATCTGTTTCATCTTTCAACTGCCTTTTATAGGTTATAAATCTACCCTGTTTACCATTTGAGTTCTTAAAATGTTTATCCCTGTAGCTGTAACCTGATGAACAGCTGTTTACCGATATAATACCGGTAACAGTTCACCGGTAGAATTTTCGTAAATGCCTTCCTTATTTTGCATTTTAGGAAGAACAGTTATTCTTCATAAAAAGTTTTGCTTCATCCAGCAAGTCCGCAGCAACTACCAAAATTCCGAAATAACATACAGGGTGGTTACAATTTTTTACAATACACAAAAACAAAGAAAACTTATTCTGCATATTGCCCGCCTAGTGTTACACATTTTTTAACGACTCCTCTAAACTTTTCGAACACTAGGAGAATGGTATCTCCATTTACGTTCGCTATAGCTTCAGTAATTTTCTGTCAGAATAGAGAAAGAGCGATTAATGTAGCGGCATCATTTTGATCATGAATGTGCCTTTGCTTCTTCAAATCTGTTACACTGCCTGTTCTATCAAACTTCCTTACTAATTCTCGAACACAATTTATAGAAACGTATACTCCCGATATTTCCTATTAAAAAATTCAATTGCATATCGATATGATACTTCACTGGTACTGTAGCATTTCACTAAACACTAAATAAATTCTTTGCTCTAAAGACAACATATTTCAAACATTGACTAACAATTAGTTGACATGAAATTAATCATTTGAGTAAATTCTCAAACCTGCGGTAACTGCGTTGGCAAAATTTATACTAGTATAAATTTTGCTCTCTCGTTTTCTAACCACCCTGTATGTTATCTCGAAATAAGGGTGTAAAAGTATTACATCACTGAATTCATAATTAAATTCTCTAACGAATGAGGAAATAAAAAATATGTTTCCATTTAAAATACAAAAGTTGGTATCCATATTTTGAGAACCACTGGTTGAAATTTATTTTTTTCAGTTTATCATTTAAATTCCCATGTAAAATAGAAATTCTATGCTAATTTAACCAACTTCGAAACTCTTACAGTTCTCGACATCGCAATGGTGGCTACTTGAAAATGAACAGCCTGTATATATGTATATATATATTGTCTACTTCTGAATATTTTATACTAACTCGTGCATAACAAAATCAAATGTGTGTTATAATACGTCAACTAATTTGTAATGTTTATTTCGCAAAATAGTGTGCTTTGATTTTTTTTGTCTACTATTATAATCACCTTCAAATAAGTATGGACTGATGCTCAATTTTTTTCCTTCTCCGCACCCTGTCCCTTGCCATACGGTGGTGCCTAAGGCTGTGTCCGATTTCGCATTTTGGCATTTAGTATTTGGGATTTAGGTCTTCTTCACATATATACAACACCGAATTGCACACTAGTGATATCCATTGGTTTGTATGGCAACACTTTAGAACAACAAAAATGAATTATACAATTAGATTTAATTTGATACTTCAGATTAAATGTTAATATTATATTTCATAAAATAGAAGCTAAGAAGCTAGTCTTTGACAGTAAATTTGACGTTTTGTACAAATTATAGCAACGAACATGATTTGCTTTATTAGTGCGCGTCAACTTCAGGGCATAGTGTGCTCCTGCAAAGTCCTAAAATCTAATTCCTAAAATCCTAAATATTTACTAGATACAGCCATAGCACTACAAGTTGGCACGACCTATATGAGTATTTACATCACAATACTATCTCCTTTTAAATTTTTATTCTAATGCCCAGTTTTATAAACATCGAATAACTTGCTGAGTTATTACTTTGAAAGTAAATTTAATCGATGAGTAAATAAAAATGTCTGTTTTATAAAATAAGTTGCAGAGTAAAATAAGTACTTGCAGAGTAAATATTTTATTTTAGTGATTTACCGACAGAGACATCGTTTATTATTATTCAAACGTCAAAATAAAGTGTCATAAAGTGTCAGTTCTCATTAAAAATGGAAAAAAGAGAGAATGGCGAAAGAATTATACTGAAATAGATAAAGCAAACATGTTAGAGATAAAAAAATATATTAGTATTATTGAAAACAAGCAGACAGCCGTAGCAAGTGTCAAAAGCAAAAATAGTGCATGAGATGAGATTTGTAAAGATTTAATGCAGTTTCACAAATAGGTCCCCGGAATAGTGTTCAAATGAAACTGTAATATGACACATTGTATTTATGTTAGCTTGGAGTAGTTGGGTTTTGTACAGGTGTTAATAAGTAATTTTTACAAGGGTATTCACTATCCCCTAACAAGTAGCAATTACCAATTTCTCCGTTTTCAAGCCTAGCTCTTTTTAATGAATTGTTAAATATGTTGCTGTCGTGTGCGGAACCAGGCCATCTAGTAACAACATCCATTATTTTTAGATTTGCTGAACATAGAAAACCATCCTTTTCGGTTTCTATAAATTTCTGCGTTCTCTATAAAATAATTAATTTTGACATGTGTCAAATTTATTCTACAGAATAAAATTTACTTCCTCGAAAATCAGTGGAGTAATTTATTCCATAGATTTACTTAGCTAGTATTTTTATTCTTGCTTTATAAAACGAAAATCTCTGGAATAAACTATTTTACTTCGAGAATAAATTTTACTTTGCTAGTAATTTACTTATCCATCTTTTATAAAACTGGGCATAAATAGACAAAATGTGGCAGAATTTATAATTTAATAATAGCACTGAAGCACTGTTTCATTTTTCATAGCATATATTTATATCTCTACTCTTAAAATACTCTAATATTTATTATATATTTTTATCTTAAAAGCAATTGCCAACCTTATTTAAAGACTCATTAATATATTCTAAACATTTTTCGTAAGTAAATCAATTTTATTTTAATAAGAAATCTTCTATGGCAACAATTCTAGTTCCTGCTTTAGTCGAAATCTAGTGCAAATGTGAATAAACTACAATTATTTTTAGATTACGCTGAAAATGCAATATTTATTTCGCCTCCGTAAAGCAAGACGACAACTGAAGCAAATGCAAAGTGATTTATAACTCATATATTAGCATATGCAAATTTAATTCTTAGGCAATCATTTGAACATCACGTGTTTCAAACAAAAACATATATGGTTACACAAAATTAAAACCAAATTACATTGTTTAACGTTTAAAGAAAGACGATTATAATTTTTATCAAATGTAAAACTAGTCGATAGAGCATCAATTTTTATGGCTAAATATTTTTTTCCTATAACATACATGTGTGTAAAAACGGAAAAAAAAATAAAAATAAAACATATGATAAATTATGTAAATTATAATAATGTTTAAAAATAATAGATATGAAAAGTATATAAATAAACATGATACTTTATTTTCACATTGACCGCAACCAAGGACGCCAGTGCCGTGCGGAAAATTTTCAAAAGAGGGCACATTGAAAGTTATAATATTACAAAATATAATTTATTCAAATTGTGTGATGATTTTAATACAAAGGACACGAATAATATACAGGGTGTTGTTGAATACATCTTACAAACTAAAATTAAGGTAGAAAATTACTATTTTAAGAGTCTGTAGCTCGAAAACTGTGCATTTCCGGATTTGAGATTAATAATTAAAGTTAGTCTATTTTGTATCCACTACATTGTAAATTCATAAGAGGTAGTATTCATTAACATCCTGTATAATTAGTTTTAATTAAGTTTTTATGCGTCTTAGGCGGGAACAGATAAAATGGTCAACCCGTTTTTCTACCGCTTTCAACCGCTATGGCACATTGTCTGTCTTTGTCTACCAGGCCCCCGTCATAGTGACGTCATTCGCGTCTCCAAATTTTTAATATTTTTTTCTTGTAAACTACGTAACATATCAGCCAAAAAGTCAATGAAAATTTTATCAAAAGGGTTTAATTATTAGAACGTCACAGGAGTAGGGGGTTGTTTCTTATGACTATTTATGGCACCAATCTTTTTATGTATTTACGAAAATAACAATAAATTATTATTTTTATTACTGTGAAAAATGTTTCATATATAGACTTTCATTTAAAAAAAAATATCTGATGTGTACACCACATGACTTCCTTGTACACCTGTTACACTACAGAAACCAAAAAGTACATAATTTTGAAATTTACATATCTCGCTTATACAAAGAGCTAATTCAATCATACGTAATGTTTTCGACGCAGAATTCAATTCTCTAAAACTTTTATTTGAAGCATTTATTATTAAAATTAAAATAACACCATTTTTTTCAAGAAAAACTGACAACAGCTTTAAGTAAAGTATCACTTCCGGTTAGACTATTTTAACCAAAATCTATTGTGTTATTCTCATTGTTATAAAAGTATTATAAACCAAATTTGAAAAGTTTTAGATTATATTTTAATATAGTTTTTCATTAAAATTTATTATAGGCTTCAAGTAAAGTACCACTTCCGGGCAGACCATTTTAACTAAAATCTATTATGTTATTCCCATTGATATAGAAGTATTATATACCAAATTTGAAAAGTTTTGGATTATATTTTAATATAGTTTTTCATTAAAATCTATTATAGGCTTCAAGTAAAGTACCACTTCCGGGTAGACCATTTTAACTAAAATCTATTATATTATTCCGATTGATATAGAAGTCTTATATACCAAATTTGAAAACTTTTGGATTGTATTTTAATATAGTTTTTCATTAAAATCTATTTCAGGCTTCAAGTAAAGTACCACTTCCGATAGTTATGTAATGACCAAAAAGGGAGGTGCACAACTAGATGTTATAACAGTCCTAAATACAAAATTTTCGCTGTCTACGGCTTCCCGTTTTTCAGTTATGCGAGATACATACGTACGTACAGACGTCACGACGAAATTAGTCAAAATGGATTCAGGGATGATCAAAATGGATATTTCCGTTAAAATCTGGAAACCGAAATTTTTCGCGATTACAATACTTCCTTTACTTCGTACAAGGAAGTAAAAATGTGAAACAGGCTCATAAAAATTGTTGATTTGGAAGTACAAAATCAAATTTGTATATCGATAATATACAATTTCCATATTTTCTTTTTCTTACATAAGCTATGAATGTCTTATGCGTCCCTTACGAACCACTCACACACACACGCACACTAACACACTAAGGATGTTGAACTTGACCTAGAACGAGGCAACGGCCCTGACCTTTGCCCTAGTCTAGTAACACACATGCCGAAGTCCCCCACCCCTAACATATTTTATTCCAAGAGGAAAATTTAAATTTATTTTAATACGTTGCATTCCACTACATTGATTTTATTTTTGTTTGCTTTGTTTATTAAACAATGTTTAATATTTTAATCACACTTTGCAAAACTTTCGTTTTATTTTATTGAAGTTGTAATTTTATAGTATAAGTAGTAAATATATTGCGCTTGTGATTTATTGTTAAAAAAATTATGTACGAATGTGTTTGTTTTTATTTGTTTATTTAATATCTCTAAAGTTTATTATTTTAGAGAAAGAAATAAATTTCATTTTCTTCATTTAAGTTTACAGTAATAAATTTAAATCTACAGTTCATTTTTGTGTCATAAAATTAATTGTTATTATTTTGTTTCAGAGTTTACTTCATCATGGGCTGATTTAACGAGAGCCTGTAGTACGAAGGAACAAAAATAGGTGAGTTCTCTTTTTATACATGCTTTAAATTAATGACGTTAAGCTCATGCACTTATCCAAGGCACAAATACACTCTATCTAAAAAGATTTATACTTTTTATTCAACAGTGTCGGAGCAGCTAAACTTTTTCATTATACTAAAAACTAAAACAGGGAAAATAATATCTTTTTACCGGATTTGTATTAATGAAAATTGTGTAAAATTATTATTAACATTAAAATTAAACGAAAATGTTTGTATATTTTCTTTTGGAATACTTTTATCTATTACCCATAAATAGAGTTACAAAATTAAATACTCGTATTTAACCATTCGATTCTAAAGTGTTTTTCATATACAGCGTGTTAAAAAACAAGGGTAACAATTTTTAAGGACATATAGTTGACCAAAATGAGTAAAAAAAGCTTAATCAACATGGGTCCGATCTTTAATAGTTTCCGAGATATATGGCAGTAAAAAATTATTTTTTCGGGGTTTACCTCTGCTATCTCGAAAACTATAGGAGTTACGGCTTTGATTAAATAGTAATTATTGTTTACCTTTCAGAAGTCATATTATGTGATTTTATATTTAAAAAAAAAATCAAATAATTGTACTAAAACAAATGTTGTAGCGTCCTTGGCCAATATTTAAGTTACAAATAATTTCGTAACTATTAGAAATAGAAAAAAATGTCTCATATACAGAGTGGTTGATTTTTCATTGTCCAGCTTATATCTTCTGAAATATTAAAGATACAAAAAAAAGTTATATACAAAAGTTGTTTGATACAACTTGATCTATAATTTAGCATAAACAATTTTTTTCCAAGGCCTACCAATTTTTTGGAAAAATGTTGAACTTTAATTTTTTAAATGGAACACCTGTATATTTTGACAGAATAAGATTCTTAATAAATTTCTCTTTACAATGTTGTATAACAAGTAAGGATTTACCTTTAAATTATGTCCTATAAAGCAAATAGAAATATGATAAAAGTAGGCTATGATATTCTATTGTTTATACCTGTAACTTCTGTCACACATGAACATTGGCTACGTAGGGGTTTTCCTTTGAATAAAATTATGTCTAATAAAGCAAGTGATAGAATTACTAGCATTGATGATTTACAAAATTATTAATACTTTTATTTAAATATCAAGTAGCAATCTGTGACATTTGTTATTGGTATAAACAATAGAATATCACAACCTACTTTTATCGTATTTCTATTTGCTTTATTAGACATAATTTAAACGTAAACCCTTACTTACACATCATTGTAAAGAGAAATTTATTTAGAATTTTATTCCGTAAAAATATACAGGGTGTTCCATTTAAAAAATTAAAGTTAAATATTTTTCTGGAAAATTGGTAGGCCTTGCAAAAAAATTGTTTATGTTGAATTATAGACCAGGTTGTATCAAATAACTTTTCTATATATAACTTTTTCTTGTATCTTTAATATTTCAGAAGATATAAGTTGGACAATGAAAAATTAACCACCCTGTAGATAAATTGAATAGGGTCCTCCACCATAACAGAAAATTGAGTAAAAAGTTAGTTATATTGAAAGTAGATAAGATAAAATCATGATTGAGACGATAAAAGTTTTTTAAAAATTGTTAGTTTTTGAAATATTACTGATTTTAAGCATCTCTACATCTACCTCACAACGATTGCTATCTTTCTCGCGCAGCCTACTACTGAAACTAGTGCGAGAAAGATAGCTATAGGTTTCTTTAAAAAATCAAATGCAGTTGAACTAAAAACAATTATGACTTTTTAATACTACAAATTGCTTCAAAATTGAATAAACTTTCATTAAAATAATAAAAAAATTAGAGTGGAGGACCCTATTGTTTTCATGTATTCTATTTACTGACATAGACAAAATTTTGTTCGTTCACTGTCTTTGTCAACTTTTCTTTTATTCTTTTGCAAAATACCCTCTTTCTCGCAAACAGTGGAAGATCGGACCCATGTTGATTGAGCTTTTTTACTCATTTTAGTTAGTACTATATGTCCTCAAAATTTGTTACACTTGTTTTTTAACACCCTGTATGTATATATATGTATATGTAGTGTACCTTTTTATATATTTTAGACAAACTGGTTCGAATTCTAGATGGAAAAATATCTCCCAAAATGGGGTATGTGACCAAAATTTTTTTATTCATTTAATTAAATAGGGAGTTAAAAATAATATACCCGTATTTTTCGTGGCCTAAGTGTCTGGTCGCAAATTTGGCGACCCGGGTTCGATCCCGACCGACGCCAAAAATTATTTGGAATTTTAAATGGCACAAAAGTGACCCCTGTTGTGCACTCTCTACGCCAGTAATGAGTGCCCGTGAGGTGGCGCCTGGTAAACGCCCGCACGGTACGAGTGGCATCATCATTAGTTCATTACCTATATCTGTACAAAGCAGATTGGTACACCCAGCAATGGGTATTATGCCGTGATGATATATATTCTTATTTTTTTTAAATATTGTTAGAATTCGAGAAAAACTGCAATAAAAATTCTATGACGTTACTTGCGCAAAGTATTACAAGCAGTGGGAAAGATCTATCTCTTTCGTTCGCGTTGCTGATATTACTTCGTAGAAGTGGCGTCACAGAATTTTTATTGTTTTTCTCAAATTCTATTAACAGTTAAAAATTTTTGTTAAAAAGTGGGTGTATTATTTTTAACTTTATATTATTAATATATAAATATATATTTTAAAATATGATAAAAGTCATATACTCCATTTTCAATGTCATAGCTACACAGGTGTTGTTAAATTTACTGACCTCAATTTTCCATTTGTTACTTATGCAATTGAACAGCGATCTGGTCAAAATGTTATCGCTATCCATTTTTAAGTAATAGGCGCAAAAATCATACTCAATTTAGGGTGAAAGCTTCAAAATTTTCATAATCCAATTTTTATATTTTTCAATATGTCAATATGTGTATAGATTTGACGATTTCACTATTCGATTCTACGGACAAAATTATCTAATTTTCATAACTTTTGAAGAAATAGTTCAATTTTTACAAATAAATATGTATATAAAAAAAGACTGGTGCGATTCTGTAATTTTCTGTAACATAGAAATAAATGTAAAAGTGGACAAAATCGTAACAATTTTTGTTTACTAATACGCGCATCACTTTTAATGCCATCTTTGGCATTAAAAAATGATGCGCTTTTGTCAAGAGTTACAGTTCTATAGTGGTATAGAAAATTACAGAATTGCACCGTAAAAGTCGAAAAAACTTGCAATTTTTACATGCCACCTTCAGTAAATTACTATTTCATTAGCTCAGCAAAGAAGGACTTTCCGGTCTAAATAGTGATCAGAAAGAGCTCATTTGCTGGGCGATCGCGAAAAAATTACTATTGTAATCGTAATGGGTCGTAATATGAACATGTGATTAGCGAGGAGTTGACCAGCAGTGTTTTAACTCTGTCTATAGTTTATGGATTATTTTAGAGAAAAAACTTCAAATAACAGTTTGAATCGCATGTGCATGTTAATTCCAGGGCTACGCTAAAATTATTGAGAATAAGATGCATAGCTCGTATTTTTTAGAACTTAATTTCAAATTAGTTCAAAGTATGTAATTCCATTCAAAATAATAAACTAACTCCGAAGTGTGATCCCAAGAAATCTTCTTTTGAAATGCTTTCAAAATAATTATGAATTGTATGTAATCTCTTCTTTTAAATTCCCGTATTAGGCGTGAAAAGAAAAGAACAACAACACTAATTTATTTAAAAAATAAGCCCCTTGCTTTACATCGTTTCAACAACAATTTTAATCCATTATAAAAATATTCCTTTGTTTTTTCCGCAAAATGCCTTTTAATAGCCGCTGTAACTTCGTTATCGTCCCTAAATTTTATTCCCCTTGGCGTTTTTTTGAGATTTGGAAACACAAAATAGTCACAGGAGGCTAGATCTGGACTATAAGGCGGTTGGTCAATTTCTACGAAACCACATTCTACAATGGTAGCCTTTGAAACTCTTGACTTGTGGGCTGGTGCATTATCGTAGAGGAACAGGACACCTTGCTTGACATCACAAACTATTAATAGCTATTTGTGTATTAAGAGCGCAAAATGCGACATTGTCGATTGAGGTTGTTGCCGCGCGACGAAGGAGCGCGGCATTCTCTCGAAATCGTCAATGTCCATTTGCGCTCGAAACACACACAAGATTTTTTCTATAGTCGCCACAATGGGGTCCTCCACCATAACAAAAAATAATAAAATGTACACTTTATACTTACAGTACTGCTCAATAAATAACGATTGGCTAATACAAAAGATACGGTTTAAACTTAAAAAGGCTTTT
Organism: Ophonus ardosiacus; assembly: GCA_943142095.1. Taxonomy (NCBI): domain Eukaryota; kingdom Metazoa; phylum Arthropoda; class Insecta; order Coleoptera; family Carabidae; genus Ophonus; species Ophonus ardosiacus. Next base: position 9,344,270 of record OW964831.1, on the reverse strand, counting down.
AAATGATTATATCGTTACATTAGCCATCTATTCCATTAAAAAAAACCAAAATTAGAGCGTGGAAGCAAGGATTTGTGATGATTTGATGAGTTTTTGTAGCAAAATGTGTGGTTAGTTGTCACACCTGTCACACTGAAAAAATTAACAAATATTTCAAGGAATTTGTGATTATATAGACATGTATGTGCATTGACTGATTTCTCGCAATTATTTAAGTAACGAAATAACTAATAACTTTATTGTAATCAAAATAAATAGTTAACTAGAGATCTGATGTCAGTACGAGTCGCAACTATCCTACCGCCATCTGTGTACAATCATTCCTATTATTAAACATAACTTCACACAATTTATTTTATATTTAATTTTATTTTATCGTTATTTTCCATTCTTATTGAGTTTTTATTCAATCTAATCTAAGCATACTTTCGTTTTTGTAAATGAATGCCCTATTTCATTTTCACAGCAGTGTGGCATTTTGTTAGGTTATGTTAAATACCGACAGAACATATGTCAAATTGACTTGTGAACGTGATAAATGTGTAACTACAGTGCCATTAGTTCCTAACTAAACATTTTCATTAAGAATGTAGACAAGTGACATTTCTCAACATTGTATACTTAGAAATTTGGACAGCGAGCGTTTTTCTACTTTGTCGCGCATAAGCGACAAAGTGACATTTTGCGTTGACAAAAGAGAGCGCAAATGGCTACTTTCTATAGTGACTGTAGAAAAAGATATTAGAACTAATATTGCTGCAATTATTTTGTAAATTGTCACACGCGTTACCAAGGCATATGTGATTAAAAAACAATATAATGAAAAATTACATTAAAACTGTAGTCCGGAAATATAAAAACGACCCCATGTACATTGACAATAAAACTTTTGGGAGCTTTGATAGCCAATAATAATAATGGTGTGTATTTTCCAGTGGTGCAGCTCTGTGCAATGGATAAAGAAAATGGAGAATCCAGCGATCCTTCGAAAGCTGGTGGCAGCGAGCTGCTGGACGCCGCTGCAGCTTCGGCAACGGCGAACCTATTCGGGGCGTACTGGCAGCGCGACGCCGGCGTTGGTGGGGGCGGTGCGGCCGGACTGTTTGCGCACCCCATGCCTCATCCCGCGCTGCCCTTCGGCCTGCTACCGCCCTCGGCTGCCGCCGCCGCTGCGTCCAGGCCCTTCCCGCCCGTCACAAATACCTTGTCGGTCGCTGCTAGCCAGGCGGCCAGTCTTGGAATCAATCCTGCTGCAAGTAAGAATTATTGTTACAGACTAATTGAATTATATTCTTCTAGGGGTTGTAGGATGAATTGATAAACTCAAAGCAAATATTCTTAAGAAGAAGAATTTAAGATATATAGGCTGATTGCACTTTTATCACCCTAATATCTAAATCCTTAATTTGTATGCCTTAAATCTAGTGATTATTTAGGATTTTAGGAATTAGATTTAGGGATTTGTAAGAGCACACTATGCCTTAAAGTTGACGCGCATTAATTAAACAAATCATGTTCGTTGTTTATACAAAACATCAAATTTACAGTCAAAGAATAGTTTCTTAGCTTCTATTTTATGAAATAATACAATATTAACATTTACTCTCAAGCATCAAATTGAATCGAATTGTATAATTCATTTTTGTTGTTCTAAAGCATTCTAAGTGTTGCCATACAAACCAATGGATATCACTAGTGTGCCATTCGGAGTTGTATTTATATGAAGAAGACCTAAATCCTAAATACTAGATGCCAAAATGCGACATCGGACATCACTAAAGTGCACAAAAATAGTCATTAAAAGTTGAGATATCGGCACTAAAGTAATCCGTTATACGAGCCGTGCGCCAAAAAGAATTCGCCCACATCTATTTATTATAATTTTCATTTAAAAGGAAATTGTTTACACTTATTCAATTATTATTCCTAAACTTACTTTTATGTTATTAGAGTTAATTAATTGTTTACATAAAATGTGCTATCATAATTAATAAATGTGTAGCTACTTTGTAAAGAGAAGGGATGTAGGCAAATTCTTTTGGCGCAAGGCTCGTGCGACGATTTCAAGCAAATGCAATGTTGCCAACCTTATAATAAGTATTGTATATAAAATATAATTTGGATAAATGTACTATATATATATTAATAAATTTGTACATCAAATGACAAAACATATTTTGAGTGTTCTTCACGACAAGCGGCAAAAATGCTTTTAAAGCCCGTTTGATACGGGCCTGATTGTATATGAGACATAATTTTAACACATGCTTTAAAATTAAATGTATTCTTTTGTTAAATATATTTTATTTGTAAATGCAAGGAAACGCGTATTAGTACCTCAAAAACAATTAAATAATTGATAAATTAATAATTGCATTATAAAATAAATTATAAGAAACGGCGGTATTTTCCGGCAATAACTCATCCAAGTTTTTCCCACGCTGAACAAAGCTTAAATATTATAGGGCTTTTTGGCCTTGACGAGCAGATATGGGGGCCCGTATCAGAATGATAGCTAGTAATTATGTATATAGATATCAAATGTATCAAAAGAGTGAGAATAAATTAAAAATAGTTTGAGAAAGAAACTGGAGAATTATTTTCAAATTTATCGAATTCTCGAATTATATTTAATTAGATTATTTTTTGATCTACAAATTTGTTTCAAACAACGGAAAGCCACTGTCTTACTATTGTGTCGCCATCTACTGTCGTAATTAACTAGCTTCATTTATTTACATGGAGCAGTTGGCAAGTCTGTTTTGACAACTAGAACATAACATTGACAGGACAAAATAAGTATAAATAATTGCTTTCATTCCAATTGATTATTAATTACGGTGTTTCCAGAAGTGGTTTCTATATTTTTTTGATTTATTTCATGATCAGAAACATCACTAAATCGGTGTTTTGTTTTTCGTTCATTTTATTTATATGTTGATAACTATCTAACAAAAGCTATTCCCAGTAATAATTTCTAGAGCTTTATTCTCACTATAATAATGGCAGGATTGGTTAAAACGCTGACACGTGACATGTAATAAAACATTTCATTGGTTTTAAGAAATGTCAAAAATTAATAAGAAGTAATATCACAAGACCTCCTGATTTTATCGATAAACTTTTATTTTGCACGATTTTTTTTTGCTTAGCAACAAACACGAAAGCAAACTGCATGGTAAATCCCGACTCCGAAGGAGGAGGGGTTTTACCTAATGTCAGTTTGCTTGAGTGATTTTGCTTAAAAGCAAAAAAAAAATGAGTGCTTAAAAATAAAAGTTTATCTGAGAAAATCTGAGAGGTCGTGTGGCATTTGGTGAGATAAATTCCAAAGACAACGCAAAATAAAAAACTTGACACATTAATTGTCACACTGACAGTTATAAACAATAACAACTGTTTATTTACTTGGTAGCGCAAAATTATCGGGGTAACGGGGTTTTATCGGGGTAACGAGGTTATATCAGTATGATACTGTTCCCATTGGTTGAATTTTCAAGTGTTTTCCATCATGATTGGTTAAAAACTAGTCGTTGGAATTTATCAAGTAAATTTTCACACTCCTGCGGTGATAAATAAACTACGTGAACTCAGAAAATATTGAAATTTTGACAAAAAAAACTATGACATTTGACATTAGTTAGAAAATTAAATTAATACTGTCATATTTTAAGATCTTATTATAAATAAAATACTGTATTATGTAGGCAACCAATATTGAATGTTTCCAATTATAAATGGCACAAAAGTGACCCCTGTGGTGCATTCTGCACACCAGCTATGAGTGCCCGAGAGGTGACGCCTGGTAAGCGCCCACACGGTAAAATATATCGTCATCATTACCGATGTCTACATGTGTTGTAGATACTGGCACACCCAGAAATGGGTAATATGCCGTGATGATATATTTATTTATTTATACATAACAAATTAATTTTTATTTACATTTAGAAATAGCAATCCTGGCAGAAACAATACAAGAATAAATCTTAACATTATTGTTTCTTTTTGTAAGCAGTAATCATCCTGTATTAATCATACATAGTTTGGTAACAATATCCCTCTGTTCGCATGTATAGTTCGCCGGGTAGTTAGTGCACCTGGCTGTTAATTTATTAACACAAATCAATAGACATTTATCAACTGTCCTATCGTTCCATGCAAGCAGACAGACCTGGTTCAATAGCATTATTATACATTCAAACAATAACATTAGTCAACTATTGTGCAATTATAGAACTCATTGCAGTACAATCAGACTTTATCTAGATATTAATAAGTAATTTCGTAATTTCCTCACATCCGGTGATAAAGAATGTATTTCCCATCTAAATAGGTATGTTATTTCTTTTTAAAACAAAGAGAAATTCGAATATTTGCTATTTGCCATTCAGTTGAGTCAAAAAGTGTTTTACATTTGTATTGCACAAAATTTTTGTTGTTATTTGTCTGCTGTATACTGTATAGTTCTTTATGTCGGATTTGATTGTTCTATAAAGAGAAACATTGTAATAGAACCTGTTGAAGAACATATAATCACAAAAGGTATGTAAATATTAAAATCTAAAGTTTGGGTTTCTATATTCAAGTGCAAAAAAAAAATGCGCCACATTTTAATTTTTATACCAGCGTTTTATAACAACTTTTTATTGTCATTTTCGTTGCTAAATGAAATACTTTTAAGCATTAGTGCATTTAGCAACGATAGATGAACCTGACATCTGCCTACTTTTTAATTTTGAAAAATTCAAAATGTTCATATTTGTGAATAAATTATCTGTTTTAAAACGCCATTATAAAAAATCTGCATATAACTATTGCTTTATTTACTATTTTCTTTTTAAAATGTCACTATTATTAATTTTAAGTGATTAGTTTTTTGACAGTGACTTAATTTTTATTAATTTAAATACATACCTACATATTTACTAATGCTGCAAACTATATAAGTTCCTTTGCATATAACATATAACTATTGCTTTATTTACGATTTTTTTTATTATTTAATGTCACTATTATTAATTTGAAGTGATTCGTTTTTTAACAGTGACGTTTACCTGTCAGTTACATTCATTTGAAAAATGAACTGTGTAACAAAGGAATTGTGTTTATCTTAGGCTTCAGGATTAAAAGAAATAAATGATTTTTAAATTTATCTGTAAAATATATAGAAAAAGTATTAATGTATACTTGTAGAAAATTCAATATTCTTTATTTTTCATAATGACAAAATGCGAAAAAATGGCATTTAATGTTATTTTTTGAAGAAAAACCATTATGAGCTTCAAGTAAAGTGCCATTTCCGTTTGTCCAATTTACACCAAAATCTAATGACTTCTTTTTGTAGAAATACAAGGTTTCAAAATTTTCTGAATGATAGTATTTGAGTTAGAGCGAAGACAAAATTCATACTCATACATACCTTTCAACTTTAATTTCAGTAAAAATAACTTCAATTTCAGAAAAAATAAATTCAATTTCCGAAAAAGTAAATTCAATTTCAGAAAAGGTAAATTCAATTAAAAAAAAAATAATAGTTTTCGGAAAATGTAAATTGACATTGTCATATAATTTTTCTGAAATTGATGTTACTTTTTCTGAAATTGACTTTAATTTTTCTGAAATTGATGTTACTTTTTCTGAAATTGACTTTAATTTTTCTGAATTGAAGTTACTTTTTCTAAAATTGGAGTTGGTTTTGCTGAAGTTACGTTTTCTGATATTGAATTTACTTTTTCCGAAATTGAAGTTACTTTTCTTGAATTCGAGTTGAAAAGGTATAGATCTGCAAATAATAAAAATACAAATTTAAGAAAAAAACAGTGGCCGTTTTTTGCACCTGAGTGTAAAATACATAAATGTCAGATGAGTTCATTTGAAATACAAGTAGAAACAGTGAATATTCGTTTACAAAGATAAAATTCTCCGTAAAATATCGATTCCGACGTTGCGAAGCCCAGAAACACAATGAAGTTCCTAACCTCGCGTTTTCTACAAGTTTAACCATTCTCAGCCATGTTGTCCAGAGATAATTATTTAGTTTTGCAAGTGAATTGTGTTATTAAATCTTCATTGAATTTCCAACCTGTTTACCGGTGAAGGGAGTGGAAACGTTTAGATGTTGTCATAGTAACCGCGTTTTCAAATAACGCAGATCGTTATCAGATTGTGTTTTAGCGGAACGCGTAGTAGGTATACGGTGTGCGTATAACGCGTACCGATTTGCAAAACACCAGGTATTTAAATAATTATTTCATTGGTTTCCATTTGAAAAAAACCCTGTCAACCCTACATTCATTAGTGTTCATCCCATACAGGTATTTTTGTGCAACATGTGCTTTTGTTTTGATTACAACAATCAAGAGATAACATTCAACATCTTACTTGTTGTAACCGTTGATTAAATCAGTGACATGCAGCTGAATTGTGCATTCAAATCGGAATAAAAACTGTGATGTATTAAGTATTAATGTTCATGTAAAAATTTATCGTCGTGTACCTGGGAACCGATTTAGCGAATAATTGATTTTATATTTGTGCTACAAATGTATTACAAAGAATCAAGTAATCAGCGATACATTGTTGTTTTTTTTTATCAAATGTCATTGAGGTTTATCAAAATTATTATACATAATACTAGTTTTTCAATAACTGTATTATCTAATTATCATTAAATATGGCTGCATATTAATGGCAGTCATTAAATTAATTGTATCAAACATTGTATTTAAAAATTAAACACTAAATTTTTACATAATGAGTAATGAAAACTTGCTGAATCAAAGTAATTTTAAATTCTTTTTTATTTTTTACAATTCCTGAATCTTTTTGCTGATAATTTTGTTTGTCCAGGTGCGGCATGGTGGTCCATGGCTTCTCAGTTAGCGGCGCAAGATTATTTGGCGAGACTGCAGGCATCCGGCTTGAACTTTCCTCTGAGTAATCCTGGAGACATCCCGTATGCTTCTTTGGGCCTACCACCTCTGTCAGGTCACCACAAGTCATCTTCCAAGAACTCCAAGAGTTCTTCATTGAACAAGAACTCTGGAGGATCCAAGGGTAAGACATCGGCGACTGCATTAAGTATTCAGGCTGGCGCCAAACTGGATGGGAGGTTAGACCCGCTTGGAAGTGTCAACAAAGGTTCTCTCAACGCCGGTAAGAAAAAGAAAAGAATTAGGAAATTAGAGACTATGGCTTACTTAACTTACTATACATAAAATAATGAGGTCATGCACGACTTTTTTTATAACTTTACTCGATAAGAGTAGTGAAAAATATTAGACCCGTATTTTTTATTTTTTCTTAAATCCATCTGTAATCATGAAAAAATTGTAATTGAAAATGACATTCTTTAAAACGGGGCTGCTAGACCCCCGCTTCGTCCCTTGCTCATTGACGTCACAGGTTCGGAGCAACGACCATTTTGTTTTCACATTGTTTTAAACGTCAAAGTGACATTTAAAGATAACCTGAAATTTATGAAAAACATATCGATGAAACGTTGTTTAGTGCCAAAATAAAGAATAAAATAATATTTTGTAATATATTCAATGTCTCACATGCGTTCTATCGTCTAATCTCAAATCAAAAGTGATGCAACGTGTAGATAAGTTCACGCCAAATGAAAATTATATTAATAAAATCTGTTGTGGCCAGCACAAGACCTTCCGTCAATTCCATGTATTTTGTACAAATCCCATACCAATAGGTCCTTGGAACAGATTCTATATAATATCATGTAACAACACATACTATTTTTTACAAATTCCATGCCAAAAGTTCATTTGAAAAGGTTCTATAAATCCAATAAAATTATAACATAAACTACACTAAGTAATGTCCTTCCATCTTCTCTTTGGCCTTTCTCTGCGTGTCACTTGCGAGCAACATTATGACATACCAATTTTAGATCCTATACTTTTTTCCATATTTGGTTTTGCACTTGCAACTGACATCTGTCAATTAAATTTTTTTAAATAATTTTGTCAGCTGTTTCCATGATAAATAACAAAGCTGACTAATTTTTGAAAATTAATTTCTTTATAATGCTTTAACTCTACATCAATTGAATATGAAGGAAAATGAATAATCAAACCACATAGAGAAGAATATTTTCTTTAATAAATATAATAACAAAATGTCAAAAAATAATATTTAACTGCGTTTTTTTAAGAAAAACTGTTAAAAACTTCAAATAAGGGTACTTCCGGTGGATCAATTATAACCAAAATCTAATCAACTCTTCATATGGATGTACAGAAGAGGAATACGAAAGAATTATAATTTTTAGAATTATAGTATTGGAGTTATCGTCGGAGAAAAATTTGTCACACACGGACACACATACACACACACGCACACACACGCACACACACGCACACACACACACACACACACACACACACACACACACACACACACACGGACACGGACACACACACACACATACATACATACAGACATCATCTTAAAAATAGTAAATTCGTATTGTAGGGACCCTAAAACGTGCTTATTCATTAAAAACTCACCACCGAATTTTTTGACCAAAGACAATACCTTCCTTACCTAAAGGTGACGGAAGGTAAAAAATGAATAGAGATATGTTATATTAATATATTATAGCATATTTAGTTATGTAATCCTCAATTTATGTATTTTTCTTGTAGAAATTCTGTGCCCATATAAAATGTCTGTCTGAAATGAGTCTGAACCTAGGTTCGGAACCTGTGACGTCACAACATGACTGGTTTTTGCAAATTTAAAAATATACTTTACAACTATTTTATACAACAAAAAATGTAAATAAATATAATTTAATCATACTGAACGATAAGTTAGACCATCCTTCTTCGATTTAAACAAAAAAAGGTACATTATTTTTTTTTATGCATGACATTACAATAAATGATCGGGCTTAGCCATGTTTGAATCTGATTGAAGTTTTTAATTATTCGCACACTCTCCACATTAGCTTTAAATGTGTGTGAGACCATTTATTATATTCGAACGTCTCCAAAAAATGATAAAATATTCATACGGGATACTTTTTTATTAACGCTATTAAAGTTGCGCTAGAATTATTGAGACTAAGACATACCCTTCATATTTTTTTAGATTGAGTCAGTTTCACATTTTTTAAAAAGTTTTTTAAATGAAAGTTTGTGCAATATTTATCACAGTAATAACAAAAATAGTACTAATTAGTGCTACTTTCATAAGTAATTATATAAAAATTTGGCGCCAGAAATAGTAATGAAAAATAACCCCCCACTCCTGTGACGTCCCAGTACATACAACACTTTATTCGTAGCCAATAGGAAAACAGGTTACGTTATTTATATAAATAAAAGTAGGCGATAATTTGTCACATGTTAAACTGTAATATACTCTGACGTCACAAAATTTCAATATTTAATTGTAAACTAGTTGATGGATATTTTGTGTTATTTCTAATTTGAGGCTCTTTAAGGAACAATACCTTTTAAAATGTGTTTTAAATATGTTCAAAGAAGTTCCTTTCAATAATAATATACTTCACCATTCTTTCCATCCACTTTTTAAAATTCCACTTCTCAAAAGCTCCCATCTGATCTTCTTTTGGAATGCTGAATGCTTTGAAAATGCAATATCAATTTCTACTTCAGACAAAAACTTTGTAATTTCTTTTAAATACAAAAATAGCCAAAAATTCCACATTGCCAAATCAGGTGAGTATGGCGGGTGTATTTTTTTTTACTTCTATTTATATATTTTTTTTCCAAAAATAAAAAATTCTCTGTTTAATTCCACATTTTTACTTATACCGTGAGTATTTTTTAACGTGAAACATTGGGTTTGTCATATCCATGGTTACTTGACATTTGATTGACAGCAATGTATTTGCCCGTTCCGTTTAAAATGAAACATAGGGAACGAATTTGACATTTGATAAGACGTCAATGGAGGTTAATTTTGTTTAAATAATTATACCTGCATTCTAAATTAAAATTAGTTGTAGAAAAAATATAGTGTGTACCTTGTGCCCGAGTGGTTTTCTGACTAGGCTAAATTTCGTACAATATTTAAATTTCTGTCAAATTCATTCCCCATGTGACATTTTAAATGAGACAGACAAATACATTGCTGTCAACCAAATGTCAAATCATAACTTATAGAAAAATCCAACGGTTATCTGTCATATTGACATGATGTCATTAGAGGTTAACTTTGTTTAAATAATTATACCTGTTTTCTAAAAGTTAAATTTGGATGTAGAAAAAAACTGTGTGCACCTTGTGCCCGAAATATGTTTAGTGCTCTCGAGTGGTTTTCTGACTCTGCTAAATACATTGCTGTCAATGAAATAAAAAATCAAGTCGTAACCATGGATATGACAAACGCAATGTTTCACGTTAAAAAATACTCACGGTATATATATACTTAAAAGTGTGCGTCTCTCGAGACGCTCGATAAAAGTGATAACTTTGTCCCGATTATTTTAGGTTAAAATAATTTTATTGTTTAAGTATAGTCATCGTCCGACTTACGTAACACGCGACTTACGTAAATTCGCAGTTACGTAATAAATGTACAGAGCAAAATTAGCTGTCACAAGACTTTTTCATTCGAAAAGAGTTATTTCGGCTTGTTTTTATATTTTTTTAAAGTATTTTTCATACTTTTATAGTTTGTAACGGAGTGAATAATGGTGCAAGATGTTTCGGGGAATGGCTGTCTTATGCCCATATTCATAAACACTCGTAAAGTTTCAAAACGGCTCGTTATAATTTTTGACAAATAGAATCAAACTTGAAAAATAAAATTTTGATTTTTCTTTCAATGTCGACTGTTTTTATTGGATAAATATTATAACGAACCGTTTAAAATTTTTACGAGTGTTTATGAATACGGGCATTAGTAGTATAAATTTAATGATTTGGTAAAAGGTTTGAATTAAATAAATAATTGATTTTTAAATATTCGATCATTTATTTACGAACACAACAACGTATTAAATATTAAAAACGGCGGGAAAAGTCTTAATCGCCAGGTCTGAATTCCTTAGCGGTTCACTCTCCCAGAAGAAGTTATCACTGCAAAAAATTATTAACGAAGCTCTAACTAACTTAACTTTTGCAACTTAATTTCAAATAATAATAAACATAAATAATTATTTAAAATTTTATTTTCTCTCTTATTCTCAATAATTCTAGCGCCCTACCACCCGCCGGAAAATAAATCTCGTTATTTTTGGGTACAAGAACATTCTGGTGCCCTGAAGAACCCCACCAGAGAAATTAAGAGTTCATACTCTGTTTTCTAAGTTTTACTGTACACTTATTATTTATTTATTGTTTTATTTGGAAGAAAGACTTCTTACGGCCTACTTGAGAAAGACTATTTACAATTTTATATTATGATAATATAGTACTCGTCACCAAAAATCGAGGGACGTCATAAGCTTAACCGCCCCTATACTATAAAAGTAGTAGTTTCTTCTAAATATTGAGAATTTTTGTTATGACAAATATCGAAGAACATAAAATTCTCCACTTTAAATTTTTCTATTATTAATTAAATATTTAAAAATGTAGGTAGTTATGAATATTAATAGTAGTACATATATCCTTAAGAAATACCGCCAATCCCGTCATTGAATTGGAACCATCTTGAACATTTTTTAGTAGGATAAAATTCCTTATAGAATGAAAGAATAGATCTAATTAGAAGTATTTCTGTGTATAAGAAATGTTAAATTCGATACGTAACAAAACGGAAATGACGAGAGGTATTGTGCTGACCACAACCAATTTTTTTTTAAATTTTAAATGGACTTCTTGCGTACCTTTTTTTTATTTAATATTTTTGAATAGCAGGTAAAAACTTGCTACCCATATTTTTTCTTTTGACAAATTTTTTGTTAATTAGCCAGAAAAAAAAAATGAAATTTGATTATTTGAATTCCCGCCATGTATGACGTAGAATTACGCCGCACCAATGAATGTTTTTGTTTGTACAAGGTTTGTACAGGTAATGTAGATCTCCTGTTTGACGTTTCAACAATAGTTTGGAGGTTAGTATTTTAATTTATCTTTTTGGTATCGATATTTTAAATTACATGTAACTACATATGTGTTTATTTGTGAAGTAATTAATATATTTGAGAGACCAGAGAGAGAGGAAAATGAACTAATGTCAAATTCAAATTAAAACTTTCTCGCATGCCATCTATACGTTACATTTTTAAACATGGTTCTCCAGTTAAATATAATGACGTCACAGAAAATTTTCTTTCTTAATTTACTAAAAAACAAATAATTTTTTTAAAATAAAATTTATATTTTTATATATGTTTTCAACATAACATTACATTTATAGCGATAGAAATCGGATTTTCAGTACCACGCAAGTAGCCCATTGAAACCAGTATTCCTACATGTTTTTCAAAAATTAAAAATTTTCACCATTTGATTTGACCGAAAGGTAATGGAAGTCTTCCATAAAATCAAATAGATCATCGCTGAAGATGAGGATATTGTACCCCCGAAACGTTCGATTGTACTATTGTAAATTGAAATTAATAATCACAATACAATGAAGCCTTTCCCAAAAAGCCCGTAAGAAGTCTTTCTTCCAAATATTCCAAAGAAAAAGGGAACAAAAGTTTTACAACAACTATTTATTGTTTTAGGCAATAACATCTTGTACAACAAATCCTGCAAATCATCATCTTCAAATAAAAATTCTCTCCCTCTTCACCAAAGTGGCAAACTCCATGTGAAGAAACCACCATCGTTACCATCCCCAAAACCTCCTCTAGGGGACAAAGTGGACTACAGCAAGCAATCCTTGCCGAAGAGTTCCACGCCTAAGTGTTCCCAAGCCTCTGCACCTTCCAGCATCTTCACGTCTCCTCTCAGCTTAGTGAACTGCTCGGAGAAGACTTCCTCCACACCTTCAACATCTTCGGCGTCGTGTTCAGGAGTGAATACGTACACGACGCAGTCGTTGGTGAATAGCAGTATTAGCAGTGGGATTCCGCCGAATATTCTCAGGTTTGTGATATGAATGTTGAAGTTTAATTGTGGTGATAAGTATTGTAGTAAGATTAGTGATAATTTTATTGCGATTTTTGATGTATATGTCAATAGATTAATCAGAATTCCATGAAGGCTTATTTGCATTAGATAATTGCTTATCATATTTGCTAGTTTAGCGTCAAATTGATGTCAATATTATATATAATATGTTGGTTTCGTGTGTTAGTGCTGCTTTGGAAGGAAGGTAAAGAAAAAAATATTATTAAAATATTTTATCGCGGCTTAGTACCTATTTCTGGTTGTCTCAGTCTGTTTATTAACAAATTTTGTTCATTAATGACCATACATTTATAGATTTATACTGTAAAGGGCGTTTACCAGACGTTACTTCACAGGCATTCAGAGCTCTGATGAAGAGTGCATCACAAGAATTACTTTTGTGAAATATTTGATTTCAGCCGGATTCGAGTTCTGGAGCTCATATAATAATCAAATAAATCATAAATACCCAGTGGGTGGTATTAATAAAAATAAGTAAAAACTTATAAGTACTAGCATTTACTTATCAGTTTCAGCAAGAATTACAAGTAAATACTTATTTTCGTATTAATAACTACATGCTGATACTTAAGTAAATACTTAGGTACATATAAGTACGTCCTTACGTATTAAATACAATAGTAAGCCGTAGTTTTGTAAAAAAATTAAATTTTGACATTTGTTGACAGTTGACAGTAACGATCTATAATATTGGACCGAATTCTGACCAGAATTTTTATGAACAAATTTATGGCCAGAATATATACCACTGTGCACGTAATTTTTTACAAAATTCTGGCTATAAATATATGGATGTTCTTGATAATATTATATGAGCATTATTACTTGCTCATGAGTCCAAGACCAAGTTAAAAATTGTAAACAATAATCAACGACCACAATAATTATCAAAAATTCCACTACTAATTTTATGGACAGAAAAAAGCCCCTGTATGCGATCGTTGGTAAAATTCTGTCTATAATTATGTTCATAATTCTATGCAGAATTATAGATCATGGCATACGGGCTTAAAGTTGTAGAAAGTTAACAAACTAATCTGAAATTCAGTTCTATATACATATGTTTTTGAAATTTTAAAAATATTTAGTTTTGACAGCAGCTTCAAAGGCAAAAATATTAATGAAAAAAGTGTTGCGTTAATTAACACTAATTTGCTTTTCAGCTTTTTTTTAATATTTTCCCTACGAATTTTATAATCTTTACGATCTCGCACGACCTAGAATATGTTTTTTAGATTAATATAATTTTAGAAATTTTTGTTCAGTCCTCCATAAGCATGATAAATATCATACTTATAAATTTATAAGTAAATACTTCATTCCATAAGAATCAACTCCATTTTATTAATACAGTTTTAAGTAATTACTTATTTTGATTAAGTATAAGAAAGTACTTTTGTCAAATAAGTATTTTCTTATAGCATCAGCTTTTACTGAAACTTTATTAATACGGATATAAGTACTTACTTATGAAACTGTCAGTATAAGCATTTACTTATTTTTATTAATACTACTCAGTGGTCTTGTTACCAATGATTCGTAGACTCGTATGTGATTTATGCAGTCAAGCAGTATTGAAAACTGTCACTATTTCGATGGGTACTCATCTGTTAACACTGTGTTAAGAGCATATTACGGCCACAGAAAAAAATTGGAACAGTTTCATAAAATAATTGAGGCACTTTTTCCCTTAAATTAAATATAAGGTGTGTTAATGAAATAACGGGATTGATCTTAGAATGTTAAGTTGTTCATAAGCTCTGCCGGTTTTTCTGTAACTGCATCTCACACTCGAATTTGGTTCCTTTCAACGCAGATTTAGGAAATATAAGAAAGTCGCGTGTTACTAGGTCAGGTGAGTACGGGTGATGTACAAATGCGATAATTTTCTGTTTCGTTAAAATTGTCGTAACAGACAGGGCATTGGGTTCCGGTGGGTTATTTTTTCCCTTTAAACCTTCTAATCTGCCCGACAACTTATCATGATAAACTTTCTTCAACAAATCATATTTCTATAGCGGATTTCTCAAGTTTCGCACAGAAATTCATAATGACGTTAAAGCCTCATTTCCAGTGAATGTTTTAGTGCTTAATGCATAATGATTAGTGCATAAGGCATTATTTACTAGGATACAATTTCCACCCACTTTGTTTAGTGACTAATTCAACAGAAATGTCACAATTCTTTCCCTTATTACTTGTCTAGTAGACTGCCATTGCAGCAGCAATTCTTCTGATATATGTTATGTATATAATTTTCTGTATCTGTACCAAAAAATTAAAAATTTATTAATATAAAATAGACTGACAGTTGACAGTTCAGTTTAGAAGTTTGCAAACTTTCGTTCTTACGCATTGCTCTTAGTTCTTAAGCATTAATTCTTATGCAAAGCTGGAAACGTTGCCATATGTTAAACATTTTTACGCATTGCGCTTAGTTATTAATTATAGCTCTTACGCATTAGGACAATCGGTGGAAATGCGGATTAACATGATTCCGGCGAAGTACAAGAAACAGCGGTCCACTTTTATCACACTACTGCCGCACGGTTTGCTTAATTATTTTGAAATTTTAACTTTAGATGGAGGGAAGATGAAAAATTCATATGACACACCCGGCAATGTTGCAGGGAAACCGAAAAAAATCCCGTTATTTTATTAACACACCTCGTAAATAAAGGAAACAACACCTAAGATTCTTATTTTTAATCATAATGTTAGATCTTACTTGTGTGTACCGAAACTGTAATGCCGGTTTCTTCGTATTTGTCATTTTATTTTTAGTAATATTGTGCGGCCTTAAAACAATAAAAAAGTAATTATTTTCTCAGTGATCCTAGTTCAATTTTGGGCGGAGTGCGTCTCCCTCCCGATACAGAAATCATCAAATACACCTCATCGATAGTCGGTCCGAAAATTCCCGGAACCACGAACAGAGGCAGGAAGAAAACCATCTCCCTGGACCCTCCTTCCGTCAGTGTGATGCCGACGCATTCCAGCACCGGCATGCTGATCGAACGGGGATCTAAATGGGCCAAACTAAGTGTACGACATTGTATTTATTGCTATTTTTCCGCCTTATTATCTTTGTTTGGTTTGTAACAGGAACCTCAAGACTTATCAGCCAGCAATGATAGGGTTGAGGTGATAAAACTACCGGCTACCAATGGTAGCCCGTCAGGAATAAATATTCCTTCGTACAGTGGAAATTCGGAAGGTGCCAATGATGCTCCATTGAATTTATCTCTCAAACCTTGTAGCAGTTCTTCATCAACGAATTGTCAAAGTAATTCTTTGAATTCTCTTAGTACTTTATCCGCAAACATCGGTAGCGACCGAATATGTAAGTCAACATTGTAAATATTGTTATTATAAGTGATATAAGTAGGTATGTAACGCACCCCAGATACACTGACCGGCAAAAAAAATCACCTAAAAAAATGTCCTTACTGATTATTTAACATTTTTTTGCCTTTAAATTCGCTAACTTTATGTTTATTAAGTAAATTCCTGTGTTACTTAATAAATTTCATACAAAATTAGTACTTGAAATCAATATTATTTAATTTTATTTAAATTTACATAATTTAAAACGAAATTAAACATGAATTCAATAGCACATATTTCCACCGTTGATACTATTGTAGCTTGCGTTCTTCGTCCTGTAGACCTTATGAGACTTTGAATGTATTTTTGAGGAATATTTTCTTATGCCTCAAGAAGGGCCGCTCTTAGTTAAAATTCCCACATCACTCAAGTATTGTGTAACAATTCTCTGAATATAACTCCAATTTTTTTTAATTGTGCCAAATTAATCGAAAATGAGTAAAAATATAAATAAGAAAGGAAACAAAGTAAAAACTATCTAAAGTAAGAAAAACAGTTTAATAATTGTAGTTTTGTAGTGGAAGAATATTTACATATTATAGAAAATAACAAAACTGATTATGTGTTGTTGCACGAAAAAATCAAAGAATATAATTCTTTTGCCCAAAAATATGATCTGTGAATATGATCTTCACAAAAAAAAATACTGGCATATTCTTGCATTTTGGTTCCAAATGATGCCGAATCATATTTAGAATTTTATAAACGCATTTTTTAATAATCTGAATCGCATTCGAAAATATACTTCGTTAAATTGATTATAGATTATATAGATTTTTTTTTCATCTGAATAACAATTTCTTTGTTAGAAAATGTCAACAATGATGAAGATGACATTCTAATATTGAAAAAAATATTTATAACAAATAAAGATAACCTTATAATACTTCATTTTCTATATTTATCTATTATTCATTTTAGATTGGTACCTATTGTAATTATTCCTTTGATCACCTTACTGAACAATTATAAAACTATTATAACACGCATAATAAAAATGTCAAACTATTCGTTGAATAAATATTTAAAGAACTACATATTTTGTCTAAAATTAGCAAATATTTTTGTTTTATATAAATATTTTTAGGTGATCCAGTTTTTGTTTTTTTGCTGGTCAGTGTATAGTGAACAAAAATAATATACAATTTTCATGAAATCGTCATGTAATCTACTACTTTCCTGCCACGGCAGAGAAGTAAAATGTAACGTGGCCATATTTATTTTCACAAACATATATTACGTTTTAATATGAAATACAGTTACAAAATTAAAATAAGTGATGTCCAGTATACAGTAGTTTTAAATTCTTATACAATTTTAAATAAGTTCCTTAAGTTTTCAATGTGATTTACTTGTTAAATGAAAGTAGGTTACATGTGCCATCCAGGAATTTTGAATTCTTATACGATTTCAGAAAATACTTATTAGTGGAGTGCCGTAAGACAAAAAAATGTAAAAAGCTCGGAACCCGGTTCCACTGAATGGTTTTTCGTGAAACCTTTTCTATTACATTGCTAAAAGTTTAAATAAAAAAGTTTACCTACCAAAATTTGCCGATCTAAATTACAACAATTTTTAACAACAATTAATTGAAAAATGAGAAAAATATGAATAAAAAAAATTTTGCAGTAAAAATTTACATTTTATATACAATAAATTATATTTTTATAATAACTTTAAATTGCATTTATAATATTTTAGCAAAAAAAAATTATACTAAGGCGAGTTGTGTAAAATCGTATACATATCGGACCGAAGATACAAAAAAAGTAAAATATACTGCATTAATAAAAAAGACGAGATTTTTAGAAAAAATAAATAAATATTTATTATGTCATTATATTATATAAAGATTGGAAAAATTTTCAGTCAATTATCTACATTATCATCGTCATCAACCTCATCAATTTGGATGATAGGTGATGGATTAATGCAACTGTTGCCATTGCATTCTAAGCAAGCTACACTACAATTCAATCCACTTTTCATGCACCCGCAAGATGCTCCACAACCTGTTTTGCATGAGCAAAAATCATTTTCAGTAAGGTCTGTGGAGCTGGAAGTTGCGCCATTGTTTTCGGTGTCAGTATTCCGCTTTCATATGTCCATCCCCATTCTTCTGGCAATATGTTCCTTACGAGCCACGTTTGAATTTGAAGGTATACTCTTTTGAAGTGTCCAAAAGCGGCGTTTGCAGTAGGTACCAAAGATGGTAATTTAACGCATCTATTTTTAGCGGTTGCTTTTATGAAAGAGTTGTACCTTAATGTATTTAGATCTTTTATTTTTTGGGGCGCAGCGTATGAAACAAGCGTACATGTAACACCAGCGTTAAAAATGTCATTGGCGTCTTTACATTCATTTTCAAAAACTGCTGCAGCATTTTGTATGTCCGGCTGTTTCTCGAAATTAAAAAAAAAAAACATTTTTTCCCTGTTGGAAAAAGCCGACGTCGTGTCACCCAGTAAAAGAATGTAAAAAAAGATATGTGTTTACACTTTGGTAATACCTACTGTTTCCAAACGTTTAGATGAGTACACATTTTGCCTTTTGCTGGTTTTTGAAAGTAAATTTCTCGATTTGTTAGTGAGAGCGCAGTCAATAAAACTAGAACATCCACATCCTCGGAAACTACAACAATATTTTCGGATTGTAAATTAATTACGGTTTCAATTATTAATCTATCGGCATCAGCTTCCGCTTGACAAGAAAATATTTGATTTTGAGTGTGTTTCGTAGCATATGTATGGCATTCGCTAAAAATTTCTCTTGCCCTATTTTGAGAGGCATGTTTTTGTCGAATTTGATGTCATTACATGCATTTCTTTTAGAGCGACGAGTTCTTTCGATCGATTTTGTGCTGTTTTTTTGTAACCATCAAATACTACATAAATGTTGTGTCCGTAATTGTTACGAACTTGCAACGGTGTAATAACAACTCCCCTCAATTACGTAGGAAAATTTTTGTACATCGTTCACATTCACCGTCATTTCTGGGAATAATGCAGATTTTTTTGTTTTGCGCATTTCGACATCTTCAAAAAGAGTCAGGGGATAAGGGGCTAATTCAAAGGTCATATAGGTTTTTAGTTCTTCGTCAGACTTTTTTAAACCGCAAATATGTTGAAATAAAAGTAGTGGATCAATTGGAATGATATCATCCACTTTTATTTTGCATGAGGAAGCCAATAACGGCGTCAAGGACAGGTATGTATTAGTTATCCTATTTAAAATCTAACTTTAATCTCAAAAAAAGTAAAGGTTTAACAGAAAATGAATGAAAATTCCAAAAAAAAAAATAATAATTATTTATTTTAATAATTAAAAAATTGAGATCGGCAAAAATAAATGGGTAAACATTTTAGTATCTAGTGTTAAAAACACTTTCCAAAAAGTTTTACAAAAATCCGTTCAGTGGACCCGGGTTCCGAGGTATAAACCTTACGGCACTCCACTATATCTCGTCATTGAAATTCCTTTTCATGAATCATTATCGTTACAATCTCCATATTGGTCATGAAAAAACGAACTTCCCTTCCTTGATAAGTAAATAATTATTACATATGTACTTTAATGCTCACTTATAGATAAAGCGAACTCATTTATAGCGAACACTCGCATATAACAGCCAAATTCTTCGCGAAATTTAATTTATAAACAGATATTATTGTAATTCCATATATTTTTTGCTATAATATTGTATTCAGGAACATTAAATTATTATAGCTCGCAGTAGAACAAATGTAATATTACGCAGCTTGTAATATAAATATTTCTTAGCTCGAAGAAAACCTGGTCCGAAACCCCGCCGCGTAATCCAGTCCCCCTCGCCATTATCTACAACTTCTTCTGTGCCGGGCGCTCCAAGTGCTTCTCTAGCTCAATTATTCGCCGCTGCAGACTCACCACGTCCTCCAAGTCGGAGCGACGATTCTGCCTCCGAAACAAACTCAACACCAGCCATGAACCACAAAGACGGCCGACCTAGAAACTTAGGTAGAGGAGTTTCCAAGCCTAAAAAGAACACAGTAGCTTCACTTCTCGCCCAAAGTCGAGCTCTGGGAATCAAACCAGTCCAACTGGACCCAAACGCTCCAATGAACCAACAAATATCTCTTTTAAAATCTAATATGCTCGCCGCGCAATATATGGCAGCAGGGGATCCGTTAGACGAAAAACAATTAGAAAAATTAAGAGGAACTCTTAGCGATTCGAGTAATATGGAAGTGTCTACTGATTCTGATAATTTGACTGATTCAAACCAGACTGATTCCGAAGCAGAGACTGATGCAAACGGCGTTTCTAATCCAAAGAAAAGGCGACATTTCAACGAGAGAGAATTACGACTGCCGCTTGAACAAGGCTGGAAACGAGAGACAATAATCCGTGGCTTAACAAAGAATGGAGGAATTAAAGGCGATGTGTGTTATACTCCACCGGATACCAACAACAAACTCAAACAAATGTCCGACATCGGACAGGTAAGAAGGAAGGATTTTTCGAGAAAATAGAAAAAAATATTATCTGTATTTTTGTTTTTTAGTATCTTGAACAAGTTGGAAACACGGAACTAACGAAGGATCACTTTACGTTTAGCTGTAAGATTATCTTAGGTGACTATTTGCAAAAACCACCTCCTGGAGTTACTGCGGAGGGGGAATATATGCGTATGAACGAAGAAGACGTTACCAAAAGGTATTTTCATGTATTTTACACAAATACAATATTTAATCTTCATTTTATACATTCATTTGTCTTGTAAACATAACCTGAAGCCAGTGAAAATTTTATATATCGTAAAATGCACTGTTTTCCACTGTTCCAAATACGGGTTTTATATTTGTGCCATTTCCGGGTTATCATATACAGTCCAAATCGAATATTTTGTTTCAAATTGTATACGAGTTTTAAGTACCAAATTTGAGAAGTTTTGGATTATATTTTAATAGATTTTAAATAGAAATCGGCATCAACTTCCTGGTGCTCTAAAACGCAATGTGTGTAGATTCTTCGCTGTACATGATCCATTTCGTAAATGTATAATTGTAAACTGATATTTGAGTCTTTGAAAACACAAATTGACAGCTCTTTGATTTATAGTTCTGCAGACATAGCAAACTTAAATCGGATCATCCTGTACATCTAATATTTATGTGTATTGGAATTATTATTTTTACAAACCGTAATTTCATTAGAATCAAACCACATTCTCCTTAAAGCCTATGGTACACTTATCGATGAGCATCAGAGAGCATCGATGAGTTCATCAATGAAACAATAGAACGCACCGGTCATCGATAATTTTGGCTGGTAGCACAAGCGTGGTTCTAACACCGGTGTTAACTAGAACCATGTCAACGACTTGACACATACTTCAGGCTTATTAACAAAACAAGTGTTGCCAATATATTGATCAAGCTGAAAATTTATTGACAGCCATATTCAATAAATCTGCCGACACTATTTAAAATTATTTAATATGATTTGTTTTTTAACTTGTTTCTAGGAATAACAGTTTTAAATAATGAGATCAAATATATTGAATATGGCTGTCAGTACATTTTCGACTTAATTCAGTACATTGGCAACTCTTATTTTGTTATCAACCCTGAAGTATGTGCCAAGTCATTGACACGGTTCTAGTTGATACCGGTGTTGGAACCACGCTTGTGCTACCAACCTTTGTGTTTCATCAATTACAAATACATAATTTTTTTCTCTGACAAAAAGAAGAAAAGTTGGTAATATTACCAGTGAAATGTTCCTACACCGTCGGTTTTTAAATTGATATTTCCCTAGTTTATTGTTGATTGACACAAGTCAAAGTGACGTGAGACACAAAAGATACGTGTGAAATGAGATACATTCGTTTCATTGATGATCTTTGATGAAAATAGCGGCGCTGCTATTTTTCGTGGATGACGGGTGCGTTCTGTTGTTTCATTGATGAGCTCATCTATGCTCTCTGATTCTCATCGATAAAGCCTATGGCACACTTATTGATGAGCATCAAAGAGCATCGATGAGTTCATTGATGAAACAACAGTACGCATCCGTCATTGATATTTTTGTGTTTCATCAATGACAAATACATAATTTTTTTTCTTTTACGAAAAACAGAAAAGTTGGTAATATTACCAGTGAAATGTTCCTACACCGTCGGTTTTTAAATTGATATTTCCCTAGTTTATTGTTGTTTGACACAAGTCAAAGTGATGTGAGGCACAAAAGATACGTGTGAAATGAGATACGTTCGTTTCATTGATGATCTTCGATGAAAATAGCAGCGCCGCTATTTTTCGTCGATGACGGGTGCGTTCTGTTGTTTCATCAATGAGCTCATCGATACTCTCTGATGCTCATCGACAAGTGTGCCATAGGCTTAAGTGTGCCATAGGCTTTACAGGGTTTCGTTATTAATTTTAATGTAATTGCTTCCTGACAGTGACGTTCGTTTAAATAAGTCAAAATCGTTATTAAAGTATTATGTTTTGTTTAACGCACAGGCAAGATGATTTATAAAAATAAATTATATAAATTTATATTTAAAGTTACTTACTAAATTCTGTTATCGTAGAATTTAAGATTGTACCATTGTATTCAATTTTTATTAGTAAAAGTTGCTGAAAAATTATATTCAATGTATTTTTTAAAGAAAAACTGTTAAAATCTACAAACTAATGAGCTCTTTCTACATTAGTATAAAATGGGTACACAAAATATCAAATGTTTCCGATTGATAGTATTTGAGTAAACAGGATCCACATCCCACAGACATCATTGAAAAAATTTAAAAACGGATTCTGGGGTAATCAAAACGTGCTTACTCACTAAAATCTCTATATGTGATTTTTAACACGATCCCTATACCTCCCTTACTTAGGGTAGCGGGAGGTAAAAATATGTGTATCAGAAAATATGAATTGTAATTTTGTAGATTATATTGAAAGACGTATTAACCTTGATTTACCAAAGATGTGTTATATCCATCTAACAAATTAAACTTATTTTTAGACTGGATGACCTCCGTGCACTCACCCGTAACAACCTAGCCGTCGAACAGCGCATTGAAATGGCTCGTCGACAGCAAGCCGCAAGAGCTGCAGCTCGCCAGGACAGAGAACAGGCGAGAATGCAGCGCGACATGGAACGTTCAGAGAAACAAGAAGCTGCCAAACGTGATCGGGAGGCTCGTTCACAACAATTGATGGAGGTATGTGCTCTACAGCTGTGGATAGAGAACGTTGTTCGATGGATGCATGCTTGGATGTGATATGATGATGATGTTGTATGTCAGTTATGTTTAAACACTTTTGTGGAGGTATAGTATCCACCAAATAAATAAGCGAAAATTCGAACATTAGTATATCTCATATAACATAGTAATATTTTGACATTCACCATATTCTGAACTGAAATATTTCTAGTTGAATCCACCGGCCGGTGAAATCTACAGAGTGATCAAAAATTAAAACTATCAAAACAATACTTCTGGAATCATTTACGTTGCATGAGATGGTATATCTCATGCTGAGCCCACTTAATCATTGTCTCTGCAAAGAAGAATCCAGTAAGAGCGAAACGCGTACTGGAACTTTTCGGCGAAAATACAAAATACGGGTCTAATATTTTTATGTACAGATTAACATATTAAAAAATCTGTTATGGCCAGCACAAGACCTTCCGCTAAATTGATGTATTTTGTACATATTTCATACCAAAATTCCTTGGAAAAGATTCTATATATCCAGATAAATTGTAACACGAAATATACTAGTTTTTAACAAATTTATACCAAAAGTTCCTTGGAAAAGATTCTATAAATACAATAAAATTATAACACGAACATACACTTCACGCGAACATGTGTCAATGAGGTCATGCACGACTTTTTTTTATAACTTTAATCGATATAGTAATGAAAAATAATATACCCGTATTTTTTATTTTTCCTCAAATCTATCTTTAATCATGAAAAAATTGTAATTGAAAATGACATTCTTTAAAATGAGGCTGCTAGACCCCCGCTTCGTCCCTTGTCCAATGACGTCACATAGTGAGAGGCACGACCATTTTGATTTTCACACTAATCTAAACATCAAAGTGACATTTAAAGATAACCTAAAATTTATGAAAGTAACATTGTCGATGGAACGTTGTTTCGTGCCAAAATAAAGAATAAAATAATAATCTGCAATATATTCAATGTCTCACATGCGTTTATAACCTTCTACCATCTAATCTCAATAAAAAAGTGAAGGAATCATTTGATGTAACGTGTAGATAACTTCACGCCAAATGAAAATTATATTTATAAAAATAAATAGAACTATGTTATATTAATATATTATAGCATATTCAGATATATAATCCTCAATTTATAGTTTATATATATTTTTCTTTTAGAAATTGTGTCCATATAAAATGGCTGTTTGAAATGAGTCTGAACTTCGTTCGGAACGTTGTGACGACAAAACATGGCTGGTTTTTGCAACTTTTTAAAAATATCATACTTTAAAACGATTTTATACAACGATAAATTAGACTATCCTTCTTCGATTTAAACAGAAAAAAGGTGCAATTTTTTTTTGCATGACCTCATTAGAATTTTTTGAATATATCAGCTGTTTCCATGATTATAGCAAAACTAACTGCTTTTTGAAAGTTAATCTCTTTATAATTCTTTAACTCTATATCTGTTGAATATGGAGGAAAATGTATAATCAAACCGTATAGAGAATAAGATATTCTTTCATATTGATTAATCACACAAAATGTCAAAAAATGATATTTACCTGCATTATTTCAAGAAAAATTGTTAGGAACTTCAAATAAGGGAACTTCATATGGATGTAAAGAAGAGGAATACGAAAAAATCATAAATTTTAGAATTGTAGTATTGGAGTTATCGTTGGAGAAAAAATTGTCACAGACACACACACACACACACACACACACACACACACACACACACACACACACACACACACCGTAAAAATAGTAAATTGGTATTTTAGGGACCCTAAAATGTGCTTATTCTTTAAAAACACCACCGAATTTTTGACGAAAAGACAATGTGACGGAAGGTAAAAGTGGAAGAAACATGGAAACCTCTAATAAAATATATCATAAATATTACTACAGCTTTTATTACTGGTTTCTGGTTGTGCCAATCTGCTTTTTATTTGCAGATTTTAGGAATGACGTTTTATTTGTATTATTGAGGATGCTAAAAAGTTTTTGAGGAGAGAGTATTATAGGGCCACTTTTATTTGAAAATACTTTGTTATATGAGTATACTGTGGCAAATCTATTAAAAATATTTATTTATTTTTACTGTAAAATGAAAAAAAAGTAACAGTTGCAAGTTTTCTTGCCCTAAATTTGAAAAAAGTAATGATTTTATTTGAGTGGCATTAAAGTATTGTATTGTTGCTGTGCTGCATAGGGCCGAAAACGTTTAGCGTTCACCTTAGAGCAGAAAGTACAAATAATATCAGAGATAGAAGGTGGTAAGACAAAATCGGACGTATCTCGGGAACTGGGCCTGGCCAGTTCAACGGTAGCGACTATTTGGAAGAACCGTGACAACATTCTTACCGCGTATGGTACAGACGACTTTACTAAATCAAAAAACGATTCGTCCCTATCCGAAAGTGCCCTGACATGCTCGGATAGCCTGGTAGGTCTCTCGGTTCTGGTGTCAGGGATTTGAACCGCCTACAACTAACCATCGCTCGCTTTGCACGACGAGTATACATAGGAGAGTCTATATCAATCGTCGCCGATCATCATTTACGACATGTTCTAAAGGTGATCCAATTTGAACTTCAGGATTTGTTTTTTGAATAAAACGTACAAATATTGAAAAAAAAGGTCCCGTAGCCATGCTACGAAAATAACCTCCTTATATAAAGAATATTTAAGTCGCGTTTTCATTGTCATTTTTAGATTGTTTTGTAAAGGGTCTTTCATTAATGCCCGTATTCATAAACACTCGTAAAAATGTTAAACGGTTCGTTATAATTTTTATCCAATAAAAACAGTCGACATTGAAAGAAAAATCGAAATTTTATTTTCAAGTTTGATTCTAGTTGTCAAAAATTATAACGAACCGTTTTGAAACTTTACGAGTGTTTATGAATATGGACATAAGAGTGATAGGATTTTAATTTTAAATAAAACAAAAACGATTTGACGTATCAATTTAGCTTTGTTTTATTTTGAAGCTTGGACAATGCAATTAGGTGTGAAATAATATATCGTTCAAATATCCACCACGGCTTTGTTTACACTGACACAAAAGATCACTCCAATTTTTGGAAGAAATAAGGTCCGATGACGCAGCCATGAAATAAACCGCACCACACAGTGAGTTTTTTTTTTGTGATGCAGCGGCATTTCATGTAACACTTGTGGGTTGTTCTCGCACCAATAATGGCAATTTTGTTTATTAACAAAGCCATTCATCCAAAAATGCGCCTTGTCTGAGAATATGGTTTTTGGCCAAAATCATGATCATCTTCCAAGTGCTCAAGGGCCCAATCAACAAACTCCCGACGCAATCTGTGATGGTTTGGCTTCAATTCTTGAGTCAGTACGGCTTTGTGAGGATGTAGGCCTAAATCTTTACGTAAAATTTTCCAAGTTGACATCTGAGAAAGCCCCAAATGTTGAGATAGTCTTGAAATCGACAAATTTGGCTCATCGGCAACACTAGCCTCTGCAGTTGCGTTATACTCCTCATTTCACACATTTCGTTGTCTTGTTGGTGACTTATTGTCTTGTAAAGTGAACTTACGTTCAAACTTTTTCACAGTGCGGCGTATAGCCTGCGCAGAATAACGGTGACGGCGACCCAATTTTCTGGTGAACAAACGTTGAGCACCCACAACTGAGCTCGAACTATGTTTTTTAATAATTTCTAAACGTTCAGGAAGGGTCAAACGCTGCATGATGAAACTTCAAACTAAAAAATAATATCAGGACCCACGAAATCTCTATTGAAAAAACTGTCACTCCTATTGATAGACATTATACTTTCAGAAAAAATATTAAAGATATTGGTTCATATAACCATTATGCGAAAACATTATGGAAAACTTCGCCAAGAGAACGGTATCATGTCAGCTGAGTCGAGGAGGGTATTTGGTTGATATTATATTCCACACATAATTGCCAAGCCTCTTCTTTAGATTGATAGCAATAAATTTCTTTTTTCTCAATAATTGTACGTTTCATTCAAAAACAAATCCTAAAGTTCAAATTGGACCACCCATTACTAACTGTAATCAGAATAGTTTGATGTCATCGTTCATTTTCTTTTCAGGACCAGCTTTTTAATTTGCTAACTCTTAACATTCGACGCTTGAATGCAGTAGTTGATTCATCAACTTGTTCATTCCATTTTTGAGATATATTTCTCGTAACTATGCCTTCACACAAGTGATAAAGCATGCTTGAATGAAAGATAACATTTTTTATAAGCTTTTCGCATGAATATAAATTTGATTCCATATTTTTTTCATCATTTAGATATGTACTAATATATTTATTATTAACCATATGTGAATCTTCTTAGACATTCCTCAGTTCATATTAAATATTTTCTTTTATTTCGAATTTAGGAATGCGCTCAGAATGATTTTTTTTATGTTTAATTTTCGTTTTCTTAGTTATAATTGTTGTTGCATGACAGGCAAGACGAAAACGACATGAGGAGTTAGGCCGGCAACGATTAGAGGAACAGCAAAGGAAAATTCAGGTAAGAATTGTAAGTGCCCCCTTTCATTTTCATTATATATTAGTACATTTTTATGTAATACAATATTACAATATAAAATACAATCAATGCAGGCAATATTTCTTCTTGTTTTAGGAGCGGGAAATGAAGAAACAACAAGCTGCTTTACTTAAGGAACAGGTGAGAAACAATTTCATTATTTATATCTCTCTATTATGAGGTGGTTCTATCATGGAAGCATTTACGATAGATTAAAATGTAATTTAAATATGTTATTTTTCATGAGTTCTTACACAAGTATTCAAAATTCTAAAATGGTTTACCATCTCTGAGCTCAGATATTTAATGCTAAAATAGAGTAAAACTACATTGGCATTTTAGAAATGGTATTCAGCAAGGAAGTTTTTTTTTTTTTCTTAATATTTCATACAGGATGCGGTAAAAAACCACCTAGTTAAATAAAAAATAAAAATGTGTGCTTAGACCGCACAGCTGAAGTGAAATATTTTTATGAGTCCAAAAGCGAAACCGTTTTGCCCATCATTAGCACAAACACACTTGCATACTCCCCAACTTGTACCATTGGAGAGAGAAAGAACGCGCGCTTTAATGCTGTAGTCGTGACGCCAGCTTTACCGTTCGTGTAACACACTTAAGAGTATTTAAACTTTCGTAAGGCGATTTTTTAGTTTCTCTCTAAAGTTCACTTCAATAGGAGCAGGCGGTGGTGACATAGAGTAATTTTAGCGCCACTCTAGCTAAGAACTTTCTGGAATTATGTAATAAAATTTGTGCACTTCAGTACGCGCGCGCTAGCCCAAAGTACTCATAATTGGAGAATCCGGTATTAAAAGTGACATATTTACATAAAACTATCTTGTATTTGGATTCTTCTTTTAAATAATGCGTTCTTTTTATGTTCTTATAGTTTACCAAAGATTGAAAGAAGAAGAGAATAATAAAATTGAAGTCTAAAAATAAAACAAGTATTTGTTTGTGCAAATCATTTTGAGAAAAATGAATTTTTAATTATACAATTGGTAAAAATTATAATAATTAACATTGTTTCATGTGGATTTGACTTTATAATTGTTCTTTACATCAGAAACAATAAAAAATTGTAACTGTCAGTGAAGTCATTCAAAATTATCGGCGGCAACCGTTCATAGCTAGAATACTGCCATCTACGTTGAGCTTTGTACAAGAGTGTTTCAGCTTCCATAACGCGTGTTTCAACTTCCATAACGCGCGTTTCAACTTCCGTAACGTGTGTTTCAACTTTCGCAACGCGATTTAATTTAATAATTATTTTGACGTCCTGAACTTACAACATGGGAAGTTTTATCTCAGGTTATTTTAAAAATAATATCGGCCAAATGGTGTTTATAATTGTTCAAACATTGCATACGGCGTATTTCTTTGCGGGTTGTTCCCTTTAGGGTTTGCAGGCCCCTTGGACCATGTTAATAAACGTCGGTCTGAGAGAATATAATCGCACGGGGTCAAATCGCGCGGGCCATGGAATTCGCCTCAGGGATATCAATCGCCCGGGGAACATTTTCCTCTAAAACTCGCGCTATGTGAACCGTGGCACCGTTCTGCTGAAACTAGACATTCTCCAGGACATGTTTTTCCATATTTGGGGCTAAAAAATCCTAGAGCATGCTCACAGAATGCTCAGAATTGACGGTAACTGCCCGATATTTTTTTGTTGATGTTGTCTAAGTCTAGTTTTTGAACAATCCATAATTGTCCACTTCCCTTCTTGACTACAGAGCCTGTTTCCTTAAACATTTTTTACCCGTAACGCATTTAACGTTTGGTCCGAAATGTTTGGCGAGAGGAAGTTAGAAGAGAATGTGCGCTGGACAGCGGCTACAGACTTAATGGCAAAGGCGTGCTGCTCATTCGTCCATATTATGTTTACGACTGAAATTTTTGTAATATCCTTTTACGACCTCCTCCGCTAATTTCACAAGACTTTATTAAAACTAGGGAGGTTGTCTTGCCGCAATCTGTATGATAAACGATACATTATTCCTTTAAAAAAAGTTCCAAACGAAGGTTCATGTAACTGTTTAAAAATAAGACAAAAAAATAACCATACATCAACAACTTTTATAGTAATTCTCTTCGAAAGTTGGAAAATTTGTGATTTTCAATGGAATTTTCGCATTTATTAATATAGTTTTAATTTGCTATGTTTAATATTTTTATATGTACAACAACAATTTAATTCTTTACTCATGATAGTACCACCTAAATATCGAAAATGTAGTTTCGGAACAGTAAATTTATTGAAATTAGGATAGTATGTAGATAAAGTACAAATTCTATTATTGATCGGACTATCAGAGAGATATTTTGTGCAGTAGCTTAGCTCGTGTGAAATGTATCACGTAGCCCGTCAGCAATTTGTTGCTTGTGTAAATGGAAATGCTGTTGTAACGCTCTATCTCTTTTTCTTCAACCAGATGTACATACAGGAGATCAATAAACAACGGGAAATGCTCTACACTGTTGAATTGGTATGATATTTTGTATATACTAATTTAGTGTATACGAACTAATTTGCCTGCCACCAAAACATTATCTTAGGATATTTTCGCCACTAATATTTTATGTTCCTGTTTATAACAAAAAAAAAAATGCATGTATTTCTCTTTGTGTTTGCTTCTCTTCACATATTATTATTTTTGTCTTATGGTTTCCAGTATTTTTTTATTTGGGAATGAGGATTATATTTCAAATATTGTTATACAAGTTTAAAATTATTTTTTCCGTATATAGGAAAGAGAACGAAGACGTCAACACATGGCACTAGTAAAGGCTTTAGAAGGTAGAAGACGTTTAGAAGAACGTGAACGAAAAAAACAGCAAGCCATTTTAGAAAAACAAGCCAGTAAAGAACGCCGTTTAGAGCAAAGAAGAATAGATATGGAAATATTAACAGAACTTCGAAAACCGTGCGAAGATTTGGAATTACCACAAAAATCTCTCCCCGAATATCCGCGAATACCTAATCTTCGATTATCTGGACAAGCATTTGCAGATATTTTAATGGTATTCGAATTTTTGCACAATTTTGGCGAGACTCTTGGTTTCGATATGGAATCTTTACCATGTCTTGATTCTTTACAACAAGCTTTACTCAACGAAAGTATAGAAGCTGAAGAAGAATTGTTGTCAGTTATGACACATTTATTAGTTTGTGCAATTGAAGATCCCGGTATTCCAAATCCTGCAAGACATACTACTATACTCGGCCAAAGTTTGCGTCAAGCTGATATAACTCATCAGAATTTATCCGAAATATTACGTATTTATTTATATGCGAATGCTACAGGGGAAGTTAAAGCTTTAACGGGAGTGCATTTCGAAAGAGATCGGGAGAAACGAGTAGCAGATCATTACCAAAGTAATATAGAAATGCAACAGACGCAAATTGGAAAAAATGCCGCTTATTATGAATATTTACACGAAAATACTACGTGGCAAATGTCTGACAGTTTAAAAGACAAACCTTTCTTAGCGTTAAGTCCTACGGATAAAGCAGAAATGTTAGCTTTTATTTGTAACGAATTATTACAAAATAAAGCAGTTATTAGACAAATTGAAGGCTCGCTAGACACTGCAGCACAATTAAGAAAAGAACGGTGGCTCTTGGATACTAAAATAAGAAAGTATCGCATGATGACAAATCGTAAATTACGATCAGAAGCAACGGAAAAGATGCAAGCGCATCTAAAAGACGGTCTAGACACTCCAATCGGTGCTGGTGGAGATGCTATACCTCGTGGAATAGATAGTCCAGCTCCAACACCGACTCCTCATAAAGATGATCTCTTAGTAGACGACGAAGAAGATATCAGCGAAAACGAAAGCGAAGGCACACAACCCGAAGAAGAGGAAGATAAAAAACTATCCGGAGAAGAGCTAAACAAAAAATTAGACAAACTCCTCAAAGCTTCAGAAGCCCAGTTAGAATCACTAAATAAATCTTCCCACCAGCTTCGGGCAACGTGTTACGGCCAAGATCGATATTGGCGACGGTATTGGCTGCTCCCAACCGCAGGCGGTATTTTCGTTGAAGCCATGGAATCCGCTCAACCAGAAGTTCTCGACGAACAAATTTCCGAACAAGAACACAAGAGCGACATCAACAGCATCGAAGATATCAAGAAAATCGTCCCCGATATAGAGAGCCTACAAGATCACAGTGCCGATAAAGAAGTCAGCCAAATTGTTGGCGGTATTAATAAAATCGAAAACAACGAACATAGAAAAACTCCAAACAGAGTAACAGACAGCGAGATTCCAGAAGAATCTAAAGTTAAAATGGAAATTGATCTGATGAACAAAATAAAGACTGATCAAGATGAAGTAGACGAACAAAGTAAGCTAGAAAAACTAGATCAAAAAACATTTAATTTATTTGAAAAATTAGGTGAATGCATGGAGAAAGAGCATGGAATGGAAATCGATGAAAAAGAAGACAAGAAAGATATCAAACAAGAAATTGAAGCAAAGGCCGAAATAAAAGAAGAAGAAGAAAAATACTTCCCCGATGTTGAATCCAAATGGTTCAGCATTCTCACCCGAGACCATCACACCTGCGACGGCGTCAACATGACTTCCGGCAACCGTTGGGACACCAACACCATCGGAGCCTGCACGCGAGAGAACTTCGCCACGGAGTTAAAAATACCTGTATTTCCTCCTCCTAACTGTCAAAACAGTTACCTTTCCTGTACTTCCTGTGACAGTCCTGGTCCTTTACAGATGAGCGCCGAAGAGAGCTCCCAGTTAGAATACATCAAACTCCACGGCCCTCCTCCACGACTAGAAAAAGTTCCAGTGCCACAAGAGATGCGCTACGGTTGGTGGCGATCTATGGAAGACGCAATAATGAAAGAAGCGCTAGAAAATATGCATCCTAGGGGTTGTCGTGAGCGAGAGTTAAAGAGAACTATGCAAGCTACGATGACGCAGATGTATGAGTGCACAGCGGGGAATGTTCATATTGAAGAAGGGAATAAAACTGCGGCGGAAATGCACGAAGCTCCAGATAATAAACCCGAAGATGTTGCAGTGGAAGATAAGCCGGGATTGTGGAATATTGCTGTTGCAACGAGGGTCGACTTATCCGTACTAGAACAAGTAAGAATTGAGAAAAATCTTAGGTTATGTTTCTTATTATGATTGTGTTTGTTGAAGGTGGAGGCTTTAGAAGATAAAGTAGCGAATGCGAGTATGCAAGTTAAAGGATGGAAAGTACCGAACAGAGATGTAGATGATATTAATCCAGGACAAGCGGTACCATTAGCGAAAGAAAGATTAGCAGCACTTGAAGCTGCTATTGAACGAAGATATCTCAAACCACCGCTTGGTATAAGGTAGGAAAACAATCTTAATTTTAAATATCTTTTATTATTAACATTTATCTGACAACATCTACTTTATAAATATATAAAGAATACAGTTCGTGTATTTTTACGAACATTATGGAGACACATTTAAATATGTACATATTATATTAATTTATAAAGAAGTAATTGCTGTATTTAGGTATTAACACTGCCCACTATAAAAAAAATAGCTTCGTACGATATAAACCTGCTAAAGCAGGGGTCTCCAACTAATCTTGATATTTATAGTGCAATTTTTTTTTAATAAGTTATAATTAATATTCAAAACTACAATTATGTATTTGTAAATGAACTTGTTCAAAAGAATTTTCCTCATTTTCTATGTTGTAATAATTTGTCGAAAACTTTGTCAAGTTACAATTTCTTTATTGAAAATATATTATTATAGGAAAATTTTGCGGATTAATTTAATGATTTTAAAAATAATTCACAATTATTGCAGCTTTTTCAAAATCCTTTTGAGGTTGTCGTCAACGATCAAATATCTGTTAGTTCAAAGTAAAATTTGTTTGCTAGAAACAACGTAACATTATTTAGGCCAATTTTGTATTTCAGATGTTTATTCAGACTTTTATATACTATATATTATCTGCCTTGTAATGAAAATTGCTTTTCATTCAAAGTAAATTTGAAATGTAGTGCAGAGTTTTTTAGTGTGCAACTCTAGCTTTTTGTACAGATTTAAAAGACAAATTGCAAATAAAATTTTAATTTTTGATAAAATAAATGTTTTATATTTCACAAAATCATAGCTAGGATTAATGATTCTA
The DNA here is from genome assembly GCA_943142095.1 of Ophonus ardosiacus. Taxonomy (NCBI): domain Eukaryota; kingdom Metazoa; phylum Arthropoda; class Insecta; order Coleoptera; family Carabidae; genus Ophonus; species Ophonus ardosiacus. The sequence continues at coordinate 9,309,859 of OW964831.1, read as the reverse complement.
TTCTAGATAAATATGTAAAGCTTTACAGATCTGTAAATCTCTAAATAATGAACAAAATCGCAACGAAACCTGCCACCCTTATGTATAATTTTATATTAAACAACAAAAATAGATGCGTGTTTTTCAGATTTTTACAGATCTGTGTAAGACTTTTTCAGATTCATTCAGAATTAGCCTATAAAGCACAGTATAAATATAAACAGTAGTTGCACTCCTCAGCGGTACCTCGGCAGCAGAACGATTTAACTCCGCCTCATGGCTTACTGGCGCCAAATAATGAATGACAAAAATATGCGCTTTGTGAAATGTTTACACACGAGCTGTGCAGGTAGAGGTAAATACAAAAAAATAAATGTCTTCGAAAGTTTTGCCATCCTACGGGGAGCTACAGAACTAAAAATTATACACCAAGAGGCGGAGCTAACGCATTTTAGTTTAAATATTTCTGTAACCAAATATACAAGGGCTGCGTTCCAAAACCATACTTTAATGCCCGTATTCACCAATATCAAATAAATCTTCGAATAATTATTCATTGAATAAGAGAAAAATATCGCATCGATACCATAACACAAATGAAGGTATTTATTCTAGCTGTTATGAACATTATTTTTTAGACGAGCATAAATAAATTTTACTTTTTTTTTAAAACTGAAATTTAGGTTCAAACGTACGGACAGTTGACAAATGAATAATGTATACATATAGCCAGAAAATAATGACATAGTAACCTAGCAACCGTGTCAACTATTACGATATGAAATATATCGTAACACTAATGTGATAAGTTCAACTTTCAGTGTTAGAATACTACGTTGATATGTTATACTTATCACAATGGTCGTCTAAAAAGATATTACGGGCATTAGAGTACGAAATTACTCAAAATTGTTCCAAAACTAATAACCTTACAGTAAATTTTTTGAAAGAAGTCCGATCAAGGCCATCTACGAATTGTATCTATGAATTAAGATTTTGTGTACCTCATAAAAACTATGTAAACGACACTACTAAATTTGACAGCATAAAATCTTAATTCGTAGATGCAATTCGTAGATGGCCTTGATCGGACTTCTTTCAAAAATTTTACTGTACTCTCAGAGTTTACTCTTAACCTGTTCCAAAACAGCCAGAGTTTACTCCAAAGTGATACTCTACTTACCCTACTATCGAAGAAGGTACAGAAATTACTCCACAATATTTACAAACATGGATGTTCACGATTCTCAATAGAAAGTAATTTGCCTTCTTGAGGAAGGAAACTTGCTTTTGGTTGAAAATATACATAATTATTATTTTTAATTTAGTTTCAATTTTTTACTCTAACAAAACTCTTATTCGTTCCAAAACAAACCACACTCTTAAATTACGCAATACTCTGAACTCTTGATTTTGGAACGCAGCCAAGGAGTGCAACTACTATTTATTTTTATACTGTGACTAAAGTCTTTTTGTTGAAAGTACATTTTGTCGCTTGAACCACCCCACAAATTCTTCATGTGAATTGTCTGTACAGCTCTAGAAGTTCTTTATACATCATTGATAAATTATTGAATAGAAACAGACAAAGTTTATATATTTTGAAACAACATTATTGAAATATAAAGAGAACTAACGAAGATGGGGAAATTTCCCTTTTACAGCACCGGCGACGCAAACCTAGCAGCCCTCGCCCAAGAACAACAACAACAGCAACAACAACAACAGACGAACTCAAACACATCTACATCTGGTCAGCAACAACGCGAACAACAATCCACACCTCCGACAGTTATTGAGGAGATCCCAAAGGGCTTAACAACGTGGCGCGATGCAGTGCAGCGGTCAAAGACTTCGGCACAACTGGCCATGTGTCTCTACATGCTGGAGGCGTCCATCGCATGGGACAAGAGTATCATGAAAGCTGTGAGGCCCTTAGTTAACTCTCACGCTCAGTTAACAAAAATCAAAAAGAGAGCTCGCTATAATTCCAAACTCAGTGTGGGTGGTTAATGCTTTTTAACACGTCCGTTGTGGAGCTTGAAAAATACCACACTGATGATGGTTTTCTCAATATTGATGTTTAGTTGCTTGTAATCATTTCTTTTGCAAGTTTATTTTATATTTGTTTTATTTTTCAAGCTAACAATCGACTGCTTCTTATATTTCTTTACTTAACTTTCTTGGTTTTGGTTCTATTCTTTTCTCAGCATTTATGATATTCGAAAAATAACTGCAACAATGTAATATACCATAAAATATTTTTCCTACAACCGTGCGAAAAGTACATACTTTACGCACTCTTTACAATGTGTAACGTGTCACTTTTCAAACACTAGTGTGTGAAAGGACTTTTCAAGCACTAGTGCGTGAAAAGTAAATACGTTGCTAGGCAACATGCACATTCGGTTAATTTACTAGTCAACTAACACCAACAATATTTGGAGATGCCTGAACACACTCAGTATTATGAGAAATAGCACTAACATTTCGGTTGTAGGAAGAATATTGTATGCGACTCGTGTGTAAATAGTATTTTTATCTCGTGCTAATTTCCGCACACGACAAAAAAGGACTACTTTACACACTTGTTACATAAATAACTATTTTGCACTTTAATATTTTTTTCCGTTATTGAGATTCTCACTTTTACTCAAAAACATTTATATTCCAAAAAACATCGCGCTCGACCAAAAAAGTACTACTTTACACACATGTTACATACAGGGAATTTATTTTAACATGCAACATATGGTCAGTCACTTGCATGGTTACTCACTATTGTCAAAAAATGACAGCAATGTAATATTTGTCCATTTTAAAATGCAACATACAAAGTTTGTAGTTTTGTATTATCGAAACTAATTTCTAATAAATTAGCCTACATATGATTAACAGAAAATCAAAACATGAATGTTGCACATCTTAACAAACTTTAGCTTATAAAAATTCATAACTTTCAAGTAATAAATGTTAAAAAATACCCCCATTCACACTGAGGCAATATTCTAGTCGGTCGTAACAAGAATTGACACCATTTGTGATGTGTTTTGGAGGTATCTCCTGTGCTGGAATACTATTTATAATGTTGCATTTTAAAATGGACAAATATTACATTGCTGTCATTTTTTGACAATAGTGAGTAACCATGGAAGTGGTGAACCATAATGTTGCATTTTAAAATAAATTCTCTGTAAATAAATTAATATTTGTTTACTAAATTATCGCGGACATCACTTAATGACAACCAATACGACGGCAACTGTTTGGCGCGTTTTAGCATTCTGTTTATTAATTATTGGTACCTAAATATTTTTTTGGTATAATTTTTTAAAAATCAACTGACCTTGCCGGGTTTCGAACCCGTGACCTCTGACTTACCAGGCGGGAACTCTCACTGAGCTTTTTATTGTATTTATTGGTAAAAAAATTATTTAATAGTGAATTTGTTGCAGTTATTTGTCAGGATAGAAAATTCTATTTAACTTTATTGGTGAAGTGTGCAATAATATGTTAATATTTGCATGTCTTGCATTAATTGATAAAACAAATATAAAAATAAATTGTGTTAGATTCTAAATATTTTTATCTTTATAGAACTGTCAATTCTGTCACAGCGGTGATAATGAAGACAAACTTCTTCTTTGTGATAGCTGTGATAAAGGATATCACACATATTGCTTCAGACCAAAAATGGAAACTATTCCTGAAGGGAACTGGTTAGTTTTTAATAACTTTTAAAATGTTTAATGTTTAACTACATTTTATTTTTATTAGGTATTGCCATGAGTGTATAAATAAAGTAACAGGCGAAAGAAATTGTATCGTATGTGGCAAAAAACAGTCTTCAAGTCGACTATTGTTGTGTGATTTATGTCCGAGAGCTTACCACCAAGATTGCATGACTCCGCCGCTACAAAAAGTAAGAAATATTTATAATGGGGTCCTATACCATTTTTCTTTTATTTTTTTTCCTGTAAGAACAGGATAAAATAAGAACTTCAGTGCAAACGCGACTTAAAAATTTTACGTAATAAGCGAGATACGAATTTTTAAAGTTTAAGAATTTGTGCGTGACGTACCAGGTACTAACTAGTGATCGACAAACAATGGGACAAACTGTTAGTTATACTGGAAACAATTTTTTTCATGTTTGCATAGCTGAAATGTTTTTATATAAAAACTTATACGTTATATTCACGAAGAAATTATTATTAAGTATAAATAACATAAATAATAAGCATTTAACAAGGATTTCTTCCTAATAAATTACAGAACATTGAAACAGTTTGACAATATTATTACACAAAGTATGACGACGGATGGCGCTAATGTTTGCCTGTTTTGAAGTTTCAATATTAATTTAATTAATATTATTATTAATTTAATTCATATTACAAATTGATTTAATTATAAATACATGATTATTGTTAATATTACTAGATGTTATAATTAAACAAATTCATCAAACACAAACTTGTTATATGTTTTGTTAGGTTATAGAACAGCATGACATTTCATATTCTTTCGAAGGTGACCGCTGCGGACGCGCGAATCTTCTTTTTAAAATCAGGCGACCAATCAAATTCTTAGTACCTAACGCGTCATACCCAATTAGTAATCAGCTTCAATCGCTTGTAGTTTGTGACCTAGTTAATATTTAAAGAAAATTTTTTCACTAATACTCATTAATTTATGTATATTTTCGTCTTCTTATTTAAGATAGTTAAAATATGACTATGGTATAGGACCCTATTCTTTCTCATATTAGACGTACCAAAACATTCTTGACAAACTAATGACTTTATTTCGCAATTGAAGGTACCAAGAGGCAAATGGTACTGCCCTAATTGCCATTCAAAACAACCTAATAAAAAACGAAATTCTCGTCGATCTAACAATAAAGCTACAAGAGATAGCGAAAGCAGTGATCATCCACCTACTAGGTATGTAATTTTTCTCGTACAGTGTGCTTGGTATTTACGTTGACCGTTAATAGTTCTAAAAAATACCGATAGCTAATATTTTCTCGTGACTCACATCGTTTCAATATTATTGAATATCTTCAGAGAAAATAGGGGTTTCAAAGTTTTTTTTTTTTTTTTTTTTCATTTTGGAATATGTTAAAAATATTAGACTCGTATTTTGTATTTTTGCCGAAAAAATATTAAAGTTTAAATAAATGAGGCCCGAGAAAATTGATGGCGTGTGACGTCATCTACACCAAGTACATACCAAACCAATGAGAACATAGCGAAGGCGAGACACGCTTCCGGCTTGCATGTTCGAACATCCATTAGCCAATAGCATTTGCCAGTGTCCAGCACGTCACAAACAAGGCTAATACTGAATTTTAAGTGCTCGATTTAAGGAGGTTCGAGCGAAACTAATGAGTCAAAATAATATTTATATTTTTTTGTTCTTTTAATTGCTAAAATAGTTGTAAAAATTTATAATTTTAATTAATATACGTGTATTGAGCCTATAAGCACATAATTACTTTGTATTTAACAAAAAAAAGTACAGAAATGACTTCAGTATTTTGAACATATGTGATGGAAGAAAGTTATGTGGCAACAGCGCGTCATTTAAAATTATTATATTAAATTTATCTATCAATTTCAGTAATCACAAATTTTAAAAAGAATAAAACTAAATAGCTTTATTATATTCGAAAAAAAGTTATCCGTAATATAGATACAAGTTATACTTCAATCTTTTTCCTTTATATCAGCTGGGACGTGCAACGTTGCCAAGTCATTCTTCATCTGTTCTGCAACTATCGATGTAAAATGAAAACATAATGTTCAACATTAATTTTCAAATTAATTTGAACGGTAAAAAGGAATTATAAATTTCTCATAATATACTACAAGTCTTCAGTTTTATTATACTTGTTTTTTGTTCATCAAAATTGGAAAGATCAGTATAAAACTAATAAAAACAGTATCTACGGAAATGATTCTGCCGTAAGAGCTTATGTATTAGAACATTGAAAACGTCAACTTTATAAGCGTATTTATAAGAAACTAGACGGTGGAATGTTTTTTATTTTTTAGAATAGTTGGATAAGATATCACTCGTGATAATTACAAAATTTGAAACCATAAAGTTGAAAATTAATTTTTACACGAGAATCGCTCGAACCTCCTTAAATGCATTAAAGTGTCATTTTGATATTAGAGTAATGAAAGTCAGAAAACTAACGATAATATTTACCTAAATATTACTTATACATGATGAATATTGATTCCAATAAGAATTTTTTTAAAAGTCGTAGACTTGAAAACCCTATTGCAGAGAAATTTACGAAACAAAACAAACAATTTAGAGAAAAGAATTGGTTTATCAGTTACTTTATTTAATATATTTTGAAAGATTCTATTGAACTTGTGTTTTACATTATCATTATAGTAGAAATGATTAAGCAGAAGACTCACGTCATCAAATACTATTATTTAATTAGTGACGTCATATACTACTACGTTTATATGGGATACTAATTTATAAAGCACAAACAGTCATGTGACCTTTCGAACAGTTTTCGACGAAATCAATAGTCCACCGTTGGCCAATTCCCATTCAAAATAGTTCATGAGAATCATGGTTAGCTTCTTAGATTGTTATGTTAAAACTTTAGGCATGATTATGGATGTATTATAGTATTTTACTTATTAAAATAATCAAGTAATACTGTAGCACTTCACAAAAACAACGCAGAAAAAACGGACAACCAAGAGGCAAAATAGTGACAGGATTGATTTTCGATCGTATGGTATAAAATCATCCACAATTATTTCAAATAATTTTATAATCCGTAAAGAGAATAGAGATTGACTTAGAAATTCTTGTAAATTTGATTAATATATGCGTTTCTCAATACTAGAATTTTTTGTTTTCTTTATTTAAAAATTAATAACACCAATAATTTCTACAAGTTATATTCATTTTCACTATAACAAAATTTATTCATATATGAAAGAAATCATTTGTTAGCAGTTGCTTCTTTTGTATATAAATAATAAATAAATATATCTTCACGACTTATAACTCATTTTTATTCGCAGATTATAGTAGTGAAAATGATGATACAGGCGTCACTAATATATGAATCTCATAATTCTCAACTTATATGCCAAACCCACTGTATTTACTAACACTATTTTCTTTTTAACATTAGCTGTTAAGCCTTCCTCTGTGTCTATCTCTCCACGACATTTCATGTGAACGTCTGTGACATTTTTTGTAGTCCAGCTCCGTCGCACAGTTCAGTGACCACAAACGAAGAGCTCACTAACCAATCCACGTCTTCGTTGAGTGCGAAGGACCCGCAGTCCAACTCAACGACGCCGTCGCAAACTGCGTCTCCTTCGACGTCCGCGCAGAGAAAAGAGCGCGTCTCGAAGAAGCTGCAGAAAGAATTGGCGCCCTGTAAGACTTTGTTGGAAGATTTGGAGTGCCATGATGATGCCTGGCCCTTTCTTCTACCTGTAAATACGAAACAGTTCCCCACGTATAAGAAAATTATTACTAGTCCCATGGATCTCTCCACCATCAAGAAACGACTTCAAGATTTATAGTAAGTCAAAGGAAGTTTTATTATTTATTTTAACTCTGTGTAGTCTATTCAGCCTAATTTAAATACCTGAAATTTTAGAAAGTAGAGAGTAAAGTTTTATTTTAAAACAAAATTTGATTCTAAAAACTAAATGTTTCTAATATTATTGGTACACACTTGTACGAGAGCTGCTGGGAAAGTTACTGCAATTTAGTAGATCTAGTAGTGACAGCGATTTTCTACTGTGATATTCATAAAATATGAATGTTTTACTTATAATTCAGTTATAAATTCTTAAGCGTAGATTACACGATGAAGTTTTTATTTTCAAGTGTCTTTTTAAGTGACCTTACAAGTTTATTTTCACGATCAAGTTTTGTGTAAATTAAAATATCCAAGTTTCAAAATTTAAGAGCATTGCCGGTCGCTTAGCGAAATCAGTTTTGTAGCTAGTATGCCACTAGTGCAGACAAACTTCTTACGTTCCCCCACTACTTTTAAGATTGCTAAGTTTATTTCTCTCTATCTGCTGTTATATGTGTTTGTCCTTGTTTAAAGCATAAGGGGAAAACTCAGCCCGTGTTGTGAAGCAAATTGTTGGAGTGAGAGAGATGTGTGTAGTAGAGGGGGAACATATTCTCCTAACACTTTCTCCTCCATAGTCTATCGTTCCGATTTCTGAAATAAGCGGCAAAAAGGGGTTTAGTAAAAATCAAATCACAGCTAAACTAAAAGAGATAATTTAGATTTTTTTTCAAAGACTTACTACTAAAGGTGGGTGCTATGGGGGTGACCCAAACATTTTTTGCATAAAGTACAGTTATCGTGTTAAAAATAAATTTTAAAATAGCCATTTTTATGATGTTTTTCGAACTAAATTTAAATGCAATAGAAATTAATAATTATGCAAAATAATTGGTCAGCCCCATGCATTGATCTATCTACTATACAATGGTATCAAATTTGAAGTTATAACTTAATATTTACGAGTGTAGTTTGATTTCTACTAAAGTGCTGTTTAGCGTAGCACCGGCAATCGCCTTAAGTTATATCTACATTAAATTGTCATTGAATTTTCATCACTTGAATTTTTCATATATAGCCATCAAGATTTCAGTTACTTCTCTACCCCATTTTGCCATTTTTCAATTTAATATCGTTCACTTATAACTTATAACACTACTTGAATACATCAAAAATATAAACATAAATGACATTTGACAGTCAAATTTATAGGGACTTTTAAGAAAAAATAGCTCATGTTCCAGTTTTTCATTAAAAGTTTGCACTCATGTCATTGTGGAAGAGAAAACTTTTAAAGTCACTTGAAAACAAAAACTTCATCGCGTAACGCACGCTTTAGGCTCGGTATTTTCATCTCCGGTTAAACAGCCTGTTAATTTAACTGTTAGTTAAAAGAAAAACAGCATCGATATCATAGCCTAAATTGTAAAAATTATACATTTTAAAAAAGTCGTTTTGCGAAAAATTCCGTGAAAATTTTCTTGCCATACCCATTCCACCAAACTTTGCTCTTTTCACTATTCATTTGCAAATTTTGTGCCACCATTGCATTAACACATAATTTTACAAATATAAAGTGAAATTTCATACATAGAATAAAAATTGTTCATTTAATATTTGATATTTTTGTCCCATCATCGTTACAAATTTGTTTTTTTCTTTAAATAATTGTAAATTTTATTGCAAACATGTATGATTTTATGTAAAGAATATTTTGACATAAATTGTGACAATTTTCAAAATTTTAGTCTATGAAGCCGTAAAATTTGCAAATGAAAAGTGTAAAGTGCAAAGTTTGGTCAATAATCATTCAACAAAATATGATATTTTGACTAAATCCCTTGCAACAAAATTGTCTAAACTTACTTTTATTTTTTGGTAGATATGTGAATGTTTTGATTTAATTTGCAGACAAAACTTTCTTGAAGTATTTTAAAAAATATTTTTGTGTTTGTGTTAGTTACAAATCTAGGGAAGAGTTCTGCATGGACGTGCGGCAAATCTTCGACAACTGCGAAACTTTCAACGAAGACGACAGTCCGGTAGGCAAAGCAGGCCACTGTATGCGACAATTCTTCGAGGCGCGGTGGAATGAACTCTGCCCCCCTCACCCCGGAAAGAGTTGAGGACCGCTGTTCGGCACAAAGCGGCCGTACCATCGACGATCTACACCGACAAATTAAACTTCGAGTGCTGTGACAATATAAGACACTCAATAAGATTTTAAATCGTAAGACGCTCAAGCGACTAAATTTCTAAAAGAAATACGGTGTTCAAGAACTGATGGAGTATGATACCGCAACGCTTTTTCATTTGAATTATTTCTGAATTTCAGTTAGCCGTGCTAGCCACATGAGAACTTAATGTTACTTAAAGTATGTTTTCGTGTATTTTGATCAAGTTAAGAAGTATTGATTTGCAAAATAGGTTGTATTTTTGATAATCCAATTTTTTATTATATTTTTTTATATGTAATTTAAAATGTATTTATGATTTAGATTACTTAGCAAATTGAGCAACAGTAGTAACCGATAATGGAAATACATAACGAAGAATCGATCCATATACCCCTCTTGTAAAGTACTTGTACATACAGTAATTTTAATATTAATAATTCTCATGGTTTGTATGTTGTAAACATCAAACTTTGAACGATTACATCGCAGAACATTGTTTTAACTAATGCTTTTGCTACATTTTCAGTCTGTTGATATTGAATATTCGCATATATTTATATGCCGACTAATCACACGTCCAGATAATTGTATAGTAGATTTATTTTGACAAAAATCTTTATGCTCTCTGGAACATTAGGATCAAGACGAAACCATTCCAGAAACCATGTTGGAAATGTAGACTTACTGACACGATACTGAACTTAATTGACGATTTTGGAAACATTTTGAAGTGTTAGCTTCTAACATGTACATATTAATTTAATATTATATGCGCTGGCCTTTACGAAATGTATTTATTAACTTTTTTTCATAGTTTGTCTAGCGTATATAAGAAATGTGTGATTTAGAATTTTACCTACGTGAGAGAACAATATGTATTATACTTGGAGTTCTTTTTTACTTAATTTACAACGCTCATAGTTCGTTTATTTTCATGGTCTCACACCTCAGTGTCTCTAAGCAAATTTGAGAAAAAATGAGAATGGAACGTATTTAATAGACATGTATGTTTTCGTAGGCTAGATCGATGGAGATCTATTAATAAATTGCGATAAAATTAGTAATTAGAAATGTATTTCAATGTAAGATATTTATAATAATTATATTTACTTATGATTGTGGCATTGAATTTGTGTATTCTCTTAATATTTATTTTACTTTTCTGTTACAGTAACGCGCAGTATTCCAATTGTACTTTGCAATACATGGAAACTTAGAATTTTTGAAATGTTCTTTTTATTTTTATTTACAGATTTGCGCACTCTATGCCTTTTTTGTAGGCAACCATTTTTACCTCCCGTGCTCCAATCCTATTTACGAAACTCCATTTGGGCGCATTCAGCAAATTTTTGTGATCACTGAACACCTGACCGACCGGTCTCCGAATAAGAACGTTTCGGATGCACATTTCACATTCAATCTGATTCCAAGTTATAACTTTTGTTGTCATTATATTCTGCGTTTATGAATTAATAGGTAAGTAAATTGATAACTACAATTTATTATCAAATTCTTAAAATCTTGTAATTTTTTTTTTATTTGTGTTAACAAATATACCTAGTATTCTTCGCGTAAGAATATTGTTGTGCAATAACAATTGTATGATTCTTGACTACATATGTAAATTAAGTAGTCTTTTGTTACACAGGTTTTAAAATCTGTTCCATTATGAACCAGATTCTATGATGTGACATCATTGATGTCTGTTGAATGCGCCCATTTACTAAATAAAAACAGGAATCAGCTGGTATCTGGTATGTAAAATAAATGTAACCTTCAACAACGAAGATTGCGGTGTTTGCCAAATATTCATGTAGGTAGTTTACAAACACAGATTTCAAAATTATGATGAATGTAGAAAATGAAAACATTGATAATATAAATGATAATGATAGTAACAGGTAGTATAATGAAATAAGATAAGAAGCAGCAAATACATTTGGTTTTATTTTAGGAATAATGAAACAGACACAAATCCAGAAAATTGTTATACAGAAAGTACAATAACAAATTTGACTGAAGGAATATTAGAAATACATCAACCACATTTGAAAAAGGTGCAGTTACAACTTCATGAACTAAAGTAAGTACGAATCATGTTATCTTAAATTGTAGATCCATTTACAATCCAAACTTGTGCAGAAATGTTTTTAAAATATTCAGGGGTTATTTTAGAGAAAATTTGGTAAAACAAATATTTTAGAAAATAACCTAAATCATTTGTCTTCCCAAGTTCTCGGAGAAATTGCCTCCAAGCTTGATATTAAAAAAAAAAAAAAATCAACCAAATAACAATGCAACGCATCGCAATTGCGCGTAAATTGTTGTACATATCTCAGGCTGAAAGAAGTTTACACCTTTGGACGAATAAAAGCCCTTCGCTATGCATCGGACTTCAAATTTCGTCCGCAGACGTAAATCTTTCGACCCTCTACACGTACATTACTATAAAATAACCCCTGAAATTCCTCTCTAGACGCACTGAAATTACTTATTTTTGGGCAATTCCCTTTTCGCCTTAGCCATATCTTTGGCATTCTTACCAAAATCACGTTTAGTCTGAAAGTAATAACGTATTTTAGTACGAAACAGAAAGTGTTAGTGGAACAATTACACAATGAGAATTTAAAACTCGCTTGGTCACACAATTCAGCCGAGTACCAAGATATGTTTAAAAAGATTCAGCTATATAGAGATAAACTTGTAAATATAAAGAAAGAGATGAAGACCCTTCATGAACGAAGTACAAAGTTAAAGGTAAATAATTATAATGAAATGTAGATTAAATATTTAGTAAGTGATGTTTAGAAACGTGCTGTGAGAGTACAACAACTTAAAGAGAAAGAAGAAGCAGTAAAAGCTCAACGACGGCAGAGGGAACAGGACTTGATTGGGAAGTAAATTTTGTTTAATTTATATTAACATTTTATTAATTTTATGTTACAATTTATATTGTTTTTACTTAAAAAATTAAATTAATGTTGTATAAAAAGGTAAACAATAAATATATTATCGTTAATCCGGTTTAGTTGAACTACAGGGTACATTTTGGTTAAGTGGGTACAGAAAAATTTGTCTATTTTATGTTATGATGGAAGCAGAATAAAATATTTCTATGGATTTATACAATGAAAAGCTGTCTGATTTATATTGTATTAATGTTCAATTAAATATTTAGTTAATATTGAAACGCGATTATTACTATACTAATAATTTAGTGCAAGATTTTTTAATCACAATATAGGGGAAAAGAAATAAAATTTTGAGTTGTGCCTTTTCAAAAATCAAAACAACGCTATAAATTTAACAGATATCTTATTTATGATCGGTTTTTCAATCTCTGGTTAAAATTTTAACTCCTAGTTAAGTAGAAAATATTGCATCGTTTTGTTGACAGCAATGATAATCTGTCATTTGACAGTTCATTTCAATTTTGTTCATTTAACTGTTAGTTAAAATTTTAACCAGATATTGAAAAACCGGCCCTTAGAATAACAAGGTTGTAACTGCAAGAAAGTAATGTCATGGCCAACTTCATTCAATTGTTTCAAATCGTTTTATGCCGAGTTTTTCATAGTTTTGTTACGGATAGTTGCGACGTCTAGTTATTTTTATTTCAATGAAGATATGCAAATGTGCTGTCACAGAAATACATTGATAACGGACACCACATGAAAGACGTTGTTTTCCACACTTGATTTTGTCAAATGCCATATCATTACGAACTCAAATCTGTTCTTAAACAAAAAGAATCAATTTTGTGATGTTTTAAAAAACGCCCATCCTTTCCCTGTATAAGAATATGGATAAAAAATTCAATGGTATGCTTAGTTACCGAATAAAATATTAAATAATTGATGCCCTACAAGTAATAAAGATAAAACAAATTAATAGATATTTACACACCAAGTGAGCTAAGGTAATGTTTACCCACGAGAAGAAAGTTTAGCTCACGAGCCCGAAGGGCGAGTGAGTTAAATTCTTCGAGTGAATAAACATTCTTAGCTCACGTGGTTTGTACAATATTTTATTCAATTTTGACGAAATAATAATAAAAACCATTATAATATTTAATTTTGACAAAATAAAAAATTGATCAATTAGTAGGCTAAGCATGACAATCGTCGCTGATAGACGTCAAGTCACATATTTAAAAAGCTTCATTGTCTGTCATTTATGTCGTAAAAAATAATGAAAAGGGCTGATAATGTCTGATAAATTAAGTGGTAAGTGTTATTTTCGTTCTTGATATTATTTTTAAATGCATTTTTTGTTGCACAGTGCCAGAGTGAGTTCAAATTTTGTGAGAGTGATTTAAAAATTTTTTTAATTCACATGTGAAAAAAGTGTTACTTATAATTGTTGCTATGGAGTTAATAATGACAGTTTAAAACGTCAAAATTGAATAAAAAATAATAAATATCTCCATTACAAAAAATCTAATTTAATTTTGATATTGTTTTATAGCCATTACAAATTTCACATCAGAAAGAGATAGAATATGTCTGATAATAGAACCTAGTCATACAAAAATTTCATTTTACCAAAAACTTGCAGTTATAACCTTGTCATTCTAGACCCGCAATTTGTTAAATTTATTAAATTGTGCTTATCACAGCAAGGCACTTAACACTGGAAGGTCAGGACAGTGCAGATGTGCCCATTTTATATAAATTTAAAATCAAAATTTTTCATTTTATGAAGAAGGTGTAGTAACATTGATCGTCATTTGATTCCGCGAACTTGAAATGCTTAATTGCGCTTGGTCGAATTGTATTAAGATAATTAAGTATGTAGTAACCGCTCCCATAATCTGCAACGAATTTTTTTGATAATATTTTGGAAAATAGGCACATTCGTAGTTTTCAACAGAAAATAGATAAAAGTTTGACTTACTGAATATAGTAGACTGTAGTCGACTGTTACAAAACCCAAAGCCGAAAATTGAATTTGCTGATGTAGCATTTGCAAAGAATACATTTGAACCTAAATAATAAATATTAGTTGCGGTAGAATAAGTTTCGTATTGATTATCGGTAGTTTGAATTATTAATCCGTATAGGAATGTTATTAATAATTCAGAGAAATAGTGTAATAGATCCAAAATTATAATTAAATTGAACTTACATGACTTTCCAATTCCATATTTTTAATGTTATTTCTTAATTGATGAAGTATTGTTGCTGTTTCTGCTGCCTATAAAATTAACAATTATTTTTGTTTTATATATTATTTTTATGTTCTTACAATGTTACAGGTAGTAGAGCAAGTTTTCACCAAAGTGTATAATTCATAAATTTCATCAATCAGCCAAGTAACTGTAGATCCCACGTAAAAAAAGGTAACTTTATTTTTACCTGATGTTATTAATGCGTATAAAAAATAAGATTGAAAGATAATATTAGACAAAGCAACGCCTAAGTATGCTAAAAGTTGGATAGAATATGCTGTAATAACATTTTGAACAATTTTTCGTAATTTATAGTGTACACGGCAAAGAACATACAATAATTTTGTTATTTTTCTTATAGTGTCATTACTATTAACTTGTAAATAATTTGATTTGTGCATAAACATAGCTTTAATAGTTTCGTTTATCTTTTCATACCTTTCGCGAACTTGTACAACTAAAATTACAAACTGATTTTTTGCAACACTTTTGATAAAAGCAATAAAGCACAATAAAAATTGTTGAATTATATCTATATCCGTAATATTAATCATCAAATATACTCGAACAATAGCGGACAAAACAATATAGACAATTCTAATATAAACCCATTTTTCCATTGCCTTGTAATCCAATTCGATTTTAACGGTTTCAAGAGTATCATCGATAATGCAAAGACGTTTCAACGTTTTGATGATAAATTTCCGAAATATAAATCCAAATATAATAAACGTGTACATTAAAACTATCATCATAGCACTTTCAATGATTATCGTGTATCTTGGAACCAAAACATCTTCTGCGGGCTCTTCTTTTTCAAAATCTGTTACTTGTATGGTGTGCACAACGAATAAAGCATAAACAGCCACGTAAATAAATGTATAGAACGCATCTCTTTTCGAAGTTACTGGCGTTTGCCTTTCTTCGATAGTTTTCAAAGAATATGGTAACACTCCAAGACTTTTAGCCAAAAAATTTAACGGTGAAACAGCGGTAACCACGTTTGGTTTAACTTTTGTTAGCATTGTACGCATTGCGATACATTAATGACTAATTTCAATGTCGAAGGAAAATACAGTAGTGTTACTTATTTACAAGTTATTATGAGAAAATGTAATCACATATACATATATTATGCGATTATACAATATCATAACTTTATTAATCGTAATGTATGATCAAATATTCATAAGTGCATGCAATAAAATCAGTCTGATGGCTGGGTCATCGAGATATTCATCATTAGGATTTTATCTAGAATTATTTCATGAAATATATTATGAATGAAGTAATACATGATATATGAACATCGAAATAAATATATCATCACGGCATATTACCCATTTCTGGGTGTGCCAATGTGCTTTATACGCAGATGTCGGTAATGATGACATATTCGTACTGTAAGGGTATTTACTAAACTTCACCTCACGAGGGCACTCAATGTTGACGTGGAGAGTTCACTTTTGTTCCATTTAAAATTCGGAATAATTCAGGCGTTGGTCGGGATTGAACCCGAGTCTCCAAGAGTGCGGCAGCAGCGGAGGTCGTGAAGGGGTATTTAATATTGTGATCCTAATTTGTAAATGAAAGTATTTTGTTATATTTATTGGGATTCTATCGTAGATAAAATTATACGATACACATACGTAAAACATCTTTTAGTCATTCACGGGACTAGCTTTATGTACTTGTAAATTACTATTTTGTGCCTCGGCTATTTTTTTTATTAACCTTTTAAACTAGGGACAGTGTTTTGCCGCATTCTGTATCTATTAAATTTTTGATTTTTGTTTTGCTTATATGAGAAAATTATTTTAGAAATGGCGCTTAAAGTAGTAGTAGTAGTAGTAGAGAGTGCGACCGCGATCTTGCTTGAGTGCGCATTGGTCGAACTGCATGTGAACATGTTTTGACAAAGTTTGTGTAGAAATTAAGTTTTAATAAAGGAAAAAATGAAACTATCTCGGGTATTATGTCGTCAACACATTGATCGCATGTTTAAAATCCATTGGAGAGTGCAAGGAAAAAGAGTACCTGTCGATACAAAAGCCGAAAAGGTTTTAACCTCTAAAGGTATTCCGGTTGTGGATGCCCGAGATTTTGTTAAAGAACCACCGCCACAAATAAAGTAATAATATTTTGGCATCTATTTTGTTTATTAGCTAATTATTAAGTTTATAGAATAGATATTTTGGGGTATAAACGAAAACCAGTTCCACAAGATGAAACGCACCCAAATTGGAACGCCAATGTTTGTTACTTCTTCAGAGACAATAACGTATTATTAGAAGGAATAGATCAGGCAAAAATCATCACTAAAACTGTAGAAGTAACGGAAGGATTACCAGATAAAATCAAAAGCACGTCGAAGATTTCAAAAGAAGTGAACAACAAAGTATTACGAATCATACTTTCATCTCATCTTTTCGACACACAACAAGAAAAACTACCGAAAATCAAGGATCCGAATAGGCCAGCATGGAATTTCCCCAGAATTTACGGCATCACACCGGAAAGAGTCCAGTAAGTTTTATTTTAATTTACTTCGTATTTTTTTCTATGAATAACTATTTTAGAATCCTGTTAACTTCAAAATTACTTCAATTATGTGAAACAATAGCTGACAAAAATGTAGTTAAAGATAGAACTGTAATGAATGATGCTAAATTCTTTGTTCCGTTTTCCAAAGCTGATGATCTCTTCCAACTAGAATTAAGTACAGATAAATTATTGTTATCATCCAAACCTTTGGATGCTATTTCAACCAAATCTACGGATGAAATAAATCTTCCAGATTTGTTTCCGATTAAACATACCATCACATTGGTACCAGAACACATTTACGAATCAAATAATGTGTATCGTAAGTATTATATTTGTTAATAGTAATATTATTTTATAAAAAAAATAATTTTCTTTAGCTGTAAATACGAATAAATATCACCCTCACACAATATTTGTACATTACGATCCAACGAAAGTTCGTAATATTTATGAACAAGAAGTCACCGAATCACAAATTTTAGGAAGATCGCTGATGAAAACTTTTGCAGTCGCTGCTTCGTACGCCAGAAGTAAATATGGGGTGAGTAATTTTTAAAATAATATGAAAATATGTAGTATAAATAAAAAATGTTATAGAATGACGTAAAAATACTACCGCATCCAATAACTTTGCAATGTGTACACACCGATGGTAAGATGTTCCATTTTGCAGTGTTTCAATTAAATACTTTAGATTTGGAAGAAGGTGGTATTAAAAATATTTGGTATAACATACCGAGAATACCATTGTTCCAAGCCTGTGAATATCGGCTTGGTAGACCAATGGTAGAAGGATATAATCCTGATGTAATAAAATATTTATTAGCTTTCTATAACAACGTTTAATTATCTAAACATGTATAAAAATTTACAAATATAATAATGTTTTCTTTACGTGCAGTCTAGTTTATTTACCTGCAAACGCAGGAAGCACGATTAGTGGTTAACGCATTTACTTTTAGAAAGATCCAAATGCCACTTTTTAAGTTTTATTTTATAGTTATATAATAACAAGTATTTGCTAAAAAACCTAACAATATAATAATTATTTAAATCAGGGCATCGAACCAAAACCAGAAACAAACCGTAACATTTTAGTGAACTCAAATCCAGAGCCGAACCTGATATCTTTTTCATTTTACCCCAGTCGAAATCGAACCGGGTATTTTAATACGGGTGCATGGTTCAACTTCGATTCAGGTTCATTTTCAGTTCAAAACCGTAAGCGTACCGATAATCAACGATTTCGGCGTTTGCGTTGCTGCCTGGATTGACTTTTCGTGAAAATTGCGTTAGTTTCTTGTCTTGCGTAAATTTCAGGTCGTTTTTAAATTATTTCTATATAAGATATTCAAAAAAAATAATTCAATATTCATTAGGTCGAACCGAACCTAAATTCAATACCTGAACCCGGAACAAAACCGTAAATTCTATTATTGTTTCATTGCCCTGATTTAAATGCGTGCTAAACACGATATGCCGGCAAATAAGCATAACATTTTGATACTTTTACCCTTTTCATCTACCCTACTCCCTGTAAAAACTAATTTCATTTTTGGCATTTTATTTCAATTTATTTGAAATTTTATATTATTTCTACACTGCCAGCAAAAAAACGGACCACCTTCAATACTATTAAACGTAATGCGTTGAATTTTTTCAATCTTTTCAAAGTGGATGATGATAAATATAACTTACAAATAAAATATATCACATATAAAATGACATAACGTGAAATTATTGCAATTTGAATAATTTCGATGCGCAATATTTAGGTTATTATACAGATAATTTTATAAGGAATTTTTTTAGGAGATTGAAATACAATTTTCAAGAAGCGCAAACGTAGTTTTGTTGTAATAAACGAATTTTTAAAGTTCAGAATTTGGCGTCTGACGTAGCATATCCTCACCAGTGGTCGACAAACTGTTAGTTGTAGAGGAGAGGGACAATGCTTGTATAGCTAAAAAAATTTTATATATGAATTTATACTTAATATTCATGAAGAAATTATTTTTAAGCATAAATAACATAAATAAAATGCATTTTTTCCTAATAAATTATAGAACATTGAAACAGTTCGATCATTGTTTGAGAATATTGTGACTATAAACTATGGCGGCGGATGGCGCTAGTGTTTTCCATTCATAATTTTCCGTGGGCGGGCGAATCTCGCTTTTAAATTCAGGCTTAGGACATACTACGTCAGACGAATTATTAATAGATTTGAATCGCTTGTAGTTTTCGAACTAATTAATATTTAAACAAAAAGAATTAGCTAGTAGGTAGTCAAGAATTTACGCATATTTTTACTTTCTTATCTAAAATAGTTAAAATTTTACTATGGTATAGTTTCCTATTGTCTTTTGTTTATGAGTTAATTGCTGAAGCTTGTTTTTTTTGTTAATTTTGAAAATATGTATGTATCTCATATCTCTCTTATTATGAGAGATACGGAAAAAGTTTAAACAATTTTTATTTAGATTATTAAACCAGACAGGCCGTAGTTTAATATAGTTTTCACATATTTAATATCTTAAATCTGAAAATATATAGATATTTTTAAGTGGTCCGTTTTTTTTTTTGCTAGTCCGGTGTACATCATTGAAATTGGCACATAAAATATTTTACGTAAAAATTTAAAATATTTTGGCACTTAGATCTGTTTGAATTTAAATGCTTTATGTATGTTTTCTTGATACGTATGATAAGTATTCTTCACGTAAAAATGGCATTGTGCAATAAAAAGTGTATAATCTTGACAATATTCGTAATTAAAGTTTCTTTTGCCAGACAGGTATAGAATTGTTCATAAGGCGACGTATGCCGTAACTCTGTTCAGGAAATAATTTGGAATTTTCAACATAGTTCTTATACATTGGCGTGTATTTTAGCATTTTTGTGTTTCGTGTCGATTTACGAGATTTATCAATAATGTCAAAGAAAAATTATCGAAAAGGGCTAGAATAATGGGTTTTGTCTGCATATGTTTTTTTTTATGCAGAAAAATATAGCTTCTTAGTAGGTGTCAGTACGAATTATAAAACGAATTGAACTACCTATAAACGAAACATTATTGCGCAATGCCATTGTTACGGTGAAGAATACTATATACATAAATATCAAGTTTTGTCAGTCTATTTGTATAAACAGCTAACATGTAACTACATTTATTAACTAGTAAACTAGTTAATATTTTTTGACAACAATACAATAAAGGCGTAATCTATAATTGGCTTAAAATATATTTTATATAAATATTGTTAAATTTTAGGCCAATTTATAGAGGTTGTTACAAACATTTATAAACATACGTGACATCATAAACATTTATGGCGCATAATTTTGCTATTCCGTGCAACTATTGTTATTATTTATAAAATAATACAAAATATTATAAATTGCTTATCAATTTTTCTCCCTATTTTGGCAAAGTGATATGATACTTAAATTCCATAAATATTCCGTATAAATTGGCACCATATTTGTGCGTAACCAAAACTTATATTTATTCTTTTCAAAATTATACACGGTGTTAAAAAAAAGGGTAAATAAATTTAAGGGTATGTACATACCCTCAAAATATTACCCTTTTTTAACACCCTGTGTCTCTTATGGTGTTTCTTAGGAATTCGGCTTTACGAACTAAAGCTATCGCATCTCATCACATAGTGCAAGTGTCACACAGATGCGCGCTTACACTTCAAGCTCGTAGAACCAGCAAGAATTGTTGCTGAAGGATGGTAGCTAGATTCCAGAAGAAGGTGTTGATTATCGTAGTGGTTCAACCCTAAACAGTTGCAAGAACAAACAGAGGTGTGGTCCGCCTCTAGTTCTTCTGCAAGAAGTGGATGGCCGGAAAGAAGTTTACCATTTACAGCCATTACTTCGCCGTCTAGAGTTAAGACGTGATGTGATGATGATGTAAGATCGGTATCATCGCGACGGACGTCTTCGGCGTTCCTGATAAGAAAAATAACGGTAAGTAATTTTGAAATATATTTGAACTTCAAAATAAAATATTTAAGTTTGTACTAGTAAGTATACTGAAATAGATGAGTTTGTGTTAATTAAGATTAAAAGCTAAGATTAGATATCTTTGTGCGTGACTTAATTAAATTTCTGCAGCAAATAATTAAAACTTGTCCAAATTACATAATCAACATAATCTGTAATTTGCGACCTTTTAAAATAACAATAATAATAGTTTGGTTGAAATGCAAGAAATAGTTTTGGGCAAGTTTTTACATTTACCGACAATGGTGCATATTATCCCACTATCTACATTTACTGTAACCTTATATTACCTATTATTAAATTGATCTTTATTTTATGAAAATGAATGAACTTTCCATATGATATTCTTTAAAATTAATCTAATGAACAAACGTCTTTTTACATCTTCATCTGAGATCATCATGTTTTATCATATACCTATTAACTAATATATTGCGGATCCTTTGCTTTTCTTGAAGGAAATACTGTGAAATGGAAATATCATTTCTGCATAAGTCTACTATAAGACTACTATTGGCTAACGAGGAAATCATGATCACTTTTTGCGAATCACAGTTCTGTTTATTAACGACTAGCGCGAGAAATTTTTAATTTAAATTTGAGAAATTAAACAATGTACCTACTATTTATTTTGTATGTAAATTCTTAAATATAAATATTAGTAATAATAAAAAACATTGACATATTCTAGTGCTAAATTTGAATTAAATAATTTACTTTGTTGTACTGTAAAAATAATAGGAATACAATCTGGTCAGGATTAATTTATTTAGATGACAATAAATTACTGTATGAAACACAAAGCAAATACTTTCGAAGTGCAACTACAAACAGAAATGAAATCAAACGTCAAAGTCAAACCATGTGCTCTCTGCATCACCAGAGCAGCGTTCCAAAACCAAGAATACCGAATTTTGGCGTAGAATGTGATGTGTTGTATTATGGAACGAATTAGAGTTTTGTTGAAGTACAAAATTGAAACTAAATTAAAAATAATTTTATAAAACTAACATAACTACTTATAATTACAACATTAATGTCAAGCCCGTAATAAAAGCGCTTTTATGGAGCACTCTCCTCAATATAATATGAAAGTACGCTCCTTAAAAGCGCTTTTATTATAAAAGTATGCTCGTGATACACGCCAACGTATTTACTTATGTTTATTTTCAACCAAAAGCATGTTTTCTTCCTCAAGAAGGCAAATTACTTTCTTATGTTGAGAATCGTGAGCATCTACGTTTGAAAATATTGTGGAGTCATTTCTATACCCTCCTCGTTAGTAGAGTAAGTAGAAGATCACTTTGGAGTAACCTCTGGCTGTTTTGGAACAGGTTGAGTAAACTCTGAGAGTAAGGTTATTAGTTTTGAAACGACTTTGAATAATTTCGTACTCTTAAGAGTAGGATTTTGGAACGCAGCCCAGCCAGCGATGCTGTCAGCGTTAGCCAATAGTAGTCAAGATTTCCGAGCATGCGTATAATTGCCTGTTGGGTGTTTGTGAGAGATAGACTTATGCAGAAATGATATTTCCATTTCACAGTGTTTCCTTCACCTACTCTTATGGAAAAGATACGAGCATTAGCAATATATTAGTTAATAGGTATATGTGTTTTATAGGATATTTTACAACTTGGTGTCTATAACCTAGGTACTTATATAAATACTACGAATAAAAATTGAACTGATGCGATTACATTACAGAAGGTATGCGTTTTCCTTCAATTTACTTTTTTTTTTTTTTAATGATATTTGTATATACGTAACGATGTTGATTAATAAAATTAAATTTAATCCTTCGGAGGTGGCGCCTAGTCTGACAGATCCTACCGATATAACTAAGAATTTTTTTGTTGGTTTATATTTCGAGTTAAATTATTTATTTGTTTTATTTTTTATGTAAAATGTTCGTTTTCATAGAAAAAATGTTAAATTCAGGGAATGTCTACCACGCTCGTATATTCAAAGCTAGAATATGCATGCACAGACTCATTTAAATCCCGAATATTCACCCACCGCCAGAACACACCCCGAATCATTCATAAACCGAATACGTGGGCGTGGCTCTAGGCTAAGCAGAGGTCTTTTAAGTTATGTTATCGGTGGTTGGTGGTTGGTTCAGGTTATTGTTACGCTTTCGCGAATTCGCGATTCTGTTTTTGAATATTCGAGATTTGAATGATTCTTTGTAAGCATATTCTGATTTCAAATAATCGGGCGTTGAGTATGCGACCTAAATTCATAAGTTCATACATTATTTTGTAACAAAAATACCCCGGTAGTACTTTTTTGATACACCCGGCGCCATCGCCCGTGTCAAAGAAAATGCGCCATGTATAAAATTATGTTAAAAACTTACATGGTCATGAAGCGAAGAACCAGTAAATTTATACTGGCAGCCACTACTGCTAATCCAAATAAGATAAATATTAAGCTCAGTGCGACGTATCCTGGTTTCTTTTGTAGCGCTCCATCGTTCTAAAATATACAAAAATTGTTATACATCCCAAAATATATCAAATATTGTCTTACTTGAAGCGCAACATAATCTCCAAATCCTATTGTTGTTAATGTAACAAAACAGTAGTAAAAACTATCAAAATACGTCCAGCCCTCATATCTAGAGAAGACAGCAGCCCCTGTAGTAATAATAATCGTAGAAAGCATCCCTGTCGCCAACATAAGATTCATTTCCGTAGCTTCAGTTCTTTGACAATGCATATATCTTTTCGCTCTCTGTATAACCACTGAAGCGAATTTATTCAACCGTTCACCAATACTTTGGAACATTACTAATCCTAAAGGAATTCCAACCATGGCGTAACCCATGCAAAATGCTTTTCCCCCTGTTGTTACGGGAGTAGAATGACCGTAGCCAATCATAGCGAGGACTACAGTCGCAAAGTAGAATGCTCCAGCGAATTTCCACTGTGGGCCTGCTTTGTGGGGCTTGTTTTCTATTATGACGAGCTCTATCATCCTGTAGTCTTCGCTGGAGATGTTGTACTTGCGGATTAGGTGGTCACGAATATCTGAAAGAAGAAATTTGCGTTGAAAATAAACAAATCTTGAATAGAATCTTATTGGAAATAAAACTGAGTGTGAAGGAAGAGTTTAAATTATAGTGAATTCGGTGTATTTGTTGCCAGTTTATCAGTAATGAAACATATCACCAGAATTTTAAGAAAATTATATTAAGAAAATAATGTCTCGACTTTAATCCAATTGAAATTATTAATAATAAATATAGAAAAATGTAACACAAAACAACCCATTGTTGAACCAATTCAGAAAAAATAATTAAAAATAATTGTTCACAATCATTTATAATTTATTAAAAAGTACGTATCTTAAATATTAAACACTGTTTAAATTGACAATATTTGCATTTTTTTGTTTAAACGTAGATTAAAATTAATTTCTTTGGTGCAATTGGGCATTAGTGTTTTTTGGGCGAACTAATGAGTTTTGAGAAAAATGTTATATACAAAAAATGTTCCAGGCCGATTCTCAAAAAAGTTTAAGCTTATCCTCATTTTTGGATTAGTGAATTCTTTTCTTTCATTTTCAAATTATTATCAAAAAAGGTAAATACTAGGAATACATTAGACTATATTTTACGATATAAACTGTCAAAATTAAACCTTAGACCAGGAATGTTCCTGGTCTAAGACTTTTCGAGAATCGAACTGTTCAAGAATAAGGGACTAATTTATCAGTAATAACAAACCGAAAATTAAACTAGTGGTTATCAAACTGTAGAAGAAAATTATATTTTTTAAAATGGTATCCTATATAATTTTGTAATCCACTAGTTAGTGATCTTTTTTCTGATTTCAACGATATAAATCTTGTATAGGGTTGTATAACAATTATTTCGAGAAAAATGGTATTAAAAATTAGAAATTATGTAATAAAAATTGGCTTCACTACTAATGTAACTAGGCGACAGTCGTATTTTTGTTGCATTGGATAGCCTATTTCAACATTGAAAATAATTATTTTTTCACTACTAGCCTAGGAACCCAGTATTATTTACCTTCATTTGACATGAGAAATTGTTTTTCACTACCGTTTGCTTGTAACCATGGTAACTTAGGTCAATAATAATTTATTATTAACCTTGGTCTATAATGCAAACTGTCACTTTTCAATCAAACTCAAGCCTCCAAATGCAAATATTATTTAACTCATTAAACTCAAGAAAGGTGTTAAGTATATAATTTAAATGTGCCACTATAATTTTAAATTGACCTACGCTGCCGCCTCGCCTGGCCACTGTGCTGTTTTGGTGAAAATGTGAAATATTTGTAGATGTAGGATTGAACAAATCACTATTTTTTTGTATTTGTAGGTAAATACATTTCAATAGATTTATTTAAAAATAATAATAAACTAATAAGGCTGCTGACTATAATAGCACAAAGTGTTTTTATTAAATAATTAAATCAAATACAAATCAAGGCCCATATGTGAGGTTATCAAACCAGCGAAATGAGCAAAACGTCAGATAAAAACAAATGCAGCCTACTTTGTTTTTGTGAATATTAATAAATAAGTAACGTTATTATTCATGTCAAAATTATTGTTATTATCAATAAAAAAAATTCAAAGAGTATTTATGTGCTAGTAGTGAAAAAAATAGTATATAAACCACGGTTGAGAAGATCATTATTGACCAGGCGCCTTATATCCCTCGGGCTTCGCCCTCGGGTTACAATAGGCGCTGGGTCAATTTATCTTCTCAACCTTGGCGTATAATATACTATTCTAATTTTTAATACTATATTTCTCGAAATAATTGTTTACGACCCTATACAGAAAAAAAATCTCTGGCTAATGGATTAAAATTTATGTAGGAGTTAAAAAAAATTGTTCTGCCGTTTGAGAATCACTACTTGAATTTTCCGTTTGTGTTACTGTCAAATCAATTCCTTTTTTCTGATCACTTTTTGTTCATCTTAGGATATACATACATTCAAACATATTAACAATAACATTCTTGCGGTTGAAAGAACTTGTTGTAAATGGACATACAACCTTTGTGCTTTAAACGTCGGCATGTAGTTTTGAAAACAATTGTATTATATACCGAAATACTATAAGTACACATCTTTTTACCATTCTTCACAATTTGTATTCACTTTGACAAATAATTACAAAAAGGAAAGTTAAGAAACTATTATTTTAGATTGTTCAAAAACTAGGACATATCTGGCTATGAACACCGTCGAATAATGTTTGAAAAACACATGTTACTGTCCCACACATATCTTTTTGGCTCACAATACATCGTATCAAATTGAACCCCATCCAAATAAAATTGGCAAGGACCATCACCTGTTAGCATCTTGGACCTTCTGCTCTCTGTATCCGACTCCAAGGCATCGAAAACAGCTGCCCCGATGAGCAGGTAGGTGAAGGTGCAGACTACGAGGGACAGAGTCCTTACGTTTTGCCGCTTCATCGTGGCACAGAAGCACCATTCGTGCTCATGCACCAAACACTTGATTTGTTTAAGTTTGTGGACGTTCGGAACGAGAGACTGCTCTAGCATAGCATGGGCCGCCAGACCGCGTGGTAGCTGACACAAGTATTGATTTTCTCTGGGAGTGGAAGATAGCGCAAATTAGATAAAGATGCGAAAATGGAAATGAATTTTCTCTGCAGCGGTAAATAAACTAGGACTAGTTACAATTTTATACAGTTCGCACTCGTTTCCACTCTCGTTTGAATTAATTAATGAATTAAATAAATATATGGTTGTTATTTTGCAGAATAAATTAATAACATAACAGAATAATAATTTTTCCTATTTTGAATTAGTTACTTTTTTTTAAATAATTCGTAGTAAAAACGGAAATATCTAAATAAATAATTTTTCCACAATCGTTAGCAAAATTCATTATTATTCACCTTAAAATAGTGAGCAAAGTAGCACGTAAATATCTACCATTCTACATGAAGGAACAATATAACTTTTTATTGTTCACTTTACATTAAATTAGGTTATAGACATCTGTACTGTTGAGTTTTTCATTAATAAAAAAGTACGTTTCGTTTTTTAGAAAAATTATATTTCAAGATTATGGAAAAAATCATGTTTAGCACACGTGAGCATGTCTTTTTCTCACTTGTCCAGTTGGTGCACTCACTCCCGCTCATGCGGCCAATTTCCAGACGCGTGAGAAAAAGGCATACTTTGCTCACTTGTACTAAAAATACGCAAGTGTGAAAAAGTAACACAAACGTGTGAAATAATGAAACGTTGCGACACTTTTTTCACACTTTTATTGCAGACGTAAAAAATTTGTACGCAACTCTAAATGTTATGATTTTAATCATTTTATGATACAAATTGAAGTAAGATAATAGTTATTTTATGCAACACAAGTAAAAAATGTAGTCTTATTTTACAAGTAGAAAGTTTGGCCAAAGGTGAGTTCGTCAAATCCTTTGTGTGAAATAAGATTTTTAATCTAGTTGCATACATTTTTTTTTACGTCTGCAACAAAAATGTGAAAAAAAATGCTATAGCGTTTTTTTTCTTCACTCATTTGTATTAAAAAAGTGCACTTTTTCACACTTTTTGGGTGTTAAAAATGACGTACCTACTTTATAAACCCATTTTGAAAAAATGTACATTTTTAACAGATGTACTTTTTTATATATTTGTTGTTTTGTGCCATATACAATACCTATAGTAATTAAAATTGGAACAATAGTTTATATTTTGTTACATTTTTTGAAGTTATAAATAATAGAATAGATAAGTCTAACAATTTGATTTTCTATTTAAATTTGCATTTTATTTATGATTACAATTAATAATAAATTAGTTGCATAAACTATTTTTTCTACGACTATTCATAATTAAAAAATCTGTTGTGGCCAGCACAAGACCTCTCGCCATTTCCATATTAGGATATATAAGTATTGTATTGCACTTCGCTTTCGAACTGTCGTTTTATAACAAAAAATTACAGAACTTTACTCAAATATTGTTTTTTATTGTATTTAACATGTCTTCTGCACACATATAATTCTAATTATATCTATTTTTCATTGTATGAGGAAGTTTCTAAATGTCACAGATTCTTCCAATTTATTAACCAGATTGGCGGTATTTCTGATGGATGTATGCATTTTCCCACAATTTTACCTATAATTTCAAATATTTAATTAATAAAACAATAAGAAAAGTTAGATATACTTCCCAAAAAAAGCTATCAGAATGTCACTGAAACTACTGATATTTGACAATGACATGTGTCATGTTATAAACATTGGAATTTGTCAACTGGTTTCCTTAGTGCCTTGGCCTCTGCGATTAGTTTACTCTATAAATTATAGTGTCTTTATCTCTAAATCTATACAAGATATAATAAAAAATTTAAGTGTATTAGATAGAGAATTTTATGTTCTTCAATATTTAATTAAAAAAACTCCCAAAATATTATATTTAGAAGAATTTTTTTAAGAAACTACTACTTCCGGTTGTTCAATTGTTACCAAAACCTATTCAGCTCTTCCCAGAAATGTCAGATTGAAGAAACTGCAGTTAAATATTTTTTAAATCTTATAGTTTTTGAGGAATCGTCCCTCCAACATCCATACAAACACACACACACACACACATACACACATCCAAACACACACACAGACATCATTTTAAAAATGTTATAATCGGATTCTAGGGACCTTAAATCGTGCTTATTCAATAAAATCTGGATATGCGAATTTTAGCATGAATCCAATACCTCTCTTAGCGAGAGGTAAAAATCTGTTGTGGCCAGCACAAAACCTCTCGCCATTTCCATATTAGGATATATAAGTATTGTATTGCACTTCGCTTTCGAACCGTCAAAAAATTACAGAACTTTACTCGAATATTGTTTTTTATTGTATTTAACATGTCTTCTGCACATATGTATATAATTTTAATTATATCTATTTTTCATTGTATGAGGAAGTTTCTAAATGTCACAGATTCTTCCAGTTCATTAACCAGATTGGCGGTATTTCTGATAGATATATGCATTTTACCACAATTTTACCTATAATTTCAAATATTTAATTAATAAAACAATAAGAAAAGTTAAATATACTTCCCAGAAAAAGCGATCAGAATGTCACTAAAACTGTTGATATTTGACAATGACATGTGTCATGTTATAAACATTGGAATTTGTCAACTGGGTTCCTTGGTGCCTTGGCCTCTGCGATTAATTTACTCTATAAATTATAGTGTCTTTATCTCTAAATCTATACAAGATATAATAAAAATTTTAAGTGTATTAGATGGAGAATTTTATGTTCTTCAATATTTAATAAAAAAAACTCCCAAAAATTTTTTCTAAGAAACTACTACTTCCGGTTGTTCAATTGTTGCCAAAACCTTTTCAGCTCTTCCCAGGAATGTCAGATTGAGGAAACTGCAGTTAAATATATTTTAAGTCTTATAGTTTTTGAGGAATCGTGTCTACAACATCCAGACATACACACATCCACACACACACACACACACACACACACACACATCATTTTAAAAATGTTATAATCGGATTCTAGGGACCTTAAATCGTGCTTATCCAATAAAATCTGGATATGCGAATTTTAGCATGAATCCAATACCTCTCTTAGCGAGAGGTAAAAAATAAACTATAAATTGGTTATAAATTTAATCTGTATCATAATGATAATCTGTAACATAATGAAAATCTGAATCATACTTATACAAATGACATATATGTAACTACATATATTAAAGCATGGGAGTAAAAAAAAATACGTACCTATTTAATTTATAATTATTTTATTCTTTATTTAATATTAAATTCTGCATAAAAAAATAGAATATATTGCTGTTATTTTAAGTAGTTTAACCCTTCGTTAGTGTGGTGGAATAAAGTCACACGGTTAGTGTGGTGGGGTATGCCATACCTCAAACTTAAGTTCATTGAAATAATCGAAAATTTTGAAATTTGGTAAACTAAGTGAAGAAATATGTTTCTGAACTTCATTGTGGGTTAAATAAAATCAACAAATTGTACTTAATAATATTTATTTAAAAAACAGCAATAATAATTCAAATCAAGAACAATTCTGCTTAGGTAAAAACATAGATTAACATTATTACACACAAATATGTTTATGGCTTTAATTTAACAAATAACTTAAAAATATTTTGAATAAATAACTTGAATAAACTAAAAAAAAATATTTATAATAATGGCAACAATAGAAAAAAAGTTATGGTGTCCCCAATGTGACACATTTTTCGTAACTCAAAAATGCGTGTTCTAAGCAAAGTGGAGTATCACATTGCATACAAATATAAAATGTGTTTCTATCTTTGCTTCTTGGGCAAACAGAACATCTACTGCTAGTCCTACGTCACTTAGTTGCGAGTTCACGACATTCTGCTGGCTGGTTCTCACGAAGGCGTCGGGATATGGGGGAATTCAGAAATAAGTTGTAAACCTAGATTTTTCAAGAATGTACGCCTCTTCAAATTAAAACTGAGTATTTGCCTTGTATTTGCGGTGTTCAGAAAAGAAAAAAATATGGTCAAAGGCTATGGTTACTAGTTGAGCATGGCCGGTGTCTGATGATGGCCGAAAGGTTGATTCAGATGCTGAAATCTTGTGAAACATGGCGAGTGTTTTCTTAATATTTTATTAAATATATTTTATTTTATATATATGTATATTGTGAAATATAATAAAAAACCATGCAATTTACCTTCAAAGTAGGTACACACAAAAAGTTGCTTAAGTAGTGTGCTGGGGTACGTCATACCCCAACCGACTTCAACAAAATCTAACAACGTACTGACAGTTCATAGCCAGCTAACATTGAACTTATTATGTGAAAATAGGTATAGTTTGAAGGTACTGAGCGTCAGTTGCCACTAGTTTGTTTCATTTTGATTTTATAAAGATAAATAGAGGTGCTGGGGTATGGTATACCCCACCACACTAACGAAGGGTTAAATATTAATACAAAAACGCCTAAATACATATGATCTTATTGTATCCTTTAATATTTTTATTTTCACATGCTTTTTTTTAAATTGCAAACTGCATTTTTCTTTTGTGCCATTTTAGGTAAAGAAATTTAATCAAATTATTTATCTTTCGCGAATTTGAGCCGATATTTTTTATTGTTCACTAGTTTTTTTTTTATTAATTCTATAATTTTTAATATTAAAGTGTACAAAAATATAATAGCCACATTCAGCATTGGGTAAAAGTATAATAATATTTTTATTTATATTTATCAATTTTTTAATGTAAATAATAATTATTTTGTGTTCATAGAATCAAATAATAAATATTCATATTTTATTTCAATAAGGTTATATTTTAAAGTTTCTACTAATTTATTATTATTCCTTTATGTATGCGGTAACAGCAAATTAATTTTGGTTGTAACTTGTCGCTGAAGGTTGAGTATTGAAGCCAGAAGTTGGTGAGATTTTGTGGAAGGCAGACGTATAGATATAGGTATGCAATTTAAATATATATTTTTAAGGGTTTTATTATTAAATTGGAGGGTAAATTTTTCATCCCTTCATCTTTAAATACTAATATTTGTAACTCTGAATAAAAAAATAAAACAATATTTCGTAATTGAGTTGCATCTTGACATATTCAATGTTTATGAATACGAGTTCACAGAGTTACAATATTTGAAGAAATATACAGAAGTATTTAGTACTATAAAACTATATTTTTTATTCTTATCGATCAGATAATATTTAGATACTGATATTTATAAGAGTGAATAAATAAAGAAGCAATATTTAATAGTATAAACGAAACAGTACAGGGTTTTAAACAAGGGTAAAAAATGAGGGCATGTATTTTTCTAAATTCAGAAAATGATTTGTTATTTATTAAATTCATGCAGTGTACATTTTTAGTGTTCTACTGCAGACAAATTTTTATTAAAAAATAATGAATTATCTAATCACGTAACACGTTGATAGGAAATAAATTAATTCGTAATTATTTTTAATTAAAACTTCGTGGCACTGAAATATACACTTCAAAAATTAAATAAAAAATAAGAAATAAATTTACGAATTTTAGAAAAATTTAGATTGAGAACCAGTACATCGACATGTATGTACCTTCAAATTTTTTACTCTTTTTTTTAGCATATTGTGTATATTATGCATTTTTTAATAATTATTACGAATAAAAGTACAATATTTCACGAAAGATACAGCCATACTTAGTTAGGTACTATAAAATTATATTTCTTATATTTAATAATTATGTAACGTGTTTCAGAAATTATAATATGTATTTATAGCATATTTTTATTTTATTTCAGAGCCCAAGCTTACCATTTTCTTTAACCAGACCCACCACTATCACCATACACGAAAAAAAAAAAAATCAGAATGGGGTATTCCACCATAACAAAAAATATATAAAAAAATAAAGTATGGCTCAATAAATAATAGTTGAAACAATGAAAACATTTTTTAAATAATTACTTTACGAGATATTTCACATTTGCTAAAGGGGAAATTAACGTCATACAATTGTTATCTTTTTCTCGTAGCGTACTTAGAGCAGTGTGTGAGAAAGACAAGTATAGGGGGAATGTGACGTTACACTAATTTCTCGAAAATAAAATACTGTTAAACTAGGAACAATTAAGATTTTTTAATACTATGAATTGTTTCAAAACTGAATGAAGTTTTATTTAAAATAATAATAAAAAAATTGAGTGGAATACCCCATACTAGAGGAGGAAATACCGAGCAACTTAAAGTAGTAAAGGAGGACTTTCTATCTCTACCGGAAATGCAAAGGTGAGTGTCTAATAACTTTTGGATAGCGATTTTCACATTGGTTCTTGGATAGTTTATCAGTATACATTAATCGTAGTTTCTAGATCTATAAGAGATATTCAATGTTGGTTAAATTAGCAATGAAATAGAATTTTTCATATGTAGTTGGTGAATTTTATGCTGAATTCAAATTTTCAAATTGCGTTATCGTCTTTAACAATGTGAGAATGGTGGAAGAATTTGTGCGAAAGCGTTGACAAAAAATATTTTTAAATCATCGATAATTTGCTTCTGTCGATGCCACGACGAATGTGTTATAAATAGCAAAACCTGTTAGACATTATTAAATATCTAAAATTTTGGGCACCGATGGCATTATATTCTGTCATTCTTCTTTTAATTTGTTATATTCTTCTTTGGTTTTATTCGTTTATATTCGTGTTTCTTTCAAGAATTTCTCAATCTTGTTAAAGCCCGGAAACTGTGGGGGATGATTAAGTTTATTTTTAAAATACAATTATTTTTGTGCCTACAAATTTCGGCACACTTCTTTAAATTTGCTTTAAAAAATCAAGGTAACCTTTGCTATTCATGATTGCTGAAATAATTATTAATTTTCGTACATCCGCTGGGTAAATATACTCCCAAAACATGGCTAGTAGCACAAGCCTTGTTTTAACTAAAACACTGTTTTAAAAAATCTCAAATTTCATTATTTAATAACAAAAATAAATAACATTAAATATATCAAAATATGATTTTAATGCAGAACATAGTTTGTATTCAACCAAATATTTAAAAAAAAAATCGTTCTTTACACATAAAGGTGAAATTAAACATTGAAATTTAAATTTGACATTTCTTAAAAGGGCGTTTTAGTTAGAACAAGGCTTGTGCTATAACCAGCCATTGTCACCGCCGTATATAACTGATAATTTTAAATGTCAAATTTTCTACTTTTAATTCTTTATTAGGTTTGCTAGTAAAGTAAGTTTACTACGTACAGAGTAGATAAGGCAAAAAAATTGGAAAAATCCTAAGTTTTCCTAGATTGAAACTATTGTCGAATGGAGACTGTTTTGTGTGACTATATTTTTTATTGTTTGCTAGTTTTTTTTTTTATTAAATATTTCTGTAATTTATAATTTTAAAATGTACAAAAATTAATAGCAAAACAATATTTCTTTAAATTTATTATTATTTTTTTTATCATAAATAATGATTATTTCGTGTTCATAGATTGAAATAGTAAATATACATATTTTATTTCAATAATTCTGTATTGTACAAATATATTTTTATTTCTTGATACCTGTGAAAATAGCAAATTAATTTTGGTTGTAACTTAATAATAATAATAATAATAATAATAATAATAATTCTTTATTTCCAAAGATCAAAATACATTGATATAGGAAAAGTCAAAATTTACAAACACAAAATATTCGTGCATAGGTTAAAAAAGAAGAAAGTTATTACCTATTTATCATTCAGAAATTCATTGACATGATAGTAACATTTTTGTACAAGATATTTTTTTAAATTATTTTTAAAACTATTTACGGATTCAATATCTTTGAGATTTTGAGGTAGTTTATTATAAAAAACAAGGCCATAATAATTTGGATTATTTTTTGAGTTGTTTAATTTTATCTTTGGTATTTGTAAATTGGTTTTTCCACGAGTATCGTAATTATGAAGTTCGCATAAAGTAGGCAACTTGTCTTTCTTTGCTTTGATATGTAGGATGGTATTTAAGATATATAGACAAGGTAAAGTTAACAATTCTTCGTTTCTAAACACCAGCTTACAGGATTCTCTCTTGTTTAACAAAAATATATTTCTAACAGCGTGTTTTTGAAGCTTAAAAACACGAATTGCAGAGGGTGAGTTACCCCAAAAAATAATTCCATAACTTAGGATGGAGTAGAACTTGGCAAAATAGAACATTTTAGTTAAAAATATGTCGGACATTAATCTGACATTTTTTATAACGTAGCATAAAGATGAGAGTGTACTACAAATTTTGTTAATGTGAATATCCCATTTTAAGTTTTTTTGTACATGTAATCCTAAAACTTTCGCATTATCTACTTTCGGTAGCAATTGCCCATTACAATTAACTACCAAATTATTTTCTTTCTTGGTATTTGAGAAACTAATGAGTGCGGATTTGTTAACGTTAAGCATAAGATTTAAAGATGCAAACCATGACGACAATTTCGTTACAATATTCGACACTTCATTTAGGTCTGAAGATAGAATCGATACATCATCCGCATAAGCAACAAATTTATTAAGATTTAAAATGTTTTTAATACCGTTTATATAGATAATAAAGAGTATGGGTCCAAGAATTGAACCTTGCGGTACCCCAAACTCCACTGTTTTTGCCTCAGATTTCTGATTGTCGTAAAATACTACTTGTTTTCTGTTCTGCAAATACGATTGAAACCAATCTGTAGCGATCCCTCTAAAACCGTAAGTGTTTAGTATGAATAGTAGGAGAGAATGATTTACGCAATCAAAGGCCTTTGAAAGATCTAAAAAGATGCCAGAAATATTATTACCTCTATCGAGCTCGTTATAAACATGATCAAGATAGTTCACTAAGGCAGAAGTTGTACTTAACCCTTTCCTGAAGCCATGCTGTTCGTCAATCAAAATCTTATTCTTTTCGAGAAATGAGAGAACTCTGGACAACATAATTTTTTCAAAAATCTTATGAAAGGCTGATACTAATGTGATCGGACGGTAGTTGGATACATTATCTTTATCACCTTTTTTGTGTACAGCAATAACTTTTACAAGTTTTAATTTGTCTGGGAATATCCCGTTGGAAAGTGATAGATTTATACAATGAGTCAAAGGTATAATCAGGGGTTCATAACAATTTTTTAAAACATTGTTAGAGATTTCATCATTTCCAGCTGAAGAAGAATTTTTTAAAGATTTAATAAGAGATATCAACTCAGCTTCAGTAACTGGCTCTAAAAATATGGAAGATGAATTATAGATTATGTTAATGTTACCTACTTGATTAGCAATTGGTGGTAAGTTCTTTTGAGTATTACTTGGCAGATTTATAAAATAATTGTTAAACATATTCGCAATATCTAAATTCTCATATACTGTTCTTGTAGTGTCGGTTAATTTATTAATTTTTTGTTGCTTATCCGAATTATTGTCGTTTGCATTCTTATTAATAATTTTCCAAATTTGTTTTGTATTATTATTACAATTTTTAATGCGATTATAATTAAAATCAACTTTAGCTTTTTTAATTTGTTTACGATACTCGTTCTTATAAGTATTATATGTTTCTCTATTGATACGGCCTAATCTGTACAGATTGTATAATAATTTCATGTGTAGAGACTGAAGTTTAATATCATTTGTTATCCAAGATTTGTTTTTATTCTGGATATTATTCATTTTAATTTTTGGATGAGTTACATCAAAATAATATGATATTGAATCCATAAATATGTTGAAACATTTGTTTACATCGGTTTCATTTAATACATTACTCCAGTTTTCTTGTGAAAGTGCAAATTTTAAATGTGCTAAATTTACATTTGTAAAAGCTCTTTTTTCATACATGCAATTGCTTTCATTTGGAAGAAGTGATGCGTATTTTATTAAGATATGTTGTGCCGCGTGATCGGATATACTGTTGTGTATAACTTTCGCTTTATATTTATTTTGGGAGATATTTGTGAAAATATTATCTATGCAGGTCTTACTGTTCTTTGAAATTCGAGTGGGTTCATTTATTGTTTGGTGTAAATTATATATGTTCATTATATCTACCACAGCTTTTTTTTCATTGTCATCTTTTAGAAAATTAACATTATAATCTCCCACAACAAATATATTTGCGTTACAATCATTCGTTGATATTCTAGATAAACATACATGCAATTGCTTTAAAAACTGAATTAAATTCGATTTCGGTGTTCTATATAATACTAAAACATAAAATATACTAGTAATAATTTTAAATTTTAAAGCACAACATTCAAAAATTGATTCTATATTGAGATCATTAATAAAATCAACCTTTTGGTAATTTATTTTGTTGTTACAATAAATCATTACTCCACCATGACCGTGACGTCTATTGTAAGAGCATGCTACGTGATAATTTTCAATCTTACATGGTGGTTCGTTTTCTGACAGCCAGTGTTCTGAGAGACAAAGTAGATCACAGGGTTGTGAGTGTAGAAAAATTTCAAGTTCCTCTACTTTGTTTCTCAAACTCTGGATATTATGATGTACAATACTTAATGATTCCGAAGTAACTTTTGAATTGCTAGAATCTAATTGCTGAGGGGTTGTATTTAGTGTCACTGCGAGATCCGATCCTTGGAACGCCGTTGAAAAAACCTAGTCACGTATGTTCCACATGGCCATCTCTCAGGTTTCATTAAATTATCAAAGTTATTTAAATTAATTATAATTTTAAAAGATGAATAGTGCTGCGGGTGTTTGGACTGCAGTTCATTTACTACCACTTCAGGAAAGTCTGGTTTTAGGAAGGTTACTAAATCCGCTGTACTTGTTCCGGGTTTAAAACGCGATGCATAAACAAAAGCCTTTTTGGGAGCAACTTTTATAGTATCTAAATTTTTAGCGTTTCCTACAACACCAAGTTTATTGTTTTTTTTATTCTTTTTACGTACCACTTCGGCCCATTCAGTATTTTTATCGTTAGATTGTCTATTTTCAACTATATTAATTTGTTGGTTAGAATCATCTGTTTTGTTTTCATTTAGCAATACGGACTTTGCGCCTGCGGTCGCAGTGACCGGTGTGGCCATGCTTGAATGAATGTTGTCAGATGTCGCTTTATTTGCTGAATTTATATTTATTTGTTTATTTGTTTTTTTACTATTGTTGATAGATGGCTTTGGGGTATCTGTAGAGATGGATATTTTATTTTTTTGTTTGTTTAGCAAAGATATTATTGTCAATTTGTCATCAATAATTTTACACTTATCTTTGATAATTGATTCTTTATCAACAATTATTTGTTTTAAATACATGATTTCCATCCGGGCAGCGTTGAGTTCTTTTGTTAAGAGGTCAAGAGAGTCACTCGCGTCAACAAAATTGTCTTCTGCACAACACTTTGTTTGATTGTCAATAATTATTAATTTCTTTTTCACACAGCAGTTCGCGTGTAGCACATTTTCACATAACGAGCAAGTGACCGTATTATTTATAGCACTTCGATTGCAGATTTTACAATTATTTACTTGTCGCTGAAGGTTGGTTATTGAAGCCAGAAGTAGGTGAGATTTTATTGAAAGCAGACGTATGGATATAGGTATGCGATTTAAATATATATTTTTAAGGGTTTTACTATTAAACTGGGGGTGAATTTTTCATCCCTTTATCTTTAAATAGAAATATTTGTAACTCTTGAGTAAAAGATAAACAATATTTCGTAATTTAAGCGTTGTATCTTGCCATACTCAATAATTATGAAAACTAGTAAACGCAGTTACAATATTTCACGAAAGATAAAGAAGTATTTAGGTAGATAATATATTTAAATACTAATATTTATAACAGTGAATAAATAATAAAGCAAAATTTATTTATATATTTAATAATTATGAATACAAGTAAAATATTTCACGAAAGATACAGCAATATTTAGTACTATAAAATTATATTTCTTATATTTAATGATTATGTAATGTGTTTCAAATATTGTATTATAATATATATATATATATTTATTTTATTTCAGCATTCTTCACAATCCAATCCAAATACTTAGTCACTCGTGTGAAAATTGCCGGATGATTGGTTTCACAACTTGGATACCCGAATGAAACAATTCCAATTAGTAGAGGTTCGCCATTTTCTTTAACTACTAAAGGACCACCGCTGTCGCCCTAAACGGAAAACATTAACAGAATAACAGAGGAGAAAATGCCGAGAAACTTACAGTACAGGATGACTTTCCATCTCTCGCGGAAATGCAAAGGTGAGTTTCTTTAATAATTTTTGGATAGCGATTTTGACATTGGTTGTTGGATAGTATATCGGTATTCACATATTGCAGTATATCGCTCATTGTGTCGGAATCTAAAAATTAATTATTAAAACGGAATTAAATTTCAAGTACGAGAACTTACTGTCGCTGGTTTTGCCCCATCCAGTAACAATAGCATTTTCTGTTGAATAATCTTTTGAGTCTGATTTTGGTAGACGAATACGTTGAATATATTCTGGAAATTAAATATTGTAAGTCATTATTTATTTTTTTTTATAACGGTTTTATATGAAGAGTACAAGGATAAACCAGTTATGTCTATAGCGAGAAATTTGTTTTTAATTTTAAAACTCAGTTACTTCCTTCCAAATAATATAATAAAGTTTTTATTTTACATAAACACAAATACTACATTATTCGAAAATCGAAAAAACAATATGAAAGGTATTTGGGCTTGGATCAAAAAAAGTATTTTTATCAGCAAAATTGTTTTTTTTATTAGCAAAATTTTGCTTTTTTTATACCTACGCTAAAACCTAATGAAATGAGAGAGTACACGAGATTAAGATTGTTTTTTTTTTCCTGTTTTAAAGTCTTAAAAGATAAGCTGCATGGATTCACATTAAAAAAAAAAAAAAATTTAAAGTTTATGCAATATTTTGCATAGTATGTAATAAAAAAATAATAATTTGTCATTTTTCGTCAAAAATAAGAAAATATAAACAGCAGTTCATTAAAAATCTGGCCATAGGCGTTTAACATGGGCAAACAGTTTCTTTGCGCAAAAGTTCCTAATTAATTTTAGACAAAAATGTTTCAAATAAAAGTCGTGGATAATTATATTCTATGCCTAAATCACTAAATAAAATTAATTTTGCGAGTTTGATAACTTGTAAAATTGAATTTGAAATTGTATAAATATTGCTCATTTGTAACGATAGCCATGGAATTGAACCGAAGTTGTAATGAGGTATGTGACCATAATCGAATTTCAATATATGTCATAATATATAAAAACAAATCTCTATAGCTTCTCATTATAATAATAAAAACTAAACATTAGTTTGTAATAATATTGTTATTAGCAATTTAATGTTTTGGAGAAGGGATCTGTGACGTCAGTAGGGTAGAATGGTAGAAGAAGACAGTTAGACTGAGATAGATATGTTGTGATAGGTTATGGAATGGCGAACGTGACAGCTGCTGTCACTTTCGCCTACCACAATATATCTATCTCAGTCTGTCTTTTTCTATCATTCTACCCTACTGACGTCACAGATTCCTTCTCCAAAGTTTTAATAATTATTTTCTCGTAAACTACGAATAATTAATCAATTTAAAGAAATACGGGTATTTTATTTTTTGGCCTAGTATCATATATGTAAAAATCAAAATTTAGTCACATACCCTATTGTTTGAACTGTCATGAATTTGGTGTTCAAATAAAAGTTACAGATAATTCAATTTTGCACCTAAATCACTAGGTTTTATTTTTAAAATCTGACCCTAAATTACTATGATTTTTTTTGACTTTTTGTAACCTATAAAATTAAATTTCTAACAGTTCAAACGATATTATTTCTTTGTAATTTTGTTTCACTTCTATGGATATCGCTACAAATGAGCAGTATTTATACAATTTCAAATGCAATTTTAAATACAATTATCTACAACTTTTATTCGAAAGATTTTTGTCTAAAATTAATTGAGGATTTTTGCGCAAAGAAAAACTGTTTTCCCATGTTAAACGCCTATGGCCAAATTTTTAATTAACAGCGTGTATATAAATAAATGTAAGCCACAGTTTGTCATATGTTAAATTGTATGATCACGTAATTTTTTAATAATATTACACAAATTTCAATAATTAATTGTGAAATATCAAATTGATTTTTCATGATATATTCAAATTTGATATTTAATGAATAATATTTTTTAAATTTTAATTCTTTCTTAAACGACATATAAAAATTCTTGCATCAGCCCTATTAAATGATAAAATAAACTAAATTTTGAAAAGAACTGATGTCCGTTTTTTTTCCTTGTACTCTTCAATTTTATAAAAAATATCTAACGCTTTTAAACTGTTCTAAAAATTCTACAGAAATGACTAATTGCCTAACTGCACTGTTAATATTGATTGCATAATTTTTTTTTTAAATGAATTATATACTTACTATTGAAGGCGACTTTTCTGGGCAGTTTAATTACGGCAATATCATTCAACAACATTGTTGGATACCATTTTTCATGAGATATTATAATAGATGTATTCATTTTGATTTGTGTGACTTCTAAATTATTGACATTATGTGCTCCCAATACTACTTCTATTTTTTTTACTCTAAAATATCTCTGGTTTAATTGGGTAATTAAATTAGGGAAATACCAAAAATATGTTACAATGAAAAGGTATTTTAGAATGTAATAAGCTTCTTAAATCAATGATAACTATAAACAATCATATCAGTTCCCTATTTAGTTGTAAAATTTCCGGTTAAAAGGACTTTAATAAAAAAATTAAGTGGCCGATTTTTTGCCGGTCAGTGTATTTAGTGAATTTACATTATTGATTTTTGGAGAATATTTCCTTTGATTTTGTAAATTTTTGTTTGCAAATTCAACCATTAATCGTTAATCTAGCTTTAATAATTTGACTTTCTTTCATCTTACATAAGTTCGTAAGGGTTCAAAAGAAACAAAAGTAAGCAATGGCAAAAATAAGATAAAATGTTCAGTTTTATTGTGTTATGGAACTTTCATTAAGAATTATTAAAGAAACATTGATTTTTATAAATTAGCAGGTGTAACCTTATTTTTGGACGATACTGTAAACAAACTTCTTACCCATCTGTACAGTGAGCTGCTGTCAGTACATACCATTCTGTAATTAGGGAACCGCCACAAAAGAATACATTACCATTTTGTAGGAAAAGGTTCAGACCGACCTATAAATTTTATTAGTTTACCATAATGTTAAAGAGTCCTTATTTAGTTTCATGAAGATAATAAAAAAATAATAGCTTTAACAGTAATTTTTCTACGATCGTGCAAAAAGTGTCGCAATCTGCATTCTTCGTAAATATAAAGTTTTTGTACTTATTGTACTATAATAGTACAGTAAAATTTTTGAAAGAAGTCCGATCAAGGCCATCTACGAATTGCGTCTATGAATTAAGATTTTATGCTGTCAAATTTAGTCGTTTACCATATACCTATTAACTAATATATTGCGGATCCTTTGCTTTTCTTGAAGGAAACACTGTGAAATGGAAATATCATTTCTGCATAAGTCTATCTCACACAAACACCCAACCATGTGCTCGCTGCATCACCAGGGCAGCGTTTCAAAACCAGGAATACCGAGTTTTGGCGTAGAGTATGAAGTGTTGTGTTTTTGAACGAATGAGAGTTTTGTTGAAGTAAAAAATTGAAAAACTAACAAAACTACTTATAAGTACAACATTAATGTCAAGCCCGTAATAAAAGCGCTTTTATGGAGCACTCTCCTCAATATAATGTGAAAATACGCTCCATAAAAGCGCTTTTATTATAAAAGTATGCTCGTAATACACGCCAACGTATTTACTTATGTTTATTTTCAACCAAAAGCATGTTTTCTTCCTCAAGAAGGCAAATTACTTTCATATGTTGAGAATCGTGAGCAACTACATTTGAAAATATTGTGGATTTTGGAACGCAGCCCAGCCAGCGACGCTGTCAGCGTTAGCCAATAGTAATCTAGATTTCCGAGCATACGCATAATTGCCGGTTGGGTGTTTGTGTGAGATTGACTTATGCAGAAATGATATTTCCATTTCACAGTGTTTCCTTCACCTACTCTTATGGGAAAGATACGAGCATTAGCAATATCATAGCAATATATTAGTTAATAGGTATATGTCGTTTACCTAGTTTTTATGAGGTACACAAGATATTATGTACCCTCATAAAAGCTAAGTAAAGACACTACGAAAATTGACAGCACAAAATCTTAATTCATAGATACAATTCGTAGATGGCCTTGATCGGACTTCTTTCAAAAATTTTACTGTATAATTATACAACAAGGAAGGGAAATGCATGATTTTTTCAATAGCTTGAAAGCTATAAAGCATCTCAGGAAAATTAGCTTTCTCTCAGGAGGTGTATATGCTGCACTCTGTACCAGAATTCCGGCAGCAAAAAAATTGGCTCAGAACTAGTTTTGAACACTAGAAAACCAGAATTTTATCATTTTATTACTTAATCAGAATTGAACAATACTATAGTAATGGTTAGGTTATGGTTTGCTTAAAAA
Organism: Ophonus ardosiacus; assembly: GCA_943142095.1. Taxonomy (NCBI): domain Eukaryota; kingdom Metazoa; phylum Arthropoda; class Insecta; order Coleoptera; family Carabidae; genus Ophonus; species Ophonus ardosiacus. The sequence continues at coordinate 9,266,268 of OW964831.1, read as the reverse complement.
ATAATAAATATCAGTCTTTGTAAGTTCAAATAAACCCATAACGAGTTGTGGTTGTTTTGTCGGGTTTGGAAATTTTTAGGAGTTCAAAACTAGTTCCGAGCAATTTTTTTGAACAAAGCATTAAATGTCATTACTTGTCAAAATAATAAAATCTCTATACACCAATTTTTTACACTTGACCGTTACGTCATGGTTTGATGTTCGTATATTAGATATACGTATCGAAGACAAAATGTAGGAAACCATAAGTAAGACAGAGATAAACATACAATTACTTGTTATTTTGCTGTGCAGCAATTAATGACGCAACGATCAAGTATGAAAAATCGGTGTTTAGTGAGGGAAATAATGATGTATGGGCCATCCAGCGAATCAAGCGGTTTACGTCATAAATACAATATCACTAGAAACAATGACGTCATATGTTAAAAAGTTTACATGAGCATGTAAAACGGATTAAAATATGATCTGTGGGTTGTCTTCATAAATCCAAATCTTTCTTAAAAAGGTAACACGTCTGGTATAATTTTTTTCCAGCGAAATCCAATTTTATTTAAAATATTCTGAACGATACTGCTTACGCCGTTATAAATACTTCATTCTTGTAGTATATGCAACAAACTATCTAGTAACATGTGAGATCCTTAAAAAAATACAGAATACGGCATACCATACAATTTCTCATTGTTTCTGTACATTGCGCATAGCGTTTGCCACACGCTGTACATATAGATTTAATTTTCAAATTATTACTGACAAATAGAACGAAATATTACGTGAATATTACAATTCAGTGAAAGTAAGAGCCCACCAATCTATTTTTCAATTTCAAAATAAGTCAATAAATTAACTACAAGCTCTTCAATTTTACATGACAGATAGTGTATGATGGTCTGTGGACAGAGCATTTGATATTTTGTCAATGAACAACGAAACCAAAAACAAAATGAAATCACAATACAGGTTGAAAAGTATAATGTAGACATATAAATTTAGTAATATATATGTTCAGAATTACCAATATTAAAAAAAAATATAATCAAACGTCATTATGCAAAAATTTACAAAATTTTAGTTAATAATAATATATCCAAATATAATTATTTCTGTTAAAGGTGTCAAATACATAATAATAATAAAAAAATATCTGATGTGGACAGCACATGATTTCCTTGTACGCCTGTTACACTATACATATTTTGTTAATAATTAAAATATGTATTATAACAGACCCAATCATAAAATTGCACGTATTTGACATAATTTGACATTGACATTATATTTTCTATTTTTTTGTTATTTCTTGTCCTAATTCATAGCAAACTTAATTACAGAAACCAAAAAGTACATAATGTAAAAATTTACATATCTCGCTTATACAAAGAACTAATTTAATCATACTTGAAGTTTTCGACGCAAAATTCAATTCTCTAAAACTTTTGTTTGAAGCATTTATTGTTAATTTCAAAATAACACAATTTTTTTCTAGAAAAACTGATAATAGCTTCAAGTAAAGTATCATTTCCGATTAGACTATTTTAACCAAAGTCTATTATGTTATTTCCATTGATATAAAAGTATTATATACCAAATTTGAAAAGCTTTGGATTATATTTTAATATTGTTTTTTATTAAAATCTATTATAGGTTTCAAGTAAAGTACCACTTCCGGGTATACCATTTTAACTAAAATCTATTATGTTATTCCCATTGATATAAAAGTATTATATACCAAATTTGAAAAGTTTTGGATTATATTTTAATATAGTTTTTCATTAAAATCTATAATAGGCTTCAAGTAAAGTACCACTTCCGGGTAGACCATTTTTACTAAAATCTATTATGTTTTTCCCATTGATATAAAAGTCTTATATACCAAATTTTAAAAGTTTTGGATTATATTATAATATAGTTTTCCATTAAAATCTATTATGGGCTTCAAGTAAAGTACCACTTATGAAAGTTATGCAAGGACCAAAAAGGGAGGTGCACAACTAGATGTTATAACAGTCCTAAATACAAAATTTTAACTTTCTACGGCTTCCCGTTTTTCAGTTATGCGAGATACGTACGTACGTACAGACGTCACGACAAAATTAGTCAAAATGGATTCAGGGATGGTCAAAATGGATATTTCCGTTGAAATCTGGAAACCGAATTTTTTCGCGATTACAATACTTCCTTTACTTCGTACAAGGAAGTAAAAACAATAAAATTCCGTTAATAAAATATATTTAAAAAAATAAAGAAAATTTCAAAAATCCCTAAACGATGACGTAAACCGCTTGATTCGCTGGCTAACCTATATTTCTTCTTCAATTTTTACCACAGAAATTAACTTTTACTCTTGGCCATGCAAAATAACTTTTGGTTATTTTGTAACCGTTGCATACAATATATTTTATATACAACCGGTAAATAATGTTAATTTTATTTTTATCAAAATCTATACTTAATGTGCTTCATTATTTATCGAGGGAAATAAAGTACTCCCTAGGGAAATAAAGTACTCCCTAGGAAAGTAAAGTGATTCAAGTCCTTTGCTAATTGATATTAACAGATAAGGAATATTATCAATTATATTTATTTTGGAAAAAAATATGATTTTTGTAAAATTAAATTTAAAATAAATAGTTTTTCTTCGTTTATAGAAATGTGCTTCATTCTTCTTCTTTTCCGTTTGTATATAAAATATTGTATATAACACGGGAGTAAAGTGTCATTATTTGTCGAGAGCGAATCCTGAGGGCGTGGCCCGAGGGATGCAATCGCTTACTCCCTTGATATTATAAACTACTATTATACAATTTTGACGTTTTAAACTGTCATTATTAACTCCTTAGCAACAACTATAAGTAACATTTTATTCACAAGTGAATGAAATTAAATATGGTAATTGTTTTTATTATTATTTCGTCAAAATTGAATAAAATATTGCATAAAACATGTGAGCTAAGAATGTTTATTCACTCGAAGAATGTTCTTCTCATGAATAAACATTGTCTTAGCTCACTTGGTGTAAAAAAATCTATTCTACAATTGAATATTATTCAACAAAGTATACAAAATTAGAAAATATTTTTGTTGTACGGGCAAACACAACCGTATATTTTGCCCGATCTTATAAAAATAATTAAAAAAGTTAATACTTACTTGATATGGAAATTGATGTGGTTGCGCAGTTTTTCCTCCAACAATTCTTGTATTTTGTACTCCATAATTAGGAATTACACTTGGGAATGCCTAAAATATAACTGTTTAAGTAAATTTTATATAGAATCAGAAAATAAAAAAAATTACTTGTGTTAAGGCAAATACGGAAAAGAAGAAAAATATGTTTTTCATTGTGATAAATAATTTACCTAAAATAAAACACAAAGAATAAAATTTTAAGATTTATTTCCTTTTATATATAATTTGAGATTATCAGATTTATTATCAGTTTCATTAACAATAAACACGTACAGATAACATAGCAACAAATAATCGGAAAAATCTTTCAACTTAAGTCTATTATGTGATTACTATGAACTATTTTTCAGAAATTAGTATTTCATAATATGAAATTCATATACTGGTCATAGAAAAGAGAGTATACAGTGTGTCCCATTTAAAAGTGCCGCCATTGGAATCTTGAGAACTATAAGAGATACGAAGTGGGTTAAATGGAACTTTTTGTGCGCCTTTGGGAGGCCATCTCAGATGTGTTTTTGTTTTTCAAAAAAATCTCATAGGGCACTAGATAATGACGAAAAACTGAATATTGTTGATTTTTTCTTTTTCAAATAACTTCTAAATTATTAGTAATTGAGAAAAACGTTTCAAATATAAAAGGTAGATATTTTTATTATCTAACCAGTGGCGTACAAAATAAATTTTTATATCCGTAAATTTTCGAGATGTAACACAAACTTATATTTTTTTAAATGGAACCTATATTTGATTTTAGTCTCAAAAAATTAATTATTTTTTTCTCTTTTAAATGATGTAAGGGTTATTATGTTTTATATTTGTTTTGCTCCAAAAATGTAATTTTTCTCTTTATTTTTCTGAATTTTCTTATTATTTCCAAAAAAAAATATTTTTATTAATTATATTGTATTTGATCGATAAAATTTATTTTTAATTACAAATTACACTATAATGTCCTAAGGGCGACCTGACACAAATATAAAAATTAATTTGATACGAATTTTGCTAACGAAATAAATTATTTAAATATAGAAATGGGGCACTAGATAATGACGAAAAACTGAATATTGTTGATTTTTTCTTTTTCAAATAACTTCTAAACTATTAGTAATTGAGAAAAACGTTTCACATATAAAATATATATATTTTTATTAACTAACCAGTGGCGTACGAAATAAATTTTTATATCCGTAAATTTTCGAGATATAACACAAACTTATATTTTTTTAAATGGAACCCATATCTGATTTCAGTCTCAAAAAAATCATTATCTTTTTCTCTTTTCAACGATGTAAGGGTTATTGTGTTTTATATTTGTTTTGCCTTCAAAATTATTTTTTTCCTTATTTTGTATTAAATTTATAATTATTTTGAAAATATTGGTAGATTTCTATTTAGAAATACTACTTGTATTTAAATAATTTATTTCGTTAGAAAAATTTGCTCAAAACTCGTATCAAACTAATTTTTATAATATTTTGTATCTGGTCGCCCTTGGCACGTTATAGTGTAGTTTGTAATTATGAGTCTAGAATGAAAATATTAAGTAATAAAGGCATAAAACAAATTATTTCGATCAAATACAATATAATTAATAAAAATAATAATGTTTTTTTGGGAAATAATAAGAAAGTTCAGGAAAATAAAGAGAAAAAATAAATTTTAGGAGCAAAACAAATATAAAACATAACAACCCTTACACCACTGAAAAGAGAAAAAAATAATGATTTTTTTGAAACTGAAATCAGATATGGGTTCCATTTAAAAAAATATAAGTTTGTGTTATATCTCGAAAATTTAAGGATATAAAAATTTATTTCGTATGCCACTGGTTAGCTAATAAATATATCTATCTTTTGTATTTGCAACGTTTTTCTCAATTACTAATAGTTTAGAAGTTATTTGAAAAAGAAAAAATCAACAATATTCAGTTTTTCGTCATTATCTAGTGTCCTATGAGAATTTTTGGAAAAACAAAAGCACATCTGAGATGGCCTCCCAAAGGCGCACAAAAAGTTCCATTTAACCGACATCGTATCTCTTATAGTTCTCGAGATCCGAATGGTGGCACCTCTAAATGGGACACACTCTATATTGGATTTTAGACTGCTATTTTTCCACAAATACATTAAAACTACTGTCGTACAGAGACTTTTTTGTATGACTGTATCTTTAACATGCTATTGTAATATTGGTCAGATTAACTACCTATAAATTTAACTATATTCACATAATCTGAACTTTGTGTATTTGTAATATAAATTAAAAACTCTTAGGTATTTCGATAATAAATTTGGTATCATTTTTATTGGTACAAAATTTTACGTTCGAATATTCTTAAATAATTGCATTTTAAAGTTCATCCTTTATTTTATTTTTATTTTTTTAAATGCTTTTTTTATCTGCATTGAATTATCAAAATCAAACAATTACGGTGATAGCATTACGTAAAGGCAGTCGGCCGGAATTCCAAATTAAACGCGTTTGTATTAGTCTACAAGATTCTCACTTGCTCACTCATCCAACAGCAGTCTTCATGCAAACATGCATTTAATTTTGTTGTGAAACATGCATTTATTGTTAATATATTATTGTTTTAATAGTGAAATATTGTTAACTATTGTTGCAAATTAATAACAATCGTAAGTTTAAATAACATCCCAACTCTATTAATGGTTATATAAGTTGACAGTGTTTTTGTATCGTACAGAATAAAATGTTTCATAATTATAGTTAAGCTTTGAGTACAATTTTATAAATTAAATATTTCATAATAAACATATTGGTAGGTAACAAACTAAAATTTAAACAATAACAAATGTTAAGTTATTTATTTATTAGAAATCGATTCAGATATTCATGAGCAAACAATAATTTAATTTTTATATTTTTGTCAATTTGCAGTCGAATGAAAATTGCTGAGCAGTTGAGTACGATATTGTATAGGTGCCGGGTGTGTAGCAGAGATCTTTTAATCTAGGTAAGTCATGTATTTTCCCTCTATTGATATTATCAAGGGCAATGATATCGCAAAGGCGCAAGTGCCATTTTAATAATAATAATTAAGGAGCTTTTGGCAAAAACAAAGAGTTTGTAAAACTGTTTTTTCCAAAATGAATCTTAATCACAAATTAATAGTTCGGTTATTTTGGCGCTAATGTCATACCGAATGTTATGTAGGTTGGATAGTACAACCATATACCTAACTTTCTACTTCTATAATCGCCATTTTGAACATGTATGTTTTGTTTGTGTTTTCGTCTACGCACTTTGATCCATAAAAGTTGAATTACTTCAGTAACTATTCTGAAAATTTGTGAATTTGAGTACCTTTTTATGAATAATCGTTTAGTAAAATAGTTAGTGGTGTATCTTCTTATTTTTCATTAAATTTTGAGCAAACTATGAAGGTTAAAAACGGACAAAAGATGTACTTGATTTGTAAGTGTAATATTATTCATTTCAAATACGTATATTTGAAGTTTCATATTGTTGCAAATTAATATTAATAAGTTTAAACAATACTACAGCTATTTTATTATAATCTATTTTGTATTTTTCGAAAACTACTACATTTCTGGGCTATCATAACAATATTTCTCTTTATTTCAGCATCACTGTAAAACTCCCATAATCCCACTTCTGGCATCTTCATTCTTTGCCATGTGCTCGCATAGAAAATGGCGAAAATGCTTTTAGTGCTACAAATACATAATTTTGTGCAGGAAAAACTAGGAAAAGCGTAGAAAATTTACGAAGAAAAGTGAAATAATGTGCTCATTTAACGTTTGTGATAAAATTTTGTGGGAATCTATTTTCGAGCATATACTGACTAGAAACATATGCTATATAGTGGTGGTGGGGGGGATTTGCGGGGACGGAAGCCGTAAAATATTTGTACACAGTTGCTGCATTTGAAATATGAAAATCTTTATTTCCAATAAATTTCAGCCACTTTTCTCTAACATCACTGTTAGCAGTAAAAAAATAACAATTACTTACACATGAAACGAAAATTCTGTCCTCTCTTTATATTTTTCTTTGTAATTTGGCACAATACAGTATAAAACCATAATTGCAATATGAAAAAAGATTAAATCAAAAAAGAAATATTTTGAGATATATATCATAAATTACATATAACATGCAATACACCATGACTTCCAACCCCACAACTCCCCCCTGCCGTATATCTTCTGATCACAACATGCTATGCTTTGGAATCGATTGTTTAGTGCAAGAAAACAACCAAATTTTTGTGGCGTCTGTGTTATGTAAGTAGAATTTGTTATTTTCTTACATCTATATCTATTTAAAAATATTGGGAATATAGTTTTTGATAATTTTTCTGTAGTTTAATAAACATTTTTCATAGTTTTGCGTTTTAAAAATCATGTATAATTTGATCGTATCAAGCAATCTTAATTGCCGTTTGTTATACAAGTGATTGTGATAGCTATTTTGTGTTGTAACCGATATCTCGTTTTTATTGATTTTATAGTGAAATATAGTTATTGTATTGTTGCAAAATTAATAACAATCATAAGTTTAAATAATATCCAAACTTTATTAAGGGTTATATAAGTTGATAATTTTTTTTGTCGAATAGAATAAAATGTTTCATAATTATAGTTAAACTTTGAGTACAACTTTATAAATTAAATATTTCATAATAAATTGGTAACAAACTAAAATTTGAACAATATCAAATGTTTTTAAGTAATTATTTGTAAATAATAGATTAAAATGCATTCAGTAGCAAACAATAATTTAATTTTATGTTTTTGTCAATTTGCAGGCGAATGGAAATTGCCGAGTTCCCGAGTAATTGAGAACGAGTTTGCAGATACCGAGCAGTTGAGTACGAGTTTGTAGAGATGCCGGATAAGAAAAGAAAAAGAAATATTTTGAGATATATATCATAAATGACAAGTGACATATAACATACAATACACCATGACTTCCAACCCCACAAATCCCCCCTGCCGTATATCTTCCGATCACAACATGCTATGCTTTGGAATCGATTGTTTAGTGCAAGAAAACAACCAAATTTTTGTGGCGTCTGTGTTATGTAAGTAGAATTTGTTATTTTCTTACATCTATATCTATTTAAAAATATTGGGAATATAGTTTTTGATAATTTATCTGTAGTTTAATAAACATTTTTCATAGTTTTGCGTTTTAAAAATCATGTATAATTTGATCGTATCAAGCAATCTTAATTGCCGTTTGTTATACAAGTGATTGTGATAGCTATTTTGTGTTGTAACCGATATCTCGTTTTTATTGATTTTATAGTGAAATATAGTTATTGTATTGTTGCAAAATTAATAACAATCATAAGTTTAAATAATATCCAAACTTTATTAAGGGTTATATAAGTTGATAATTTTTTTTGTCGAATAGAATAAAATGTTTCATAATTATAGTTAAACTTTGAGTACAACTTTATAAATTAAATATTTCATAATAAATTGGTAACAAACTAAAATTTGAACAATATCAAATGTTTTTAAGTAATTATTTGTAAATAATAGATTAAAATGCATTCAGTAGCAAACAATAATTTAATTTTATGTTTTTGTCAATTTGCAGGCGAATGGAAATTGCCGAGTTCCCGAGTAATTGAGAACGAGTTTGCAGGTACCGAGCAGTTGAGTACGAGTTTGTAGAGATGCCGGATAGCTGAGATCTTCTAATGTAAGTCATGCTAAATAAATTCGTTTTTTCTCTTTTGATAATAAATAAATAAATCATTACGGCATATTACCCATTTGTGGGTGTGTCATTCTACTTTGTACAAAGATATCAGTAATGATGATAACGACGGTCCCAACGTAATAGCTGAGACAGACGACAAAAATTAATGATCATTAAGGGTTAGATATAGTATGCGCACCTGAAGTTGCGACTGATGACAGATGGTCTATTAACAAATCAAAAAATATTGAATGTAGTACGCACGTACTACTAATTGTATTGTAATCGTACAGTACAAAACAATAAGTAGTACGTGCTTACTACAGTTAATATTTCCTGGTTTGTTAATAAACGCAATTTTGACTCATGTCAACAGTATCACCTAAAGGTAGACGCGTACTATAACTGACCGTTAATGATCATTAATTTTTGTCGCCTGTCTCGGCTATAAAGTATTATAACTCAATAATTCGCATTTGACAGATAATTCGCATTTGACAGAAAACCGATTTTAACTTTCTAGATAAAAATAAAACACATGTGTTAATTTTTTTATCTCGTTTGAGGCATAACGTTAATTTATGCCCAGTTTCATATCGGCTTGTTAAATCTTAACAATTTGTTAAATAATTTAGCAACTGATTAAGTAGGAACTATTGTTTCATCAACAAATGCTAGATTTAAACTATGGTTAAATGGTTTGCTATTTTAACAACAGTCTCGGGTCTTGTTAAATTTCTAACCAGTTGCTATTTATGACATCTGTCACATATGTGTAATCAGAACAAAATATTTATTTTGTCTTTTCCGTCATATATAATTTGCAACAAGAAAATTAGTAAGTACAAGTTGCATTAGCTTTGTAATTTAAAATAAAAATATATTCATTACATTAATGTCATAGGAAATATAATTCAATTATGTTTTCGGAATCTGATGAGTCTGAAGAAGAATATTTTGAAATTGATATTCGATTCCTGCGAAGAGAAAGAGTATTCAGAGATCGAGGAAATCCTTTTTGAATTTGTTGATGATGTACAATTTAAAATAAGATATTGGCTATCTAAGGACACCGTTCTGTTAATTTTGGATCATATATATGAAAATTTGACATCATACACTAATATAATGTAAAATAAGATTTAGTAGAAAATCTGATGGTTTTATGAAATAAGGATTAGTTTATTTTCATAAAAAAGTTTTATTATTGGCAATCGATTTCGTCGCAACGGACATCATCAGGCCACAGCTGTAATACAATATATTTCTTGTAGAAAAAACATATAAAATTTTTTACATATGAAAATTATATAAATGGTTGGGATAAATTTAGAAATAATTTTCATATGTAAAAAATTTTATATGTTTTTTCTACAAGAAATATATTGTATTACAGCTGTGGCCTGATGATGTCCGTTGCGACGAAATCGATTGCCAATAATAAAACTTTTTTATGAAAATAAACTAATCCTTATTTCATAAAACCATCAGATTTTCTACTAAATCTTATTTTACATTATATATAATTAAAGTCTGAAAATGGAGTCATTTATACGAATCATACACTAAAAGAAATCATCCAATTGATCCAATCAATCAGTTATTATTAACATTAAGGTTCTATGCAACTGGTTGTTTCCAGTGTGTCAATAATGACATTAATTATTAATAACTATGAAATTGGTTTTTATATTACTAAAAATACAATAATTCCCTAAACAAATTTTAACATGCATGTTGACTAACAACAGTTTAAAATTGATTTGCTAATTTCATGAAACATCATAAAAATTGAACAAGTTGTTAATTTTGAAAAGTTGTTAACTAACACAAGATTTAACAATCGTATATGAAACCAGGCAATAATAATAGTTTATTCGGAAATTTAAAAATTTCTTTGTATTGTTACTATAAGGCGATTTTTCGCGACAAGTAGTTAACTGTGGTTATGTGTGGTTATCTGTAGTTTGATATTCTCGCGATGAAAACGAAGACGTCATATGCTAACGTCGTTAGCTGTAGTAAGCCAAACCATCTTACCATCCTCCAGAGGATGTTTTGAACGCGTTTTTATTTCTATCCTTGTCTTACAATTATAACTGTGTGTGTCAGAAGAGAAGTACGAAGCGCTGTCTGTTGTGACTGTGTATGTACTGTAAACAAAGAAATCAAAGAAAATGGAAGCCTATTTTTTGATAAATAATAGTCATACAATTTATGGACAATAAGGAAAACATTGAACAAATTAAAGCGATCACTGGTTGATATCAAGGAATCGCCTTTACTTAAGTAACATAAAATAACAAGAACACATTTCTCTAGAGGGACTTGTACATTTCCCCCTCGATATGGAGAATCCATCCAATATATTTTTATTTCAAATGTTAAATTTTGAAATGTGTTCTTGCACATTCTAAAGTGAAGGAAGAAATCATGATTTAAGTATCTTCCAATCCAAGTTTTGTAGAAATCTGGTATTCTTACATGTTTATACCGATTAAATAATAATAATAATACGTTTCGGTTTACACTATCAGACCGATTTAAAAATTTATATAGAGTCGGAACACTCTGATTTATAAAACTATAGGCCATCCAGCGAATCAAGCGGTTTACGTCATCGTTTAGAGATTTTTGAAATTTTCTTTATTTTTTTAAATATATTTTATTAACGGTATTTTATTGGTTTTTTTATTATTATCATGTATTTGACACCTTTAATAGAAATAGTTATATTTGGATATATTATTATTAAGTAAAATTTTGTAAATTTTTGCAAAATGACGTTTGATTATATTTTTTTAACATTGGCAATTCTGAACATGTATATTACTAAATATATGTCTATATTATAATTTTCAACGTGTATTGTGATTTCATTTTGTTTTTGGTTTCGTTGTTCATTGTCAAAATGTCAAATGCTCTGTCATATCAAATTCAAAAGCTTGTAGTTAATTTATTGACTTATTTTGAAAATGAAAAATAGATTGGTGGGTTTTTACTTTCACTGAAATCTAATATTGAGGTAATATTTGGTTCTATTTGTTAGTAATAATTTGAAAATTAAATCTATATGTACCGCGTGTGGCAAACGCTATACGCAATGTATAGAAACAGTGAGAAATTGTATGGTATGCAGTATTCTGTATTTTTTTAAGGATCTCTCATAATACTAGATAGTTTGTTGCATATACTACAAGAATTAAGTATTTATAACGGTGTAAGCATTATCGTTCAGAATATTTTAAATAAAATTGGATTTCGCTGGAAAAATATTATACCAGACGTGTTTTTAAGAAAAAAATGGGTTTATGAGGTAACCCACAGATTTTAATCCGTTTTACATGCTCATGTAAACTTTTTAACATATGACGTCATTGTTTATAGTGATATTGTATTTATGACGTAAACCGCTTGATTCGCTGGATGGCCTATACTATCTATTTCGTCCAATAATGTATAATACATCAACTGTTTCTTTGAAAGCTTCATCCTTGTCAAAGTTAACCACACAAGTTAACTAAACAAATTTTCGTGGTACCATTAACTACATTCAAACTATGACGTCATATACCCAAACCATAGTAAACGTGGTTATCTAGGGTATTTGTCGCGAAAAATCGCCTATAGTTACAATTTTTTTTTTGCATCGTAATTGTTTTCATAGATCTGAATAGCACATAGATATAACACAGTTTTTCACGGATCATATTCTATCTATATAGGGTAATCAGTATTAGTAGTTAGTACGTTAAAAAGAAACGATAAGAAATAATAGATAACTACAATAAAAATTCTATTAAAAATATTGTAACTTGAGATATAGTTGTCAATTTTCTAAAATATCTGGCATAAAAATCATTGTATCTTAAGTTACAATTTACAGCATACGAGGCCTGGCAATTAAGTAATGAGACCGAGTGTATAAAAACCGTATATTTAAAAATTATTCAACAATCGCATGATCCCCTTCGAAATAGTTTCCTTGGACACCAACATAGCGATTCCAGCGATTTTTCCATGCATCGTAGCAGTTCTGGAAAGCTTTGATCGGGATGTCCGACAGTACCCTCGTCACGGCATCTTGGATCTCTTCTATCGACTCAAAATGCGTTCCTTTTACCACCTGCTTGACTTTGCGGAACAAGAAAAAGTCGCAGGGTGATAAATCAGGCGAGTACGGCGGCTGTGGTAACACCGCGATCCCTTTGGAGGTCAAAAACTGTCTCACACTGAATGCGGTGTGACAGGGCGTGTTGTCATGGTGGAGAATCCAAGTGCGTGTGATGTCGGGACGCACTCTGTTGACTCTTTTTCGAAGTCTATCGAGTACTTCGCGGTAATAGATCTGGTTAACGACCGTCCAGGTGGAACGGACTCCCTATGGACAACCCCGCGGCTGTCGAAGAAGGAGATGAGCATGGTTTTCATCTTGGACTTGCTCATGCAATCTTTGTGCCAACAAAACACTTGTGCACGACTGAGTTAATCACCACCATACACTTTAATGCCCGGTTTCTCCAGAGCAACTTACGACTTAAGTCGTTGCTTATTCCTAAGTTCCACCTTAAACTGTTGCACCACGCAAAAATGTCAAAATGTGAGGCGTAAGTAGCAGTAGCACTTAAATGTAAGTCGAAAAAATCGGTGACTTATGTGGTTATGTGTCATATGTCAGTTGACATATCGGTAAGTCGCGGTTAATTTGTTTCGTTTTGGGCTGCTACGGCAAGAAAATTAGATGATATAAAGAAGAAACGATTAAATTATAGCAAAGAGGAAGAAAATTGATCTGTGAGATTGTAGAAACAAAGATTTAAAGAAAATATTGAAAATAAAAAATCATTGCGGTGTCCATGTCCAATATTCAAAAAGATAACATCCTGATAACACCTGGAAATTAATTGCCGCTGCATTGGCAATAAAATGTGTGGAAATATATAGCCTGACGCAAGGAAGACGACATCGAAGAAAAAGGCTTCAGTTTATAGGACTGGCGGTGGTCCACATAAAAATATTAAAAATAAATAATATATTTGGAACAAATCAATTGTTACTTATTTGTCGCGGAGTCCTACCATTTTCGACAATATCGACTTCCATCACAGTATCTACGACGTTTAACGTCGTCAAAATTAGGGAAATCCTGTAAATCCATATCGAATATTGTTGAATGAATAAATAAATAAATAAATAAATATATCATCACGGCATATTGTCCATTTCTGAGTGTGCCAGTATCTACAACACATGTAGACATCGGTAATGATGACGATATATTTTACCGTGTGGGCGCTTACCAGGCGTCACCTCACGGGCACCTATAGCTGGTGTGGAGAGTGCACCACAGGGGTCACTTTTGTGCCATTTAAAATTGGAAATATTTGGCGTCTGTCGGGATCGAACCCGGTTCCCCTAGGTTCGCGACCAGACACTCAGGCACGCGGCCACGGGACCGAATGAATACAAATATAAACCCTATTAAACACAATGACAGCATTGACATTTGACAGCCGGTATTTTATTTTGAATCGCTAAATTTCAAATTGACCAATCATAGAACAACATTACGCTGTTGCCAATGTAATTTGTGACATAAGTTAAGTTCGCATTTGAATTTGCTGGTGCAACGCAATTGGGATATAAGTCCTACTTACAATTAAGTAGCACTTTAATAATCAACAACTTAAGTTGCTGTGGAGAAACCGGGCATAAGTATCTTACGTTTCCGTAGCCGAATTTCCCTGTTTTGCGCACAATTTGATCGCTACACATTGCTCTAAATTACACTTTTCCATTTTCGTGACGAGCACCACTAACACACTTCTTCAAAACACGACACAACTGATGAACTAATGGTTGTACGGGGGTGGTAAACACATCTATCGATAGGGCAGGGATGCCAAAATAATATGTAAAAAATTTCAAAGCTACAGTGTTACCACAGCCGCGGAAAAAAAATCAGTTATTACTTAATTGCCAGACCTCGTAGTATTACAAAAGGATTATAATACTTTTCATGGCAAAAATATATAAACGGTAAATGTATAGTAACTTTTCAAAAATTTGTAACTCCACTATTCTACTGACTAGTGTTACGATATTTTTACAGGTTAAAATTATTGAACAAAAGAATGCGTAAGTGGAAAAAGCTTGTAACTCGAGTTATAATACTTTACGTTGGGACCGTTTATAATATCATTTTATTGGCAACCGTACAAAGGCGTAAGCGCCATTTTAACAATGGTTTTTTTTTAATGTAGTATAATTCAAGATAAAAAAATCTGATGTGGCCAGCGTAATATCTTAATTTAATTTTTATTAATTTACATACGTACGTATTTACTAATGCTGCAAACTATATTAAGTTCCTTTGTATATAACTATACTTCATTTCACGTCATAAAATAGCTTTATTTTAGATAGGAATATAAATTCTGTAATTTTCAATATTTAGGTACTCTACCTTTTTGCAGATAAAATTATTTAGTAATGACAAAGTTTGGTTTCATGATTTAAATTATTTATTTAATACATGTAAAAACGTTCGGCTCTCAAGCGCCATCTGCTATTTTCTTACGTGAAATGAAGTATATTGCTTTATTTACTATTGTGCGACCAAGCGATATGTGCCCCTGGCCTCGACTTGGTAGGCGTGGTCTACGGTGGTGTATCATTCACAGTACATTCGGAGACTGAAGTTTTCTATACAAATTTTAGCGGTTCATTTAAAAGGAAAATATTTATGTAATTCTTATTTCTTACTTGATATTACAGTTTTTGTGTGTAAGGAAAAGTAATTAAACTCTTGTTGATATAATAAATACTTCCTCCATAATTCATTTATTAGTATGCTTTCCACCGCCGCCACTACACTTCTACTTTTATTCTGTATGTACTTACGCGTTCGCGGCAAAATTCTCAAATGTCAGCGCGTTCCTTCCGCGTCAAATCGCTTGGTCGGACTATATTATTAATTTGAAGTGATTAGTTTTTTGACATTGACATTTATACATTTGAAATCTGAACTGTGTAATTAAGGAATCGTTTTTATCTTTAAAACATGGGCTCCGGGATTTATAAAATAGATTATTTTATATATTTATCTATAAAATACATAGAAAAAGTATTATAGGTGGACTTCAAAATTATTATTTTTAAAATGTGGCGTTGTACCACTCCAAATTCAGATTATTTCATAGCTAAGGCCCCTACTAATCATCCCCATAAAGCCAGTTTGTTATCCCGTAGTTGTTTTGTAGCCTACCCTTAAACAAAACCGTGTTAGGTAAGCATTATAGATAGACTACTAAATTATTATTTTTTTTTAAATATGGCGTTGTTCCACTCCAGATTCAAATTTATTTCATAGCTAAGGACCCTACGAATCACCCCCATAAAGCCATGTAGTTTATTATCCCGTAGGGGTGTTGTAGCTTACCCTTAAATAAAACCGCGTTACATAAGCATTATAGGTATTTTTCTAAATTATTATTTTTTTAAATATGGTGTACCACTCCAAATTCAGATTTATTTCATAGCTAAGGACCCTACTAATCACCCCCATAAAGATGAATTGTCTATTTAGATATATTTTGTGGTACTATTTCTGCTTATACTTTAATTAATATCTAGGGGTACTGGCAAGAAAATTACCCTCTTACCGTGTAATCATTGTATATTAATTCTAGATACTAGAATTCACCATTCAAAATTAGGATTTTTCTTGCGCAGTACTTGATTGAACGGTAGGCCTGAACTGTGTGATTCATTGCAACAGATTATCCTTTATATTTTCTTTACCTCTAAATCTATACAAGTTATAATAAAAAATTTTAAGTGATTAGATGCAGAATTTTACATTTTTCAATATTTGTGTTACCAAAAATTTTCAAAAAATAGTACTTAGAAGATTTTTTAAGGAATTACTACTTCCGGTTGTCAAGTTGTGTATGTATGTATTTATTTATTCTTGCCTCATCGGCTTTGAATCTTACAAAAATTTTACATAAGAAAATATTGACAATTGTGTGCTAAATATATCAGCTTTTTATTTTGATTTAGATTACTTCTTTAGATTCTTCTTTTTTGTATCACCTTTTTCATCCAATCCTCTCCTGAACCTACATTGTCCAGTATTTCTGTGTCTTTCCTACTATCTTTTTCCAACTTTCTGCAGTTATTCTTCAGGTGGAGAATAGTTTTCTTCTCTCTTCCACATAATCTGCAATCTGGTTTTCTTCCGGTAGCCAAAATTTGTTCCCGTTTTCCTCATTCCCACACCTGAAACGGGCTATCATTTTTACTCTGTGTCTTCTTTTTTTTCTGTCAGATATCTGGGCGTCGTTAGTGTATTTACTTTTCCATACACCTGGTTGTATCTCGATAATATTTATTTTATTTTGTTGTAATTGCTTTTGAGTATCTACGTCCCTTGTACTTAAGATTTCTGCCATATTCGCTCCCTCTCTTATCTTGTTCTCAGTTTCTATTACTGAATATCCATTCCTTTCACAGTACGCTTTCCTCTTTCGTTCCCATCGTGTTTGTGTTCATAATCATTTCCACTTTTTATTTCTTTTATACATTCTTGTATTGTTGAATTTCCATTATTTCTTTGTTTGATTTCATATTTCATTGCTCTTTTTCCGGTTTCTATTCTTAATTTATGTGCTTTCATTTCTTCTAATACTATGTATGAAGGTGTTGTAGTATCCAGGCCTAGTATCCATTTAATGTACTTGATTTGCAGATCTTCCAGTTTTTTATCTCTTCCCATCCGTATATCTCAGCTCCATACATCATAATACTTTTAATTATTGTTTGGAACATCATCCATCTTACTTTTACATCGTCTTTAAATTTTCGTTCCCCTATTCCCCATACCTGTCTCATTGCCACCATGCTTTTCTTCTTCATTCTCCTTATATGTGCTGTGGGGTAATTGTTCTGCTGGAATGTGTAGCCTAGATAAGTAAATTCTTTCAATTGTTCTATTTCCTGGTTATGCCACATCCAGTCTTCTTTTAACTGCCTGCCACCTCCCTTCTTAAACC
Organism: Ophonus ardosiacus; assembly: GCA_943142095.1. Taxonomy (NCBI): domain Eukaryota; kingdom Metazoa; phylum Arthropoda; class Insecta; order Coleoptera; family Carabidae; genus Ophonus; species Ophonus ardosiacus. Next base: position 9,248,317 of record OW964831.1, on the reverse strand, counting down.
GTAATAATTTTGATTTTCCCACATTCAATATTAATTTCTTTCCTGCTAAATATTTTTCCATCCTTTTTATTGCTGATTTCATTCCTCTTACATCTTTGGCTAGTACAGCAATGTCATCCGCGTACGCTAATGACCAGATCTTTTTATTTCCCACCACGATGCCACTTTCCTGATCTTTTGCCATGAAGTCTTCTAAATCTGATATATACGAGCCCAGGCTCATAATAGTTCGGCCGGCTTACATTTTCTACTAGACGTCTTAATAATTTATTACACCTACCCAAATGGTGAGTAATTTCTACAAATCTTTTTCGTCTATTTTAAAATATAGACTTTAAACTTACAAAAACTGAATACTTTATTAAAATCGCCTAATAAACTAAATTTATATAACAAAAAGTATGGTCCAACTGATGGGTCATAATAGTTCGGCCACTTATCATACAAGTCATAAAAATAATGCGCTCTTGTTAATACAGAACAAACATTGCACAAATAAACAAAATACCTCTCAGTATTAGTTATCAGTTTGTAATTAATGGTTTTCAAGCACAATGCCTCGTGCTAAATCTCTAAGTAAAGACTTGCGCTTATCTATCATTAATGCCCATAAAAAGGGAATTTCGGTACGTCGAATATCAGTTTCGCATTCTGCTCCTGTTTCGACAGTGCAATATACCATTAATTTATATAAAAGAACAGTCGGAGTCGAAGAAAAACCAAAATCGGCCGACCATCTATTATTACAAAAGTAAACAAGCTAGCTTTACTTAGAATAGTAAAAAAAATCCGCGGTCAAATACTAAAAAAATAACTATGCTATAGAGGGAGAGTATAGCAAAGGAAGTTTTGATGTCTATAACGAAGAGAACTGTTCGAAATATAGGATACAAGTTCTATATGGTAACATTGTACTACCTTTTTTTTGTACAATTTGTTAATAGCTTATTTAATTTTTGCAATAGGCAAAAGAAAAACCATTATTAACAAAATAACAAAATAGTATTAGACATAAATGGGTTCGAGAACACTGAAACTGGACTCAAAGACAATGGCACAGCGTAATTTGGAGTGACGAAGCCAAATGCGACGTTTACTTAGAAAACTCGCGGAAACGAGTGTTGCGTATATCTGCGGAAGCTTACCAAAACAAATGTTTAGTGAAAAAAGTCAAGTTCTCAACGTCTGTTATGGTCTGGGATTGTATGTCTGGAAGGGGCGTGTGTAAATACACTTTTTCCACGACCATTAAGTAATACCTTCATTATATATCTTTTTTAAATTAAACAATAGAACATATAACTCACGGGCCGTGAGTTTTCACTTATTACTCACGGGCCGTGAGTAATGACCCGGGAGGACCAAGCAGAATTATCCATTACTCAAAATTGCAATATTATCGAGTATGCTTTGGCTCACAACAATGTTCATATGTTATAATTGTTTTTCCAATGTTAAAATGTCGAAATTATGAATCGCTGTAAGATATGTAAATGAATTAAATTAAAAACATTAATTTCGATAGTGAGAATGAATAAATTTATACGCCGCCAGATATTATAGAATAAATATAGAAAATTATTCAAAACTGCGCCGCGCTTTTTTGAAACGAAAATCTTAAGGTTATGGAGTAAAAAAATTCACTCCCCCTGAAATTAAAAAAAATAGTGAAAGCGCATGGTATTACCAATATATCTCTTACAACAAAGGTAAAAAATTATAAATTATAAACTTTTAAATATACAAACAATAACAATTAAGAATTTTTAATCATACCTATCTAGACAGAAAAGTTCAAATTGCTATTGAATAGTCGTAGAAAAAGTATAGTATTCTACTCGCATGTAATGGCTATTACTCATTCGCCTTCGGCTCGCGTTGCAAACTTCATTCTCCTGAGCAATAGCCCACATTACATGCTCATTGAATAATATACTATTATTAATGGAATAGTGCACTCACAGAAATAACGAGACATATTGGAAGAAAGTTTTTTACCTTCAATGGCTAATTGCGAAACGACCGAAGGTGAGTTCATCTTCTAGCAGGACGGCGCACCGTGTTATATGGCAAAAAATGTTCAAACATGGTTCAAGGAGCATGAAATATCAATTTAAAAATGGACATCTTCTAGTCCAGATTTATCTCCTATTGAGCCCTTTGGCGATATATGAAGAAACATCTTCGGAAAAATCCGACCCGTACAGTACCCCTATTAAAAGATATATTACAACACATATGGGATAATATTCTACCAGAAGAATGTGCAAAGCTAGTGGACAAAATACCCAGCAGAATAAACACTGTTATAAGTAATAAAGGCGATGTAACTCAATATTAAATTCCGGCCGAACTCATGACCCGACTGTTGGACCACAGTTTTTGTTTTATAACTTGTACTTTTATACATTGACGCGCTTTACGCCATTCGATTCTATGAACTTTTGTACATATGTGTTCAAACTTTCAATTGTCGTACCCGTCTGGTACAGTTAGACAAAGCAAATAATAAAAAAATGGTAACTTCAAATAGTCACTATCCGAGTAAAAATCCGATCACCCTGTATTTAAATGAAAAGTATTATTTTCCCTTAATTCAAAAATGTTGATTACGGGAAAAATAATTTAAAAATTCCCTAGGCCTTAGTTTCCAAAATAGTAATTTTTATTTTGATTAGAAACCTCTCATGGTTTTTTCGCTTTGCCGGTCTATAACAAACGAACGGTAAAAGATACATTGACGCGCTTTGCGCTATTCGATTCTATGAACTTTTGTACATGTGTTCAAACTTTCAATTGTCGTATCCCTCTGGTACAGTTAGACAAAGCAAATAATAAAAAAAATGGTAACTTCAAATAGTCACTATCCGAGTAAAAATCCGATCAGCCTGTATTTAAATGAAAAGTATCATTTTCCCTTAATTCAAACATGTTGATTACGGGAAAAATAATTTAAAAATTCCCTAGGCCTTAGTTTCCGAAATAGAAATTTTTATTCTGATTAGAAGCCTCTCATGGTTTTTTCGCTTTGCCAGCCTATAACTAACGAACGGGAAAAGATATATTGACGCGCTTTGCGCCATTCGATTCTATGAATTTTTGTACATATGTGTACAAACTTTCAATTGTCGTACCCCTCTGGTACAGTTAGACAAAGCAAATAATAAAAAAATGGTAACTTCAAATAGTCACTATCCGAGTAAAAATCCGATCAGCCTGTATTTAAATGAAAAGTATCATTTTCCCTTAATTCAAACATGTTGATTACGGGAAAATAATTTAAAAATTCCCTAGTCCTTAGTTTCCAAAATAGAAATTTTTATTCTGATTAGAAACCTCTCATGGTTTTTTCACTTTGTCGGCCTATAACTAACGAACGGTAAAATATATATTGACGCACTTTGCGCCATTCTATGAACTTTTGTACATATGTGTTGAAACTTTCAATTGTCGTACCCCTCTGGTACAGTTAGACAAAGCAAATAATAAAAAAATGGTAACTTCAAATAGTCACTATCCGAATAAAAATCCGATCGGCCTGTATTTAAATGAAAAGTATCATTTTCCCTTAATTCAAACATGTTGATTACGGGAAAAATAATTTAAAAATTCCCTAGTCCTTGGTTTCCAAAATAGAAATTTTTATTCTGATTAGAAACCTCTCATGGTTTTTTCGCTTTGTCGGCCTATAACTAACGAACGGTAAAATATATATTGACGCGCTTTGTGCCATTCGATTCTATGAACTTTTGTACATATGTGTTGAAACTTTCAATTGTCGTACCCCTCTGGTACAGTTAGACAAAGCAAATAATAAAAAAATGGTAACTTCAAATAGTCACTATCCGAGTAAAAATCCGATCAGCCTGTATTTAAATGAAAAGTATCATTTTCCCTTAATTCAAACATGTTGATTACGGGAAAAATAATTTAAAAATTCCCTAGTCCTTAGTTTCCAAAATAGAAATTTTTATTCTGATTAGAAACCTCTCATGGTTTTTTCGCTTTGCCTGCCTATAACTAACGAACGGTAAAAGATATATTGACGCACTTTGCGCCATTCGATTCTATGAACTTTTGTACATATGTGTTGAAACTTTCAATTGTCATACCCCTCTGGTACAGTTAGACAAAGCAAATAATAAAAAAAAATGGTAACTTCAAATAGTCACTATCCGAGTAAAAATCCGATCACCCTGTATTTAAATGAAAAGTATCATTTTCCCTTAATTCAAACATGTTGATTACGGGAAAAATAATTTAAAAATTCCCTGGGCCTTGTTTCCAAAATAGAAATTTTTATTTTGATTAGAAATGAAAAGTATCATTTTCGCTTAATTAAAATTTATTATTAATCTGTTGGTGTTTACTTCGAACATTTTGGCGCTGATATCAGAGTTAATGTTATGTAGGTTGGATAGTACAACAACTTTCTACAATCGCCATTTTGTACACGTTGTTTGTTTTCGTTTTGTCTACGTACTTTGATCCATAAAAGTTGAATTACTCCAGTAATTATTCTGAAAATTTGTGAATTTGTTCATGTTTTTACCAAAAATCGATTAGTAAAATTGTTAGTGGTGTATCCATTCGTATTTTTGACTAAATATATAGCAAAGTTTTGAAGGTTATTCATTTAAAGTGCATATATTTGGGGTTTCATATTGTTGCAAATTATCAATAATAGTAAATTTAAACAATATTTCAACTATAAATTAATTTTATCTGTCAATATTCTTTATCAAATATACTAATGTAAATCGAATTGATAATTTTATTGTATATTACAATGAATTATTTTCTTTTCAGAAGAAATCATCGAATCTGCAGTGTTCCAAACCATATGAAATGATATCCAGAGTCGAGATACAAATTTAAAAGAGCAGAGAACAGAATCCTAGCGGTTCAGAATGTTCAGATACAAATTTAAAAGAACAGAGAATATAATCCTAGCGGTTCAGACAGCAAGAAATCACCAAATGTAGGTGGATATTTATATTTTTCTCTTATTTTATATTTCTGTTGTCATTATTTTTTGTTGGAACAGCTAATATTGTTGGTAACGCAACAATACTTTAAAGTCTACGAGTCGAATCGTAGAATAAAAAATTATCTAGTTCAAATCTAGTTATTGGCCAATACTATTATTTATTATTTTATGTTGGAACAGCTAATATTGTTGGTAACGCAACAATACTTTAAAGTCTACGAGTCGAATCGTAGAATAAAAAATTAACTAGTTCAAATCTAGTTATTGGCCAATACTATTATTTATTATTTTATGTTTCTGTTGTCATTATTTTTTGTTGGAACAGCTAATATTGTTGGTAACGCAACAATACTTTAAAGTCTACGAGTCGAATCGTATAATAAAAAATTATCTAGTTCAAATCTAGATATTGGCCAATACTATTATTTATTATTTTATGTTTCTGTTGTCATTATTTTTTGTTGGAACAGCTAATATTGTTGGTAACGCAACAATACTTTAAAGTCTACGAGTCGAATCGTAGAATAAAAAATTAACTAGTTCAAATCTAGTTATTGGCCAATACTATTATTTATTATTTTGTTTCTGTTGTCATTATTTTTTGTTGGAACAGCTAATATTGTTGGTAACGCAACAATACTTTAAAGTCTACGAGTCGAATCGTAGAATAAAAAATTATCTAGTTCAAATCTAGTTATTGGTCAATACTATTATTTATTATTTTATGTTGTAACAGCTAATATTGTTGGTAACGCAACAATACTTTAAAGTCTACGAGTCGAATCGTAGAATAAAAAATTATCTAGTTCAAATCTAGTTATTGGTCAATACTATTATTTATTATTTTATGTTGGAACAGCTAATATTGTTGGTAACACAACAATACTTTAAAGTCTACGAGTCGAATCGTAGAATAAAAAATTATCTAGTTCAAATCTAGTTATTGGTCAATACTATTATTTATTATTTTATGTTGGAACAGCTAATATTGTTGGTAACGCAACAATACTTTAAAGTCTACGAGTCGAATCGTAGAATAAAAAATTATCTAGTTCAAATCTACTTATTGGCCAATACTATTATTTATTATTTTATGTTGGAACAGCTAATATTGTTCGTAACGCAACAATACTTTAAAGTCTACGAGTCGAATCGTAGAATAAAAAATTATCTAGTTCAAATCTAGTTATTGGCCAATACTATTATTTATTATTTTGTTTCTGTTGTCATTATTTTTTGTTGGAACAGCTAATATTGTTGGTAACGCAACAATACTTTAAAGTCTATGAGTCGAATCGTAGAATATAAAATTAACTAGTTCAAATCTAGTTATTGGCCAATACTATTATTTATTATTTTATGTTTCTGTTGTCATTATTTTTTGTTGGAACAGCTAATATTGTTGTTAACGCAACAATACTTTAAAGTCTACGAGTCGAATCGTAGAATAAAAAATTAACTAGTTCAAATCTAGTTATTGGCCAATACTATTATTTATGTTTATCTATTATTTTATATATCTGCTGTCATTATAATACTGCATAGTTAGAGAAGATCAAACTGCATCTATCTTCTCATCACTATTTTCTTACGTGAAATGAAGTATAAAATGTTAATATATGAATGTTTATCTTACGTTGTTTGAGTGTAGCCTTCTCTGTACTATTTTTTTTTCGAAATATCAAATTAAAGAAAATTTCAAATGCATTTGTAACCATTTAAATCTGTTGGATAAATTATCGCATTGTACAAGTGTCTTGCGTAATGAATACCACAAACTAATAATTAATATTTAATAGGAAGACCTTTGTTGGCCTGATGCGTCAAGAAACTTGACAAATTTGGATACAACTTCCGATCTATGGATTTCAACACTACATATATTCTAAAGCAGTTTTACAAAAGCTTCTTTAGTTTGCAACTTTAAGGATAGCTGAGCACCAGACAAATCTTCGACGTAGGCGGCCATCGATGGATGAACTGGTATGAAACTATTTTTTTCGTAGATGTAACGTTTATAAAATACTATCTTGTACTCATGATCAACCATGAGAACTTACAGTCAAAGGAATATGATTATATGCCTAATCATTATCTTGTTCTCATACTCAGCTATGAGAACGTATAGTCTAGGGAATATGACTATGCATTATTATTATTATTTTGTTCTCATACTCAACCATGAGGACTTATAGTCAAAGGAATATGATTATATGCCTAATCATTATCTTGTTCTCATACTCAGCCATGAGAACGTATAGTCTAGGGAATATGACTGCATTATTATTATTTTGTTCTCATACTCAACCATGAGGACTTATAGTCAAAGGAATATGATTATATGCATAATCATTATCTTGTTCTCATACTCAGCCATGAGAACATATAGTCTAGGGAATATGACTATGCATTATTATTATTTTGTTCTCATACTCAACCATGAGGACTTATAGTCAAAGGAATATGATTATATGCCTAATCATTATCTTGTTCTCATACTCAGCCATGAGAACGTATAGTCTAGGGAATATGACTATGCATTATTATTATTATTTTGTTCTCATACTCAACCATGAGGACTTATAGTCAAAGGAATATGATTATATGCATAATCATTATCTTGTTCTCATACTCAGCCATGAGAACATATAGTCTAGGGAATATGACTATGCATTATTATTATTTTGTTCTCATACTCAACCATGAGGACTTATAGTCAAAGGAATATGATTATATGCCTAATCATTATCTTGTTCTCATACTCAGCCATGAGAACGTATAGTCTAGGGAATATGACTATGCATTATTATTATTTTGTTCTCATACTCAACCATGAGGACTTATAGTCAAAGGAATATGATTATATGCATAATCATTATCTTGTTCTCATACTCAGCCATGAGAACGTATAGTCTAGGGAATATGACTATGCATTATTATTATTTTGTTCTCATACTCAACCATGCGAACTTATAGTCAAAGGAATATGACTATGTGCCTAAATATTATCTAGAACTCAAATTCAGTTTTGAGTACTATGTCCTTATGATATCCAAACATTATGAAATTGAAATGTCGACTATTTATCAATAAAATCAATATCTGGGAACAATTGATTAGCATTTGTCTTTCAGGAATCGGACATCTAGAAGATTAAAATAATAGTAGCTTTAAAAGTGTTAGTATTATTTACGTAAGAATGGCATCGCGCACAATAAAGTGTAAGCTTGTTAGACACGTAATTGAAGTAGTTTTTTTGGCACACAGGTTATACAATCTGTTCATGAGACAACATATGTAACTCTGTTTAGGAAACAATTTGAAACTGTCAACATAGTTTATACACATTGACGGGTGTTGTAACATTTTTGTGTTTAGTGTTGATTTATCAATTCATGTGCGTTTCTTGATGCGGGAAAAGATACTTTCATATTAGATGTCAGCACAGATTATAAAGCGAATTGAACTTGTGCAATGCCATTCGTACGTGAGGAATACTATAGTTTTAAGTTCTTGGAAATGTATTTTCAGGTTTTAATTAAACTTTGGCTCATCGCGCCGTCGAGCAAACACGCGTTTTCTTTAAAAATTAAAAATAAATTGATTAATTTGAAGTGCATTCCGTGGCGAACAACCTAAAATCGTGCGTCTACGGTTGCAGCGGTAACCGTACGCGTGGCTTACCCAGACGGTAGCTAGGGAGAGTGCTTGGGAAAAGAAAATACGGACGTATCGGGGCATGCTTGCAGGTGGATGGATGAGTAAGTCAGGAAGGAGGTAACAGACCGAAACTTTGATGTGGGTGTTCGGGTTCCTTATTCAATTAACTTCACACGGTCAGAGGGGCTGGGTAGGTAGGTTTCGTGCGCGATAGCCATAATTGAGTGGACTGATATGTACAACGCACCGTCATGTGAATCCTGTTGTTATGGTGGATCGCTTCACACTTGTGTGAATGTTTCTAGGGACATTAATCCATAGTTGACACAGAAAGCTTTCTTATGGCCTTATGTGCTCTCCTCATTCGGAGGCAACGTAATATAATCATCATTTAATGGTAATGGCAACGAATAATTAAAGACAAGGTAAAGTTTTTGTTTGATTTAACTTTGTTGAGCACACGGGTTAATAACCGCGTTCGGTGTAGGGTATCCGCGAGAGGCGCGGGCGAATGTCTCCGGGAGTAGCTAGGTAGGTTGGCGTGTACCCTAGGTAGTTACATGTGACTGCTGCCGTACTCTCTACCTAGTTCGTGTATTAGGCCGTAAATGCTTGGCATCGCGTGGGGTCGGCTTAACCCCCTCGTAAACTTCCGTGAGAACCAACAACGGCGTTCGCCGCCACGGCGTTCTCACCATTTGCTTAGCTCGTACTCTTTCTCTCACACACACACTTCGCCTTTAGCTTAGTTTAATCTAGATATAAGATAGTTCGCGTAGACATAAGATAGCTTAGATATAAGTAGGAAGGGTTGTTTTTGCTTTTCGAGAGAGAGAGAAAAATTAACGTTAACTTCACCATTAGATTTGCTTTTCTTTGAAATCGATATTAACGTAAAATAGGCTTTTTTAGACTTGTTTTTCATTGAAATATATCTTAACGTAAGATAGGTTATTTTGCGCACTTCACTAACTTAATTTGGGGGGGAACTACAATAATTTAAGTTAGATTATAAGTATTATTGTGCACGGAACTGTATTTAATAAATGGTATATATAAGGGAACGTGGGTTTGGCATTTGAGGGCGGTGTTTCCCTTATATATACTAATTATTTAGTAAAGGGTTTCGTTTTTAGTTCTAAGATAGTTTTAAAATTAAAAAGAACTCCCCACCGTCACTATCGTCAAGATTGCAGTACCGATTGGAGACGCAGACCATGGCTTCTTCATTTGTTTAAAATGTATGTACAATAAAACAAACTTTTATTGCGTTTATTTTAATATAATAACCATGTTCCTTTAGTTTTAAAGTAGGTAGTTTTAGTAAAAATTGTAATTATTATTAAGTATTTAGACGCGGTCAGGGCAAAGTTAGATTTTAAGTATTGTAAACGAAGCTTTGTATTAATAAATATATATTTTGGTAAGTGGGAGGTTTGGGTGGTAACAAAATATATAATAAATAATATAAAGTTTCGGAAACGGTCTTCAACTGAATAAGAAATCTTTGTACCTTTAAAAATGGGAACAAGAAATCTTATTTAGGGACCACCAAGATTTAATTTGTTAAATTAGTATTGTAAACGAAACTCTACTTAATATAGTATTATTTTACCTTAAAACTTAAATAATATAAAGGTAGAGTTTCGTATTAGTTATAAAACTGAAATGTTTGTTACCAAATAAAATTATGGTTATATTATTTGTGTTCAATTCTACTGCATCTTTATTCAGTCACAGAATAAAGATGCAAAATAATTAACAACAAATAATACAACTATTAAAATGATAATTTTATTCGGTGACAAACGTTTTAGTTTTATAACTAAACCATGTTTAACATTAATAAATTGTTATTAGATTTGTTGACAAATTTAGTAGCAGTTGTGAACAGAATTATAACAAAAGAAACTTAAGACTTTTGTGTTTAAAAATTCTGTTCATAATTATTTCTTACTAAGTTTGTTAACAAATTTGGTGACAATGTTTTAACGTGCCAAACAGGCTTTAGTTGTAAAATTGAAATGTTTGTTACAGAGCAAAATTATCATTATTTTGATTGTAAATACCAAGTATTTTATACCTTTATTTTGTAATAGAAGTCACTTTTATTACAAAATAAAGATTCAAAATAGTTTATAATATCTGCAACCAAAATAATAATAATTTTACTTGGTAACAAACATTTCAATTTTACAATTAAAGCCTGTTTTGCAACGTTAAAAAATTGTCACCAAATTTGTTAACAAACTTAGTAAGAAATAATTATGAACAGAATATTTAAACACTAATGTCTTTTACGTTTCTTTTGTGTTATAATTCTGTTCACAATTGTTACTAAATTTGTCAACAAATCTAATAACAATTTATTATGTTAAACAGGGACCACCAAGATTTAATTTGTTAAATTAGTATTGTAAACGAAACTCTATTTAATATAGTATTATTTTACCTTAAAACTTAAATGATATAAAGGTAGAGTTTCGTATTAGTTATAAAACTGAAATGTTTGTTACCAAATAAAATTATGGTTATATTATTTGTGTTCAATTCTAGTGCATCTTTATTCAGTCACAGAATAAAGATGCAAAATAATTAACAACAAATAATACAACTATTAAAATGATAATTTTATTCGGTAACAAGCGTTTTAGTTTTATAACTAAACCATGTTTAACATAAAAATTGTTATTAGATTTGTTGACAAATTTAGTAACAATTGTGAACAGAATTATAACACAAAAGACATTAGTGAAATATTCTGTTCATAATTATTTCTTACTAAGTTTGTTAACAAATTTGGTGACAATGTTTTAACGTGTCAAACAGGCTTTATTTGTAAAATTGAAATGTTTGTTACCGAGCAAAATTATCATTATTTTGATTGTAAATACCAAGTATTTTGTACCTTTATTTTGTAATAGAAGTTACTTTTATTACAAAATAAAGATTCAAAATAATCTGCAACCAAAATAATGATAATTTTACTTGGTAACAAAAATTTTACAATTAAAGCCTGTTTGGCAACGTTAAAAAATTGTCACCAAATTTGTTAACAAACTTAGTGAGAAATAATTATAAAAAGAATTTTTAAACACAAATATCTTCTACGTTTCTTTTGTGTTGTAATTCTGTTCACAATTGTTACTAAATTTGTCAACAAATCTAATAACAATTTATTTTAATGTCAAACGTCTTTAGTAATGTTAATAAACTTTAAATTTTGTAAGAAGTCTTGTAATTTTGATATAATACAAATATATTTTTATGTTTAAAAATTGATTTTTTTTTGTAAGTTCCTACACGTATGTAGTTTTTAAAACTGCCGCCAGGGGTAGCACCTGTCGATAAACGTTCCGAATTTGAGTCTAAAATCAATAAAAAAAAAATTCATTTGTGTACATACGTACGTAAATACATAATTTTTGATGCCTTTAGTACTTAGATATATTAGAAATAGGATTTAAATACTATTATAGAAGACACAACGACTCGTGTAGTAGATAAGAATCTATTCAGACTTAATAAATTCCACACAATCTTGAGATTCCATTCCGCATTGCTAACATCCATGTATCATCCCATTTTCAAAGACTAATATTGCCATAGTAAACGTCCCATAATTAAAGTGTTAAATTCCCATGACGTATACATCTTTTTTTTTTAGAGCCTTTTCGTCCCAATTTTTAAACGTCCCATATTTAGTGTGTTAAATTCCCATTAGGTAGAACCCCAAAATGATGTATGTACGTTTGTATGTTCAAAGTGGAGCAGTATTTCTGGTTGCCTATATTTTAGGCGCAACCCCCTTTCTAATAGGTGCTGCCCTCTAGCGGCCATTTTAAGAACTATATACATATAGGGGTACTAAATGAGTAAAAAATAAACAAATTATATCTTAATTTATATTTTATTGTGTAATATATTGTACATTAAGGGTAGTTACATGAAATACAACAATGTAAAATACAAATAAGCAATAAATACAAGTAAAATGTACACAAACTATTATTTAAAAATCCCTATTTCTAATTTTCAGGACAATGGTAAGTATATATTATTTATTTACAAAGTACGTTGAGGGTAGTTACGTGAAATACAACAATGTAAAGTACAAATAAACAATAAATACAAGTAAAATTTATACAAACTTTTATTTAAACATCCCTATTTCTAATTTTTCAGGATAAATGTAAGTATATTATTTATTTACAAAGTACGTTAAGGGTAGTTACACGAAAAACAACAATGTAAAGTGCAAATAAACAATAAATACAAGTAAAATTTATACAAACTATTATTTAAACATCCCTATTTCTAATTTTTCAGGACAAGGGGAAGTATATTATTTATTTACAAGGTTCATTAAGGGTAGTTACATGAAATACAACAATGTGAATTACAAATACAAGTAAAATTTATACAGACTATTATTTATACATCCCTAAGCATATTTGTTTATAAAATACAAATAAGAATACATACAATTTAAGCTATGAAAATAATAAACAATAAATATTTCTTAAACCAATACAATTTTTATTTAACAACCCGTCATTTATTTCAGGGGGATGTACCACAACAAAGAGACAGGGAAGTATGTAGTTATGTAACATTTATAAGGAAAATAAGACATGGGAATTTTTTTTGTTCATTCGTGTTCTACGAATTGTAATTAGTCTAATAGAACTAGTCCGGCCCTTCTAGTTTTTATAGTTTTGGAGCTATAACACTTTCTTCTTATCTAACTTTACCCAGATTTTGAGTCGAAAATTTTTGATGGTATCAGGATAACAGGAATGAAAAGAGTTCTCATATTTTAAATGTGATACCGGATTCGTGTTCTACGGGTCGTAATTAGTCTAAATAACCCTGTCCGGCGTTTCTAGCTTTTGTAGTTTTGGAGCTATAACACTTTCTTTTAACCCAATTTTACTCAGTTTTTGAGTCGAAAATTTTTGATGGTATCAGGATAACAGGAATGAAAAGAGTTCTCATATTTTAAATGTGACACCGGATTCGTGTTCTACGGGTCGTAATTAGTCTAAAAAACCCTGTCCGGCCTATCTAGCTTTTGTAGTTTTGGAGCAATAACACTTTTTTTAAACCCAATTTTACTCAGTTTTTGAATCGAAAATTTTTGATGGTATCAGGATAACAGGAATGAAAAGAGTTCTCATATTTTAAATGTGAGACCGGATTTGTGTTCTACGGGTCGTAATTAGTATAAAAAACCCTGTCCGGCCTTTCTAGCTTTTGTAGTTTTGGAGCTATAACACTTTTTTTAAACCCAATTTTACTCAGTTTTTGAGTCGAAAATTTTTGATGGTATCAGGATAACAGGAATGAAAAGAGTTCTCATATTTTAAATGTGAGACCGGATTCGTGTTCTACGGGTCGTAATTAGTCTAAAAAAACCCTGTCCGGCCTTTCTAGCTTTTGTAGTTTTGGAGCTATAACACTTTTTTTAAACCCAATTTTACTCAGTATTTGAGTCGAATAATTTTTGATGGTATCAGGATAACAGGAATGAAAAGATTTCTCATATTTTAAATGTGAGACCGGATTCGTGTTCTACGGGTCGTAATTAGTCTAAAAAACATTGTCCGGCTCTTCAACCTTTTGTAGTTTAGGAGATATAAAGCATTTCTTATTTAAAAAGTGTCGCATTTTGAGTCGAAAATCTTCCATAGTATCCGGGGAACAGGAATGAGGAAGAGTTCTAAGGATGGTTTTTTTTTATTGCTTTATAGTGCTTAAAAAAAAAAAATTTTTTTTGGTGTAAACAAAAAAAAAAACAAAAATTCGAATATTTTCAAAAACCCTTATTAGAAAAATTTTGCCCTACGCCCTTCAAACTTTGGTATGATGTAATTTGACCCTATATTACTCATTTGAATTCCCTTAAGGAACAGCGTTTTAAGGAAAACGCTGAAAACCCAGCCGTTTTCGAGATATGAGGCCTTAAAGTTTTTTGAAGGGACTAACACTTAAATTCGTTAATTTATAGGGCTAAAGGGTCGGAAAATAGCGAATCGGGGTGATTCGAACCCGCGCTTTCCACTGGCTTGCACTGAATTGATGAAAACCCTTTGGTTTACAATATATTTGCCCTTCAAGTTTGTGGCGAAGGGCCTGCGCTAATTCCTGAACTAAAAGAGCTAGAAAATCCGGACAAGTGTTGGTAAACCTACTTGGATCTACATAAATGAAATCCGTGGTCAAATTTTCCCTAAGGGCTCAAATAAGCCCTTAACCCTTTATAAAAGGGCGGACTCCTATCGGATGGTTATTTTCGTACCTAGAGAACTTAATACTAAAAGATAGCAAAGGAAAATTCGGAAAAATCCTTAAATATTAGGATATTTCCCTGTCCCTTTTGTTATTACACAGGAAAGGTAAGAAAACTACTATTTCATTTATTTATTCTTATAAAATGTCATATATTATCATCATCCAGTGTTGCAGATACCGTATCCTATTGCTGGGTGTACTAGGCCCTTCGCGGAACTTGTAAACAAACATAAACATTGTTTATTTGGGCGGCAAAGTACAAAAGATATAATAAATAAACACTTAATTAGAGTGGGGGTATTACGTGATAATATTAATATTATGTTTTTAGAATAAAGACTTCAGTTCCTTTCAGTCTTTAGTGAAGTGAACATCGTGTGCTTGTGAATAATCGTGTAGCATAGCAACGAAAAAGTTTGAAATTTTTATTGAAATCGTTCTCTATTTACATCGTATAGTTCGCGGTATGTTTTAAAAATGTTAGATTTATCCTATAAACTTTTTAAAAATTATTTAAATAACTTTAAATAATTTTCATTTTGTTTAAACTTTTTTAAAAAAATCTAAATTTAATAAGTTAATAGTACACTAAATTTAAATGTTCATATGTACATTATTATTTACGATAAAATCTAAATATTCAAATTTCATTTTAACTTATACAACGTGTTTATGCTTCTTATAATTTTAGATATTATTTAAAATGTCTTTCCTATTATTAAAATATGTATAATTATCCGTAAAAGTGTGTTATATTGTTTTACTAATACTGTTATACAAGTTATTCTAATTGGTGTGAATGTTACGTAATATTTGCTACAAAGTGTATTCTAATCTGTGAAAATCGCCCATGATGATATAACAGCGGATAATATATTATGAAAATTCGCCGTAAGTAAGTATAAACCTTTGATATTATATTTCCTGCAAATTGTTGAACACAAAACAAATGTGTCTGCCATATCCTAATAGTGAATTTTATGTAATATATAAATTTTTACTTCTCTATTTACTATCTTTATTCTTGTACTAGTGATCAGTGAAAATATGAAACAAGTGTACAGAGAAAATTTGACTAAAATATATTTATTTTAACGCCCTAACTCCCAAACCAATCAAAATTAAAAATTATAATTGGACGTATCTTAAAGAGAATTTTATGTAGAATCCAAATTTTTATGGCTAAGTTGCTATCTTTAATTATGTAGGAGTAATACATAAAAATGTAAAATAACAACGCATGACAAAGTTTAGTGGAATATACAGTTTAACTCACATTTATATTTCACAGAATTTGAAGTCTGGAGATCAGGCGAACCGGTTCACGACTTCACGATACCGCAGGAGATGGTTTCCTGATTCAACAACGAAGTCATGTCCACCAGGTCCGGAGAGAAGCCCCAGGATACTGTAGACACACGAACGGGTTCTCCAAGTCGCGATGTCTTTCTCTTACCACTGGAACCGAAAACGTGATCATCTGCAAAAGTAAATGATTTATTAATAAAATTATAAATGTAATAACTTATTTATTGTATCTGCAAATTGTATTTATCTGTATTATTAATAACGCTTTTCACTATTAATATCTAAAGTTGAAATTTCCTGTAGAGTAGTATTTGTCAATATTTCAACAATTTTAAAACTTTACTTATATATAAAATAAAAGTGAAACGTACAAATTCCTATCTTTCTTAGTTTCAGAATTTTTGAGCCCTAAAGTTAAAATTTCCAATTCGAATTCCTGAAACTTAGTGTACATATCGAAAAACACCCCTGAATTCAAATTTGAAAACTGCAAGTCGCTATCTAACTTAGTTTTTAAATTATTTTACTTTTATCATGGTATACACAAAAGACATTTTCCTAACTTGAAACAAACATGACAGAATTTCTTTTTTCAGTAATTCGAATTCCTGAAACTTAGCGTACATATAGAAAAACACCCCCTGAATAAAATTTGAAAACTGCAAGACGCTATCTCACTTAGTTTTTAAATTATTTTACTTTAATCATGGTATACACAAAAGACATTTTCCTAACTTGAAACAAACATGACAGAATTTTTTTTTTTCAGTAATTCGAATTCCTGCAACTTATCGTACGTATAGAAAAACACCCCCTGAATTCAAATTTGAAAACTGCAAGTCGCTATCTCACTTAGTTTTTAAATTAATTTACTTTAATCATGGTATACACAAAAGACATCTTCCTAACTTGAAACAAATATGACAGAATTTTTATTTCAGTAATTCGAATTCCTGAAACTTAGCGTACATATAGAAAAACACCCCCTGAATTCAAATTTGAAAACTGCAAGTCGCTATCTCACTTAGTTTTTAAATTAATTTACTTTAATCATGGTATACACAAAGGCATTTTCCTAACTTGAAACAAACATGACAGAATTTTTTTTTTCAGTAATTCGAATTCCTGAAACTTAGCGTACGTATAGAAAAACACCCCCTGATTTCAAATTTGAAAACTGCAAGTCGCTATCTCACTTAGTTTTTAAATTATTTTACTTTTATCATGGTATACACAAAAGACATTTTCCTAACTTGAAACAAACATGACAGAATTTTTTTTTCAGTAATTCGAATTCCTGAAATTTAGCGTACATATAGAAAAACACCCCATGAATTCAAATTTGAAAACTGCAAGTCGCTATCTCACTTAGTTTTTAAATTAATTTACTTTAATCATGGTATACACAAAAGGCATTTTCCTAACTTGAAACAAACATGACAGAATTTTTTTTCAGTAATTCGAATTCCTGAAACTTAGTGTACATATCGAAAAACACCCCCTGAATTCAAATTTGAAAACTGCAAGTCGCTATCTTACTTAGTTTTTAAATTATTTTACTTTTATCATGGTATACACAAAAGACATTTTCCTAAGTTGAAACAAACATGATAGAATTTTATTTTCAGTAATTCGAATTCCTGAAACTTAGTGTACATATAGAAAAACACCCCCTGAATTCAAATTTGAAAACTGCAAGTCGCTATCTCAATTTTTTTGAGGGTTGAATAGCACCCTTTCTATCAATCCTAAAGGTCATAACATATTTCGCGTGTAATTTTATTTTCAGTAATTCGAATTCCTGAAACTTAGTGAACATATAGAAAAACACCCCCTGAATAAAATTTGAAAACTGCAAGACGCTATCTCACTTAGTTTTTAAATTATTTTACTTTAATCATGGTATACACAAAAGACATTTTCCTAACTTGAAACAAACATGACAGAATTTTTTTTTTTCAGTAATTCGAATTCCTGCAACTTATCGTACGTATAGAAAAACACCCCCTGAATTCAAATTTGAAAACTGCAAGTCGCTATCTCACTTAGTTTTTAAATTAATTTACTTTAATCATGGTATACACAAAAGACATCTTCCTAACTTGAAACAAATATGACAGAATTTTTATTTCAGTAATTCGAATTCCTGAAACTTAGCGTACATATAGAAAAACACCCCCTGAATTCAAATTTGAAAACTGCAAGTCGCTATCTCACTTAGTTTTTAAATTAATTTACTTTAATCATGGTATACACAAAGGCATTTTCCTAACTTGAAACAAACATGACAGAATTTTTTTTTTCAGTAATTCGAATTCCTGAAACTTAGCGTACATATAGAAAAACACCCCATGAATTCAAATTTGAAAACTGCAAGTCGCTATCTCACTTAGTTTTTAAATTAATTTACTTTAATCATGGTATACACAAAAGGCATTTTCCTAACTTGAAACAAACATGACAGAATTTTTTTTCAGTAATTCGAATTCCTGAAACTTAGTGTACATATCGAAAAACACCCCCTGAATTCAAATTTGAAAACTGCAAGTCGCTATCTTACTTAGTTTTTAAATTATTTTACTTTTATCATGGTATACACAAAAGACATTTTCCTAAGTTGAAACAAACATGATAGAATTTTATTTTCAGTAATTCGAATTCCTGAAACTTAGTGTACATATAGAAAAACACCCCCTGAATTCAAATTTGAAAACTGCAAGTCGCTATCTCAATTTTTTTGAGGGTTGAATAGCACCCTTTCTATCAATCCTAAAGGTCATAACATATTTCGCGTGTAATTTTATTTTCAGTAATTCGAATTCCTGAAACTTAGTGAACATATAGAAAAACACCCCCTGAATTCAAATTTGAAAACTGCAAGTCGCTATCTCAATTTTTTTGAGGGTTGAATAGCACCCTTTCTATCAATCCTAAAGGTCATAACATATTTCGCGTGTAATAGACCTTGTTTACAAATACTAATTAAAAAAAAAAAAAAAAAAATACGAGCGACTACAAAATTATGTAAAACATAGACATCAACTATAATTTATAATTACTTATTGATTGTTGACTATTATTTTTTTATTATCTAATGCCTAACTGTTACTTAGATCAATTTTGTCAGTTTCATTGTTACAGTGATAGTGAACAGACGTGTGGTGTGCTCGTGTACTGTGCCTTCGAGGGCGACTTCCTAGTGCCTGGAGAGGACTTTTGGACATCTTCAAGACTTGGACTTATACTTAGGGAAATAATTTATTCATAGTAAGTTTTTTTTTTATTTTTAAACTACTTTTAGTAACCATTATTGGGTATATCAGCCATTATTTCTAAAGATTATTTCGGGTGTATACAGTGTGTCCCATTTAGAGGTGCCACCATTGGGATCTCGAGAACTATAAGAGATACGATGTCGGTTAAATGGAACTTTTTGTGCGCCTTTGGGAGGCCATCTCAGATGTGCTTTTATTTTTCCAAAAATTCTCATAGGGCACTAGATAATGACGAAAAACTGAATATTGTTGATTTTTTCTTTTTCAAATAACTTCTAAACTATTAATAATTGAGAAAAAAGTTTCAAATATAAAAGATAGATATTTTTATTAACTAACCAGTGGCGTACGGAATAAATTTTTATATCCGTAAATTCTTGAGATATAACACAAACTTATATTTTTTTAAATGGAACCCATACCTGATTTTAGACTCAAAAAAATTAATATTTTTTTCTCTTTTCAACGATGTAAAGGTTATTATGTTTTATATTTGTTTTGCCTTCAAAATTATTATTTTTTCCTTATTTTGTATTCAATTTACAATTATTTTGAAAATATTTCTATTTGGAAATACTCCTTGTATTTCAATAATTTATTTTGTTAGAAAATTTTGCTCAAAATTCGTATCAAATTAATTTTTATAATATTTTGTATCAGGCTCCCCTGGGCTCATCATAGTGTAATTTGTAATTATGAGTCTAGAATGAAAATATTAAGTAATAAAAACATAAAACAAATTATTTTGATCAAATACAATACAATTAATAAAAATAATAATGTTTTTTTGGGAAATAATAAGAAAATTCAGGAAAATAAAGAGAAAAATTAAATTTTAGGAGCAAAACAAATATAAAACATAATAACCCTTACATCGTTGAAAAGAGACAAAAATATTGATTTTTTTGAGACTAAAATCAGATATGGGTTCCATTTAAAAAAATATAAGTTTGTGTTATATCTCGAAAATTTACGGATATAAAAATTTATTTTGTACTCCACTGGTTATTTAATAAAAATATATAACTTTTATATTTGAAACGTTTTTCTCAATTACTAATAGTTTAGAAGTTATTAGAGAAAGAAAAAATCAACAATATTCAGTTTTTCGTCATTATCTAGTGCCCTATGAGAATTTTTGGAAAAACAAAAGCACATCTGAGATGGCCTTCCAAAGGCGCACAAAAAGTTCCATTTAACCGACATTGTATCTCTTATATTTCTCGAGATCCCAATGGTGGCACTTCTAAATGGGACACACTGTATATACTTTATATTTTAATTATAATTGTTGATGTGTGGAAAAGAATTTGAATTAATTTACTATTATTTATAGTGTTAATGCCATACACAAATATCATATATTATTGGACGTACTATATATTTTGCTACAAATATTTCATATTTAAATAATTATAAATTTAAATATTCTTTTCAATATTGAATTTCTCACACTTACTTTCATATTAGATATTTTATTTTTAATAATTGCAAACGATTGAAACAGTTCTAAATCCATCCATATTATTATCTGTAACCACTAATCCAAATATTATTTCGAATATATTTTTGTTACAGAAACATGTAACAGAGATGAACTACAGTCCTGGCCGAGCCGTAGAAGGATATGAGTGAGTTGCAGAAGACTATCTATCCTGATTTCAGCGTTGGAAATGATCATATTGTTGCAGAGCATCACTTTGAAGGCACCCCAACATGTACTGGTGCCCCTGAAGACTTATTTATAAGATTTATGTAAATAAATAAAACTCTTAACATTAAGTACTCGTATAATTAATATATGGCAAGAAAAACTGGCACATAATCAATTCATATATCTTCATTTTCATATTTTACAGTTCATTATATACGAAATTCACATACCATATATACATGCATACACACCATTTAAAAGATACAGAAAAACAAAAGGCAAAGTTTAAATATTTCCTCCTAAAATTTATCTCTGTATCCGGCGATTCGAATTTCTGAAACTATAATATAAAACAACTTCCTGAATCCAAATATGAAAACCACTACTATTTCAACTAAATTTAAAAACTGCAAGTCGCTATTTCACTTAGTTTTTAAATTATTTTTATCATGGTATACACAATAGATATTTAGCTTCCTTAAAACAAACATAACTGAATTTTATTTCAACACTTCGAATTCCTGAAACTTAGTGTACATACAAAAAACAACACCCTGAATCTAAATTTTAAAACTGCAAGTCGCTATTTCACTTAATTTTTAAATTATTATAAATCATGGTATACATAATAGATATTTAGCTATCTTAAAACGAACATGAATGAATTTTATTTCAGCAATTTGAATTCCTGAAACTTAATATACAAGCAGAAAACATCCCCCTGGATCCAAATTTGAAAACTGCAAGTCCCTATCTCCCTTAGTTTTTAAATTATTTTTTTATCATACTATATATACAGAATAAACATTTAGCTATCTTGAAAAAACGACCCATTTTTTCCAGCAATTCAAATTCCTGAAACATTACGTACATATAAAAAACAACCCACTGAATTCAAATTTGAAAACCAAAAGGCCCTATTTCACTTACTTTTTGAATAATTTCATTTTAAACTTGTTTATACAAAACAGACATTTAGCTATCTTGAAACAAAAATAACCGACTTTTTTTTCAGTAATTCGAATTCCTGAAACTTAGTGTACATACAGAAAACAACCCCCTGAATCCAAATTTGAAAATTGCAAGTCGCTATCTCACTTTGTTTTTGAGTAACTTAATTATAAACTTCGATACAATAAATTTGTGATTTAGTTGTTTTTTCTGTACCATCATTTCATTCCGAAAGTAACATACATGCATATAAAGACTTGTAATCTAATATCACGAGAAACATCATTATAAATAGTGCATAATTAATGGATACCAATATTTTTATTATATTTTCCAATAAATATTTTCTTTAATGAAACAAAAATCATATACGTTACTATTTTTTTTACATTCTATACTTTCGCAAATCATCTATTTATTGTTATCATTAAAAGTAGTATTTTCTTATAAGTAAAAAAATGTATGCAAATGCTCGTAAGTCCTAAGAAAATAAAACTTAAAATGTGGTAGCACATATGTGATATGTTTTATAATCAATCCTGTATCATATACATACTCTACATAATTTGCTCTCGAATCTGCTAATATACTGATCTATTTTCAATTGTATCTCGTTATATAATAATTATAACATCCGAAATATCTCTATCTTGATAAGTTTGAGAAAAAATGTGAAAATACATAAAAGTGTAATTATTATATAATATTTAAGGTAATGTAAGTACATTTGATGATACATACTTCATGTTATTTATTTCCAAGTGATATAGTTTTGTTAATAGGGACAAAAATGTATTATATACATGACCAATAAACACAGTAAAGTGAATACAATCTATTAATTAAAAACCCAATTTTTCCATCCCCAAAATTAAAAATTTTCAGGCAACCTACAATCCACCAAAATACGAACTAGAACAACTAGAGCATCGTTTAGCGATTAGCAGCACCTGAACGAGCAATAATGCAAACTAAAGATCCAGGTTTGATTCCCGCTACCAGCTGCGAGCAAAGGCAAGCGATCCGTGGCAACACTATTACGTAATCGTCGATATGCAACCGGCAGCACGATTATGTAATCGCCGATATATAGCCTGCGAGCAAGGCTTCTGGTCGACAAAATCCAAAAATCGTGTAAAATCAATTATTTAAGCGTGTAGCGGCAGAAAAGTAGCACTTTACGGCCGCTGCAAGCATTTTCGAGCTCTCAGACGTGAATTCCGCCGTTCGCAAGGCTATTACCCACAAAAATTAAAATTTCGAACGCACAATCGTCGACCTACAGCCTGTAGCAAGCGAAAAATAGAATTTTACTTATTGTTCAAGCATTTTCGATCTGCCAGACGACATACAGCCGATTAATCGGCTGCTACACACAAAAATTAAAAATCGAAACGTCATTACAGGGCTAGTAGTCATCAAAACATAAATCTCAAATTCAGAAGGCTGTAGCAAGCCATTTATTCACAAAAATAACAATTCCAACCGATCAAAATGCTATTGCAAGGCTTTTGTACGCCGAATCGTCGATTCTACCCCTTCTATCGAGAATTTCTAGCTATATACCGGCTGTCTGATGAATTTATAGCCATTCAGCATGAGCGATGGTTTCGAATCGGTCACTCTTCGCCGTGAAATTACGTAATAACGGCAATATTTAGCTATATACAATTTTTTAGCTGATTTCTAGCTAGCCACCAGGATTCGTACCCCAGGGTGGGGTACGCCCTGGTGGCCGGGCTAGGCTGGGATGCTCGGCTGGTTGCTGGCAACTGGCTAGGCGAGAACCGAACCTAGACCTTTGACCACCATGGCGTACCCCAGCTAGAGCTACAGGATAATTGCTAGTAGGCGGGATATAAACCTAGATCTTTGGAATGCGATTTTTGGAATGAAATACATTGTTATTTTAATAAGAATTTATTGATCGATATGATTACATTATAATGATATTACAATATATAATACATAAAATATATTATTTAATATGTTGATCTTTGAATTTGTGATACATTACAAAACAGTCACAGTTTCACAAATACAAAGATGATTTGTGCTCTAAATACATAAAATTTTACTTTGAAAAAAATAGTTTAAGTTTATGCATAATATACATAAGGGATGATAGTTTTGTTTATAAGAAGATATAGTACAATTTTTATAAAGATAATTATTTATAATCCTAAATATGATACAGGATTGATTATGAAAGTATATCACATATATGTGCAATTACATATTAAGTTGTCTTTTCCTAGTAGTTTCGGGGATAGGCATACATATATGCACCATTTTTTGTTAATATACACACAATTGCAATTTACAAGAGCGCATCTAGCGGGAAAGCATAGAACTAAAGGTTGTTATGGTTACCACGTCCAAACAAAGACGTGTCATCAGCTATAGAATTCTACACTCCAGCCATCGTTTTTGTTGTTTTATTGAACACAACGAACAAATCACAAAGAATTAGGTTAACACTGAATAACAGATGCAAACATAATGACAGATAGAATCAGGGAGCGGGACGTAAGACAAAGAGGGGAGGTTTGTTTGGAAGCATGATCTTCTATCTCTCTCTCTCTTGCATATGACGTAAATTCGGTGTCTACATATTTCACTATTGGTGAAAATCCGGTAAAAATTCCTACTAATCAGCGAGTTATGAGCCCCCAAAGACAGAAAAAATAGATGTGACGTCACGAATATAAGTTTTCATATCAAACTGTTTTCTTCGTGGACCTAAATGTTGTTGAAGTATATGCTATTTCTTAATTATATTTATAAAAACTAATTAATATTAACACTGTAAAAATCTACATACTTCATAATTGCAAGTGTATTTAAGTTAAGCATAATACAAGAAATTTATAATCTAATAAAAACTGTTTGAGAATTGCAGTGCTGGACTGATGGACACTCCTTCACTATTTAAAACTCTACTTCCATTGGTAGTACGAACCTCCTTCTCTCCTACCACGCTATTCCTCATACATTTATAGGCGGTTTTTCAATCGCCAAATCAAAATATATCAATATTCGTGACGAGCTATTGCTATTATAGCAAGAAGGCAAAAAAACCTCATATCTTTTTTTATTAATATTAATTATTAAGCATATACTTTCGTTTTTTTTTTTCTAATTTCTCATTCGATTGAGCTGGAACAATCTTATTATACTACAAATTTTGGCGTATCATTTTAATGCTATAACTATAACATTAATGTACTCTTTTCGAATTTTTATAAATTGAATTAATAACTGAAAACACCAAATTATACCACAGTCGAGAAATTTCCCGCATTTAATTAATAATATTTTATTTATTAATAATACCCACATCTTGCAGGCATGCAGGCACATCATCTGTCCGTGGCACCTCTAGCTAACCTAACATCCAGGCAGTGGCGTTCCCAGGATTTTGGTCTAGGGGGAGCGACTAAATAATTTCATGTACTTATTTTCTCATATTTATGTACGAAGGTAGGAAGGTTAACAATATAAAAATAAGAATTTTAAATAAGAACATGAAGAAAAAAATATTACCTATTGTATATAATTATATCACATAGAGATGATACGAAATTATATTACGAAATCTAATTTACGGTTGGATCTTTTTGCGAAACGTTCTATTATTTTTCCAGCAACTATATTAATATTTCGGTGAATGTGTAGAAGTGGTAAACCTGTTAACCTCTCTTCGTCCATTTTATTTTGTAAATACGTATTTAATCGACAAAGTGTTGAAAAACTCCTCTCTGGCGACACTGTACTAACAGGCAATGTTGATTTTTTTTCTTTACTTTGAATGCTTAAAATTGAAACGACGACAAAAGCACAAATGATTGTTAACCCTTGATCTATAGTGAATACGAATTAAACACCCATATTTAACCAAAGACCAAGCAATATTTAAGATCTCCACAAATGATAATCAATCTTTATTAGGTGGCTATATTTGGGTGTCATATTGTCATTTTTTATTTCTTGTAGATGAATTTCCAACACAAATATGAAAAGACAAAGAGTACATACTTTTTTAAATACAAAGCTTTATTGGCATTCCCCAAATTGCGTATGTGTGTATAAATAACAAAAATACGTAGGTCTAGGGGGGGGGGGGGGGCGATCGCCCCCCCTCTGGGTACGCCACTGCACCCAGGTCGGTTGTGTAGAGAAAATAAATACTGTATGAGAATTCCAGTAATTAACAGTAGAGATATTTCCCACATTAACGTACTTTTTATATTTTAACACACTGGCAAACACAAATGAAATATAATATACACTTTACAAAAAAAAAAAACACAATTTATATTAAAAAAAAACACCGTATTACAAATATATTTATGTGGCACAAATTTGTGGCTTAAGGTGGTTCTATCATGGAAACATTTTTGATTAAAAGAAATGACCATATACCAACTAGTTTTGTAGTAATTCCATTCGACAATTAAAAAAATTATGATTTTAGATTGAATTACCGTATTTATTAAAATAATTAGTATAATTTTCTTGTATGTGCTAATAGTTATATATGCAACAAGGATTTGACGAACTCGCCGGGCAAACTTTCCTATTCGTTGAAATGACACTTTTCACTCGAATTGCATTATTTTTTTTAAATCTGCAATAAAAGTATAAAAAAGTGCCAAAATGTTTCATTATTTCATTCGTTTGCGTTAAAAAATGTACTTTTTTCACACTTTTATTGTGTTAAAAAGACCTACCTTAAAAACCCATTTTAATGAAAAACATGAACTTTTTTAACAGAAGTAAAAAGATGTTTTTTTTCATTTTTATGCATATGCTATTTACAACAATTTTATTCTTTTAATAATCCTAAAATATTAAAACAAAATAAACTTTGCGAAACTTTTATTTGAGACTGTCATGATAGAACCACCCCAATGCAAAACAATCAATGTGAAGATTTATTTATATCCCAGGGTAGTATATTTCGAGCACTCCACTTATTCAAATCCAATGAGTAAAACACCTTAGAGCTGCATACAACTGATCATCGGCGATCTAGAAGTTTTTTGAAGAAATTCATTTGCACTTCGCAGATCATAGACGTATCACTAGTAGTACACTCACTCAAACTGCATAAGATCATTCTGGAATATCATCCGTTAAAATTATTATCGTTATATTATTTTAAATATGATATGATGCGTCAGGATGATATTTGAGTATGTGATTATACAATATTGTTAAATAATTGCATAAATATGTATTTCAGAAATTTAAATCTTATACAAATATGTATACTGTTTTATTTTTTAGGTATTCATCTGACTATCTACACCCGTAAATAGAGACGTGTTTTGCCATTAGGTGATATTTTTAATCTTGTTTTATAATAGCTTCTGTGATTTTACCAACTTTTGGATTGCGATTTCTTTAAAATTTTAACAAATAAAATAATGAACATTCTCTCAATTGCACAAGTATTTTTGAATTGACTAGCTACAGCTATACCGTGCCACTTGATAAATTTTAATCTTATTTTTGGAATTGTAAGGATTTTTTTCCTTGTTAGATAGGAATGTGAAATACATTTACCTAAATTCATACGAGTATAATAAACGCGATGAATAAAATTTCTAAATCGTCTAAACAGTATTTCAGAAGTAGATTTTGTACTTTTAATATTAGAACATTCTTAATATTTGGAGTAAATGTAAAGCAAAATGGTTTGTAATAAATAAAAAATAACTCACCATTTTTATGCAGGCAGAGGAAGCAACGTTGCTCTAAGTTATGTCAGGGCCCCAGAGTACCATTTCTGTCATCTCGACGTCATTTGGCCCCTTCTATTTCCTAGGACGAATTTCCAGCTTGTATTTTGTCCAGGTCTGCAATGAAATGATGAATAATATAAGTTAAAAAGGATTTTATTCTATTTAAAAAAATTAATACACATGCGGTTTTTTTACTAAACAATTATAAATATCACAAAAAGATCTTTAATATCATGAAAACTTTTACTATTTTAATGTATCAAACACTATGTAACTGAAATATTTAAATTCAAAGGGATTAAGTCGGGATCGAACCCGGTTCCACCAGGTTCGCGACCAGACATTCAGGCACGCGACCACAGACGCCAAATATTTCCAATTTTAAATGGCACAAAAGTGACCCCTGTGGTGCACTCTCCACGCCAGCTTTGAGTGCCCGTGAGGTGTCGCCTGGTAAGCGCCCACACGGTAAAATATATCGTCATCATTACCGAAGTCTACCTGTGTTGTAGATAATGACACACCCAGAAATGGGTAATATGCCGTGATGATATATTTATTTTTAAAGGGATTGTGTCAAAAAATATGTAAAATTATAGGTACCATTTGCATTAGAAAATCCAATAATTTTATAACTCAAAGGATCTCCATAAACCCTTGGAACACTAAATTAACAAAAAAAAAACAAATTTCCACCCCTCACAAATAAGACTGTGAATCTGTTGGTTGTTTCAAATATTGAATTTTCCTCGGAATTTTCTCACAGAAACGTTCAGCTCATTAACATTATCACTTGCACCAGCTATGTCACTATCATTTGCAGAAGTTCTATCAAAACTAAGTTTTCTTCCAATTTATTTTATAGTAGGGGAAATTTATCAGGATTAGTTGTTAATTTAGTTCAGAAACTTTACCAGTTTCTTAAATATAATGAAATTATAATATCGGTAGTATAATTGACTCAAAACTGGCTACGTTAATCCAGGCTAATTTAATTAAATTTGTACCATAGTAATACATCAATAATAATTTCTTATTTTTGCAGTACGTATCTTTACGTCTTTGGGTAGGATTATGGATTAAATAATTGTATTGTCTCATAAGATATTTACCCTGAGAATTGTGACAAACTTAAGACAATTTTTGGTACACCGCACTAAACTATTCCTTTGTATTTTTATGGTATACGGGCGTTTACGCTGTTTATTGCGATCCTTTGGGTTTATGAAAAAACAGTTATGAAGTACAAATAATAAAATATTTTGTCTTATAATCCGGACCTCCCAATCATAAGTATTTAGCGTATATTTTAACAAAATGGGTAAGAATATTAATAAAAGAAGTTAATTGTTTCGTGAAAAACACTTTTTGTTAAATAATTTTAACGAAAAAAAATGTAACTAGAATTGCTTTGAATTTACATGTTTCAGTTACTTATTTTATTAACATTTCATGCCCTCACTCACCATTGTAAGTAGCACGTTGTCCGTGGACATCGTTTTAAAAATGGATGAAGCATGATTTGTCAAAAAGAAATATACTCGTACATTATTTATACAGGGTCCGGCAGGGAGGTATGGTAATTTTGAAAAGACTGCCATGCGCGCCGGGGTGGACCGAATGTTTTCGGAATGGTTGATATCTACTCGTTGAGAAATGCCGTGAAGATGTCATTTCCATTTCGTCGGATTTCTGGTAAAAAGACTTAACCGCCAAAAAATGATAAAATGAGTTATGCACATAAACGGATACGTCTCTTCACGACGCATGCTCTAAACACAATATCTGAGCGCCAAAAAATTTATGTTAGAAGGTAATTCATTTTAAAGTTTCGTAAACGCCATCTGACACTTTTTGATGCGCACAGAAATTTTATACGAAATGTCTTAAACGCCATTCTGTGTTAATGTAATGGGTGATGTTAACGAGTTCTGTTCCACAAAAGTTAATTTATTTTGATATTATTTATTAATCTGGTGTTCACAACAATATAAATATTAAAAATTTAGGTATTAAGCTATATATTGAACAAAAACAAAACATTTTTATTAAATATTTCATGATATATGCTTCAAAATGTTGCGAAAGTATGTTGAAAAATGCATAAAATATTAATCTCATCGATATAACACAATATCTTGTTAAGTAAATCAATATTGTAAATAAAAACAAGTTTTTCCTGTTTATCTCAAAACTAGTCAAAAGGCGGTTAAGTCTTTTTACCAGAAATCCGACGATTTTCAGCAGCTATGGTGGTACGAATGGGGTGCTTTGGTCTGAAGCACATCGTGTGATTGTTTATAACACCTTCTTGAAACGGGTCGTTCTGTGATGTTCACACAGCGACTATTTCGAAACCATTTTAATGTTAGGTAAGGAAGGTATTGTCTTTGGTCAAAAAATTCGGTGGTGAGTTTTTAATGAATAAGCACGTTTTAGGGTCCCTGCAATACGAATTTACTATTTTTAAGATGTCTGTATGTATGTATGTATGTATGTGTGTGTGTGTGTGTGTGTGTGTGTGTGTGTGTGTGTGTGTGTGTGTGTGTGTGTGTGTGTGTGTGTGTGTATGTGTGTCCGTGTGTGACAAATTTTTCTCCGACGATAACTCCAATACCATAATACTAAAAATTATAATTCTTTCGTATTCCTCTTCTGTACATCCGTATGAAGAGTTGAATAGATTTTGGTTATAATTGATCCACCGGAAGTTCCCTTATTTGAAACTTTTAACAGTTTTTCTTAAAAAAACGCAGTTAAATATTATTTTTTGACATTTTGTTATTATATTTATTAAAGAAAATACTCTTCTCTATGTGGTTTGATTATTCATTTTCCTTCATATTCAATAGATGTAGAGTTAAAGCATTATAAAGAAATTAATTTTCAAAAATTAGTCAGCTTTGCTATTTATCATGGAAACAGCTGATACATTCAAAATTCTAATTGACAGATGTGTGTTGCAAGTGCAAAACCAAATATGGAAAGTATGGGATGAAAAATTAGTATTTCATAGTGGTCCTCTCAAGTGACATGCAGTGAAAGGCTAAAAAGAAGATGGAAGGACTGTATCGCAGAAGACTTGAGAAAGGAAGGACTGTGTGAAGAAGATGCGTTGGACAGGAATGAGTGGAAGAGAAGAGGAAACAGCGACCCCTAATAGGGGAAAGCTGAAGCAGAAAGTAAAATGTGTCAAGTGCATTTTACTTAGTGTATGTTTATGTTATAATTTTATTGGATTTATAGAACCTTTTCAAATGAACTTTCGGTATGAAATTTGTAAAAAAAATAGTATGTGTTCGTGTTCGATTTTACATATTATATAGAAACTGTTCCACGGTCCTTTTGGTATGGGATTTGTGCAAAATACATCGAATTGACGGAAGGTCTTATGCTGGCCACAACAGATTTTCGTAGTATGTTTCGTTATGTATTCTCAATTGGCAATGTACCAGTAATGTATAAAAACAATAAATTTTGAAATTCGTTGGAAAACAAGTGTGTGATTGTCTTTAAAAACACCATACTTCTCTGCCGGACCCTGTACATTTAAACATTATGTTAAGTATTGATTATATCCATAATTTAATAATTACCTTTCGCACTTTGAAATTATAGATAAAAATAATAATAATAATAATAATAATAATAATAATAATAATAGTAATAATACAAAATAAATCTTCTTATAAGAAGCACATATGGATATTTTAAATTTCGTTGTTCGTTTTTAAAGTAGGTATGTACTTTCTTGTACATTATTTTACGAACTTATAAAAAAATGCAGTATGAAAAACTGAATAATAATAAAATAACAAACTCTAAAAATGTATTTCTTGAGGACAAAGAAATATAATACTTAATGTTAAATCTACAGTATATATTAGCACTATAAGACATACAATGATTCAAACAACTCCTACGGTTATTCTCTTCATAGTCCATATAAACAAAAATGTTCAACAAATGTTATCTACAGATATTCACAAATAAAAATACATTTCTCCCACTATTACATGTGTTAAGGTACAAATCATCACTAAGATTATTTCTTAAAACTGTAGAAATGTATTAAAAAATAACAGTGAGATATATTTGTATGATTATGTACAATGAAATTAACTTTAAAATTACCTGTGTTGTGGATGTATGTAAGCTACATTCAAATGGAATTTTAGAATATATTCGTACATGTAATAGGTAAGTTTGCTAATTTGGAAATGCACACAGAATTGTAACATTCATACACATTTAAAACAGGTAATTTATATTCAATGATAAATGCTGGTTATCTCTTAAGTATACTTTGTAAAATCATGGCCAAATTCATTGAATGACGCTACGCTTGACCCAAATGTCACTAAAATTAATCAAACCTAAATTACAGATAGAGTATGTCAAGTGGCGCCACGGAACGAAGTAACAAAGTACTGTTTAGACAAATAAACTGTTAAAATAAATATTGAATTTTAATATTTAAATTTTGAAGTATTATATTTACTTT
This sequence comes from Ophonus ardosiacus, assembly GCA_943142095.1. Lineage (NCBI taxonomy): Eukaryota > Metazoa > Arthropoda > Insecta > Coleoptera > Carabidae > Ophonus > Ophonus ardosiacus. Next base: position 9,215,931 of record OW964831.1, on the reverse strand, counting down.
TCATAAACTGACAACATATTTTGCACATTTAAACTTCATTGACATGGACCAAGGAGAATCAGGGATACCTACACTATCCTCCTAATTGAAATAAAAATAACTAGATGTCGCCACTATCCGTACTATATATGTAAAAAAAAAACTCGCAAAATTTTATATGGGAATCAACGATTTGAGGCGGCCATAATAAGCGTAGCGCAATGAATGAAGTTGGCCATGATAAAATAATATTATTTCGCATGCTAAGAATAATAGTGCCCTTATTCAAACTGTAAATACAGTATTTCAGATTTGTGCTAAAAAAATTTTTAAACCAGAAATTATATCAGATGCCATATTTGAAAATGATAATGTCGAAGACCATTCGATAATGGGCTACTTGCGTGGTACTGAAAATCCGATTTCTGTCACTATATACGTAATGTTATATTGAAAACATATATAAAAATATAAATTTTATTTTAAAATAATTATTTGTTTTTTAGTAAATTAAGAAAGAAAATTTTCTGTGACGTCTTTATATTGAACTGGGGGAGGGGAAGCATGTTTAAGAATGTTATCAATAGATGGCATGGCGTGCGAGAAAGTTTTAATTTGAATTTGACATTAGTTCATTTTTCTCTCTCTCTGGTCTCTCAAATACATTAATTATTTAATAAATAAACACATAGGTAGTTACTTGTAATTTAAAATATTGATACCAAAAAGATAAACTAAAATACTAACCTCCAAACTATTATTGAAACGTCAAACAGGTGATCTACATTACCCGCACAAACATACCATTACTATGGGACGGCACCACGCTGTGACTTTACGACTATTCATTGGTGCGGCGTAATTTTACGTCATACATGGCGGGAATGCAAATAATCAAATTTCATTATTTTTTTTCTGGCTAATTAATAAAAATTTTGTCAAAAGAAAAAATATGGGTAGCAAGTTTTTACCTTCTCTTCAAAAATATTAAATAAAAAAAGGTACGCAAGTAGCCGATTAAATCGAGAAGGTAGCTTGAATGCAGAGGATTAAATATAACTGGGGAAAAAATTATCTTACATCAAAGTTAGAGTGTCGCGAAATATACAAATACTCAGTTATTATTACTATAACAAGTTTTGTATTCAACTTTTAATTCTGAACAACTTTGCACTCTACAGTTTTTGTCGTAAAATGAACAGTACAGGAATCGCAAAAACTAAAATCCCATATTAAATCCAAATATGATATGATTACCCGTAGCCGAGACCACCCGGATTAATGAACCCACCGAATGAGTGCAGATTTTGACTAAGGGCCATTTTCATAATCAGGCTCACTTTAAGACTTAAATTAAAATTACTTTAAGACTTTATCTTTAATTTAAAGTAATGCTACAGTGCTCTCTAAAGTGTTAAAGTTATATTATGAAAACGAACATAACTTTAATTTTAATTTAAAGTGTTAAAGTGAAGATAATTTTTATTATGAAAACGGCCCTTAGTACAAAATAGTTCTTTATATAATAAGAGTGTAAAGTAGTACTTTTTTGGTCGTGTGCGATCAATAAAAAATACTATTTACACCAAAAGTTGCATACAATATTTTTCCTACAACCGAAATGTGCTATTTCTCAAATATTGTTAGAGTTAGGTGACAAGTAAAATAACCGTTGCCTAGCAACGTATTTACTTTCCACGCACTAGTGCTTGAAAAGTACTTTTCACGCACTAGTGTTTGAAAAGTTACACTTTACACATTGTAAAGAGTGCGTAAAGTATGTACTGTACGCACGGTTGTAGGAAAACGTTTATTTTGTATTGTCGGAATTGAGATAAATATTTAAGTTAAGACCTTAAGAGTAAATAGAATGCAATTATAAAGAAAGGTTGCAACACTATTATTCTATATAGGCATATTATATGTTTGTAATTTTAAATGTTTTATAAAAATAAAAATATTATAGACTATTTTAATAATAGAAACAGTTGTGTATATGTACGTGTATGAAAATTACAATCGTAATCTAGCATTCCCCTAATTTAAAGCATCCAATATATCTGATGTCTTTTGCACAATACATGCAAACAGAAACCAAGAAGAGGTAAATTTATTGCACTAGGATTCGAATGTTGTCATAATCATTCTTTGCAGAAGTTTATAACAACTTTCAGTAACAATTATGCTTGTTAAATATTTGTAATTTATTTATAACACTATCACAATGCAACTGAATCAAATGAAACTTAAAATTGCAGTCTTTCTCATTTGTGGATTACATACAAGTCTACATTTCAGACAATTATAAGAACTTGTAGTAAATTGTAATAATTTAATATGGCTTGTTCGTGACTGCATTTGTAATAAGCGTAAGTATTTACAAGAGTATTCACTCGAAATATGCATTAGAAAAAATGGACAATTATTAATTGAAAAATATAGTAAATTTCTTTAAATTATTTACACGAAACTTATATTTCATACTAAACATAAATAATTTATGAGGTATTACGTTTTATCCCGTAAATATATTTACAAAATTTAAAAATAAAACAATATAAGTCCTTTCTAATTAAGAACGCTGTGAGAAGAAGAATTATTAATTATTGAATTTATTTATTTATTTATTTCATAATACATATATGTGGTTTAATGAGTTCAATTGCATAGTCGGTTGAAAAGATCAATGTTGTCATTGGTTGTTTTTGCATTTACAAGCAGAGATGTTCATCTATTTTCAGATGTATGTAAACAAATAAAGGCGGCTGAACACTAGCCCGGGAACGTGAATGAGAGCATTCCAATTCTATTGGGCAATACATATTATTATTATTATTATTATTATTATTATTATTATTATTTTTATAAAAATTAATATTTTAGAAAAATTATGAGTATAAATAAATAATTTTGTGTTATTTTTACACGTTTCTGGTAAATTTCAGTCAATTTCATTTCAAGTAAGAAAGTTTTATGAGAATGGAGAGACAGCTGAAAGCTGATTTTTGTGTAACTATTATTGTGGTCCGGATGCGGTTATTCGCTACCGAAAATCGGTCACTTTAATATGTTATTATGTATGAATACGTTTATGAATGTGGCTGAGGTGAAAGAAGTGTGCATGGATAGGAATGTTTGGCGAAGGATGATTGTTGCGTAACTATTATTGTGGTCCGGATGCGGTTATTCGCTACCGGAAATCGGTCACTTTAATATGTTCTTTGTATGAATGTTATGATGATTTTGGACAAGGCGAAAGAAGAATGTTATTAAAGAGTTAAGTGATTCAGTTGAGCTCTTACTTTCATCCCTATTTTTATTGTTTTCGAGTTTTTGCTAACCCACTAAGGGCCGGTTTTTCAATATCTAGTTAAAATTTTAACTAAGAGTTAAAAAAACAAAATTGAAACGAAATGATCTATGAAATGACAGATTTATCATTGCTGTCAACAAAACGATGCAATATTGTTTACTTAACTAGAAGTTAAAATTTTAACCAGAAATTGAAAAACCGGCCCTAAGTGGGACACGCGTGATTTTATGTATGTATGTATGTATGTATGTATGTATGTATGTATTTCAACACCAAATAAATGTTTGGATGTATTGACAAAGTCTCCTTTGCCGGTCTCGTCCCGGGCTATTGTGTAACCGTCTAAAAAATTAATTTTGTATTATGAGATCCTACATTTCTTTTTAAATTTTTTTTGCTGAACTGTCAGCTATTTGTTTTTATTGTTATTCGTTAAGCTGTATTTTTTTTAATATTCTACAAAGTAGATATAGAGATCATTGTGTTCTCAAACAGCAGTGGACTAATAATTGGAGTCAGATAAGTTGATCTTTTTCAGCACTTATAGCAATATATACGCGTAGATGAATTAAAATAACTTGTGTGGTCAATAAATGGAAAAATGCGTTGACAGTAAAATAATTAATAAAAAAAACTACGTATATTGTAGTTTAGTGCCATCGATAGCCTGTCATTCAACATATCTTTTACTTTCATACCAACACGAAATTACTCAAAATCGTTCCAAAACTAATAACCAAAGCCGCGTACAGTCCAAGTTCGCGAATAGCTCGCGAACAGCTCACGAACAGCTCGCGAACCTCTGCAGAAGTCGGTGTGTACCAGAGATCGCGAGCAGTTCGTGTTCGGATTCGGCCAAAGTTCGCTACATGAGCGGTAACTTCAAAGAAAGTGTTAGTGAACAGCAGTTCTAGTGTGGACGTTCATGGGTGATGATCGATCTTAAAAGTGTAGTTAGCTCTTTTAACAATGGAGTGGAGTGAAGAGAAAATTATTAATTTAATCGAACAATATGAAGTGCATCCTATTTTATGGAATCCAAAAAATCCTCATCACAAAAAGCGGAATATGAAGAATGACTCGCTTCAAGAAATTAATGCAGCTCTAAATATGCCACAGTTTGCAAATAAATTTTTTCTCCACCACCTTCTTTTACGGATTCTTTCTACTTTCTTCTTTTTCAATACTGTTATAATTAAGAAACTTCTTCCTCGCTTGACGACGTGGACATTGTTTCTACTATATATTTTAAAATAATGAAAATGCAGGACGCGTAGCTTGATAGCGAACTTCTGACGAACTGCCTTCAAACTAAATGACGAACTCGAGTCTCGATTCGAAAACAGTGGTGTGGACGTTGAGCTCTTGAACAGTTCGCGAGCAGCTCGCGAACTGTTCGTGAAAGCTGATTTTGGTCTGTACGCGGCTTTACGCGCAGAGTTTACTCTTAATCTGTTCCAAAACAGCCAGAATTTACTCCAAAGTGATACTCTACTTACCCTACTATCGAGAAGGGTACAGAAATTACTCCACAGTATTTTCAAACTAGGATGCTCACGATTCTCAAGGTCAATATATGAAAGTAATATGCCTTTTTGAGGAAGAAAACATGCTTTTGGTGGAAAATAAATATAAGTAAACACGTTGGCCTGTATTACGAGCACGCTTTTACAATAATAGCGCTTTTATGGAGCGTACTTTCACGTTATATTAATTTTTTTAAATAATTTTTGATGTTTTAATATTTTACTCAACAAAACTCTCATTCGTTCCAAAACACAATACACTCTACTCCAATACTACGTACTCGATCTTGGAACACAGCCATGGAGATTGCACTCATCTACTTGAAAATGGTTACCGTATTTCAAAAGGCGATAACAATGTCTCTATTTATAGTACTTATTAACATTTTTGAATATAACACGCCAGTTCCAGTTCTTTCGACAGTTTTCGAGAGCAGTTACTACTTTATATACCAAAGTTTTTCATACAAGTATATAAAAGTGGAATACACTACCAAGGAATTTTTGTTGTTATACAGAATGTACATGAGGCCGGATTTTTACCCGAGTAATGCAACCACATTTTATTACATTAACCACACATTTTTTACAAGAGTATAATTACAATGGCCATTTACTGCTCATCAATATGGCTTGTGATAGTCTTATGCCCGTATTCATAAACACTTGTAAAAATTTTTCAACATTGAAAGAAAAATCAAAATTTTACTTGTCAAGTTTGATTCTATTTGTCAATAATTATAACGAACCGTTTTGAAACTTTACGAGTGTTTATGAATATGGGCATTAAACGTTTACCCATCCAAGTAGTAATCGTTCTCATCCTTGCTTGTCTCTCTGTGAGTAACATATCAGTCTTTCTTATAAGCAGTAGGATAATTATTTTAATAATTTAAGTTCAAAGAGACTTAAGTGCCACACAAATATTACATAATTTTTTTATATGAAAAAGTTTTGTTCAAAGCCCAGTGGTAGAAATAGTATAAGTGAAAAGTCAAAGATGGAACTAGAACTAGATTTATGTAGGTAAAAAAAGTACAACTATAGGAATATTTTGATTTATACGTATATCGGCGTATAGTAATTAACGCGCGAGTATAAATTCGTACAAATTTTGATATTTTTTTTAAAGATTACTTAAGTACATTTATGTTTTAAGATTTTTATTAAAAACAGTAAGTAATTAGAAATGTGAAGGAAGCAAAGGTAGTGTTTGGATAAAAAAGTATTGTGATACATAGCAATAAAAGTTGTAGATAACTACACATATTTAATTTTGCACGTTTGGTAACTTCTACAATCGAATTTGAAATTGTATAAATATATTGCTCATTTGTAGCGATAGCCATGGAATTGAACAAAGTTACAGAGAGAATAACAAACCATGTATTAATTTTTCAAAATGCTCAAATTTTAATATAACTATTAATGGGAGATTACACCATTTCTTTTTTATAATTTCATCTGAAAATATTAGGAAAACTAAGACTATTGATGAAAATCCGGTAAAAAAATTCCTATTAATAAGCGAGTTATAGTCTCCCAAATTTTGAAAAGATTGACGTGACGTCACATTTATGTGTTTTTATATCAAACTGTTTTCATCATGAACCTAAATGTTCTTGAAATATATGCTATTTTAAGTTATATTTACATAAAAATAAATGAATATTATAACACTGTATAAGTCTACATACTTTATAATTACAGGTGTATTTAAATTATTAAGTTTAATGCAAGAAATTTATGTTAAAATAAAAACTGTTTAGAAACTGTAGTACAGGAATGTTAGCCCCTCCTTTCGAATTTGAATTTCATAACTTCCATTGGTAGTAATCCCCACCTCCTAACACGCTATTTGTAATGCATGTATAGGCGGATTCTCGGTCGCCAATCAAAATATTTTCATATTAGTGTCGAAGCGCTATTACAAAAAAACCCTTTATTTCCGAAATATCTCAATTATACCATTTCATTTTTTTATTAATATTCGTTATTCAGCATATACATTCGTATTTTTGTACTATTTTCCTTTAATTCGATTGAGCCGTAATCCCCCATTAATAAATAAATAAATATGTCACAAACCTAGTTTTAATTTTTTTGTCCTGGCTGCGTAAGTTTTACTTACGCGGGACTTGTAACGTTTCACTTACGCATTATTGATACGTTGCTAGGGTACAAATTCTTAGTTACGGAGTCAGTAGTAGAAAAACGTATATTACTAACAGATGTACTGGATATTATTTATATTATTATTATTCCCTGCATTGTAAAATATTTTTTAATGTAAAAATGGCACTTAGATCTCCCCGAACCGGACTTAAATGGTTTTATTGTTGTTGAATTTAGTGTTATTTCGAGTGAATACATATGATAGAATATGAAAATCGCAATCAGTACATGAACATTAAGTTTGTGCATATGTTATTGGCTAGTGACTATTCAGTATCAGTATACAATACTATGTGCTTCTTATCGGTTTACCCATCTTTTCATGGCCTCTTCCCATTCTAACGTCTCTGCAGACTTAGTTTCATTCACTTCAGTTGTACCTGTATTTTCGTTGCTACAGTTGACTTCATTTTTATGATTTACGTTTTCTGAATTTTTTTGCGGCAACTGATAAATAGAGTTAGATATTATATATTATGATCTCTTATAAAAATAAAACCATATAACGTGTGAACAGCAAAATCTATGTGGTGCTATAAGAAATGTGTGATACATTCATAAATGATATGTTTGTAATAAAAGAAGAAATGTTTATTACTTTTTTCTTCTTTTATTGGTGACAATAAGTTTCCATATGTTCTTCATATTATATATAAATTATATAACTGGCAAAATAAAATTTCAAAATAAAGATAATGTAGTACATATAATCAGTCATATATTATTTGTATGTGCATAGATGTATTTTACAGTAACAGTGATCAGAAGGAGCTCTGTTGACGACAATATAATTTTGACATTGTTTATACATAAAAATATAGTATCGCACATAAATATAGAGGGCCGTATTCTCACATCTTGTAGTAGCGCTACTTCGGGAATAGCGCTATTTCGATTTTTTAAATTTTATTTTATTTTACGATTAGACAAGAATAGGTTTGATATTTTTGTAAATGAACTCCATAATATATGAAATAAGTGCTATTTACAATTTAATTTATTTTTTATTTCTCTAATTTTGAATATTAAAGTTGACATTTGACAGTTGAAGTAGCAATTTTTCGGAAGTAGCGCTACTTCAAGATGAGAGAATACCGGCCAGAGACTTTGTAGGAACAAATAAAAAAACCTTCAAAAAAAAAACCACTTGAGGAAAATGTACATATTTAAATAAAATAATTATTAATGGATCATATTCTTTTAAAAAAATAAGAATATTTATAAATGAATCTATTTTGTGGTTCAGTAATAATTTTAAAACCATGTAAAACATTGACAAAAAGTGATATTCAGGGTGTCTCAAAGCAAGTATAAAAAAATTTAAGGGCATATACCTAGTACTGACCAAATTGAGTAAAAAAAGCTTAATCAACATGGGTCCGATCTTCAATAGTTTCCGAGATATGAGGGAGTGAAAAATGACTTTTTACGGGGTTTACCTCTGCTATCTTGAAAACTATGAGTTACGACTTTAATTAAATAAATTTTTTGTTTACCTTTCAGAAGTCAGCTTAAATGTGCTTTTGTTTTTTAAACAAATCAAATAAATGTACTAAGTTAAATGTTGTGGCGACCTTAGCCAATATTTAATATTCATAGAACTTCGTAAGCTCGTTCGTAACTATTAGAAATTGAGAAAAATGTTTCATATAACATTTTATTGTTTTTTTTTTCTTTATACTCTATTTACTGACATGGACAAAATTTTGTTCGATCACTAACATTGTCAGTTTTTCTTCGATTTTTCATTTTTACTCATTTTTTCAGTACTACAGAGAATTTATTTTAAAATGCAACATTATAGTTCGTCACTTCCATGGTTACTCACTATTGTCAAAAAATGACAGCAATGTAATATTTGTCCATTTTAAAATGCAACATTATAAATAATATTGTAGCACACGAGATACCTCCAAAACACATCACAAATGGTGTCAATTCTTATTACGACCGACTAGAATATTGCCTCAGGGTGATTGGGGGTATTTTTTTTAACATTTATTACATGAAAGTTATGAATTTTTGTAAGCTAAAGTTTGTTAAGATGTACAACATTAATGTTTTGATTAGTAGGCTAATTTATTGGAAATTAGTTTTGATAATACAAAACTACAAATTTTGTATGTTGTATTTTAAAATGGACAAATATTACATTGCTGTAATTTTTTGACAATAGTGAGTAACCATGGAAGTGATTCGCCATATGTTGCATGTTAAAATAAATTCCCTGTATATGCCCTTAATATTTTTTATACTTTCTTTTAAACAGCCTGTATAATAATAAAATTTAAGGAGAATGCATTCTTTTCGAATTTGTTAATCACAAAAAATTATAATATTTCGTACATGACACTTTGAAATGCGGTTTAGTTTTATTTTCAACTTCTTTGTACATTAAATTGGGATAAAATAGCAATCAATTTTCCATCAGATCAATTTATCAATTATTAAATTTTTAAGTGAGAAAGTTTTTGGCGACCAATTTTTCCCCGATTAATTTATCAGCCATATATTATGATAGTCAGCAATTTTCTTTGTGGATGATGTTCCTGCGAATAATTTTGATCGCAACTCTTTATTTTCATCAGTCAGAATCTAATCAAAATGATTGTAGGCTTTCTTTTATGTAAAAAAATTGTTATAAAAAATCTAATGATTCTAATTGTTTATATACAAGACTTACGTTTTAATTCTAACAAAGTTTAATCTATTCGTCGTCAACAAAGCCCCAAACATAATATAAAAAGCGCAACATAACCTTTCAGCTGTGCAGCTAGCTTTCTAACCTATTTATTCTAACAGTAAGGACCCACCTGTTGAGACTGTCCCGGTGGACTTGTGGGATGTCTAGCTCGGAGCTCCGCCATGAAGTTTGCGTCCTGTTCGTACCGTCGTTGGAGTTCTTGTTGCCATTCACCATCAGATTCATCATCTTCCTCACCGTCCTCTTCGAAATCTAAACACGAATAAGGTAAGATGGCGACCGAAAACAAGTGATCATGCAATAAGTGGAGGGGATTATGTACAAGATGGAATCAAATTGTTGGATAGAAATAATAATTGTTTGTTGTAATGTAATGCGTGACTATAATGTTTTGTAAGAAAGAAAATAGTTATAATTTATATATCATGTATTGTCATACATATGTAATTCATTGTTTATTGTAATGTTATAATAACTGGTTTGTACACGAATTAGTTTGGATGGAATACTGTCTGATATTCATGAATAAAATATTAAATAATAATAATAATTTATATATTATGAATTATTTATCTGTATATTAATAATGTAAAATAAAACTGAATTATAAATATATTTTTTACTTTTTAATAGATTCTCCATCCAAATATAAACTTCATGCACCACAACTTGATTATTTATCTAATAAAGTCATATGTGTAACGTAAATAAAGCAAATAAATTATTGTTACCTTTATTACAAATTGCAATGCCTAACATTTGAGAACATATGTTTGCTTATTTCAAAAACTTATAAAGAACTGACAAAATTACCTCTTTATATATGAATTCTGCTATTTAATTAACTTCTAAATAGTGTAGTCACTTACACAATCATGAATATTTATTTTACTTATTAAGAATGATAACTATTATTATATAAGTTATAAAGTCACCATACCAAAATTCAAAATATTATTTTTTTAAGACTGTTAAAAAAGTACACTTTTTTCATTAAAATAGAATTATATAGTATGTCTTTTCTTAACACAATTAAAGTGTGAAAAAAGTGTACTTTTTTAGAGCAAACGTTGAAATAATGAAACGTTACGGCACATTTTTTTACACTTTCATTGCAAACGTACGAAAAAAATTGTATGGAACTCGAGTAACACCGAAAGTATTTTTGAAAGGCAAGCAGGGGTTATATCCATCTTTGCTGCACACACTTCTAGTCATAGCAAATGACAGAGATAAATGTATATGCCAATTTGTTAATTCGTTCACGATACCTTGATCAGACTAGACTTCTTTCAAAATATTGCATACTCAACGCCCGAATATTCAAAACCAGAATATCCTAACCCAGAATACTCAAAAGTAGAATATGTTTACACAGAATCATTCAAACCTGAATATTCAAAAACAGAATCGCGGACCAACCACCGTAAACATAACCTAAAAAGCCCTCCTCTTGGCTCTAAGAGGCCTATTCTACTAAAAAAATGTAAACGATATCGTTACTGAACGACTGTCGCTAAGCATTTGGTTAAACGACTTTAATAACGACAAATGCCAAAAACCTATTCTACTAATCATATCGTTATAAATTATCGTTATCAGGATTATAACGATAATATCTAACTTCATGTATATTTTGACAGAATAAATTTTTATATATTTTTCAATTTAAATTTGACATATCGATTCATTGTTTGTTTATTTAAGTGGATTTGACAATGGATATAAAGAAAAGGGCTTCGAGGACAACTCAAAGACAGTATGAAATATATGTTGAAAACTGGAAAATAACAGTTCATTAAGAATTAATAAATTGTCTACTGAAGAATTGGAAGAAATATGGAGAAGACTTACAAGTCATTTAAATTCTGTGGGACCGGGTAAAAGGATCTGATGTATCACGCAGTGTACGATTGTATAATCTTACATCCCTATACAAATATATAATTTTTAAATACATAGATAGTGCATCTATATTCTATATTATATTATATATCAATATATTTGTTCTCAAAATATGTCTAACTTTACGACTTCAACGATGCATGTGAACTTGTCGTTATTAAACGATATGAAATAACGATATGTAACGATTCATAACGATAAATAAATTAACAGAATAGGGTTTTGGCAAAAATCGTTATCGTAACGACTTATCGCCTAGTAACGAGTCATAACGATACATATTTTTTTTAGTAGAATAGGCCTGTAAGCCTCACCCACTTATTCGGTTTTTGAATGATTCTGGCGCTGCGCAATTATGTTGTTAAATATTCTGGCTTTGAATATTCGGACGTTGAAGACTCCCAAAATTTTTACCGTATACGTATCTAAATTAATAAAAAAATCAAGCAGATTGCGGTTTTTACAAAACTGGATAACCGTTTAAGAATATTATTTACTCTTACGTTTTCATTTTTTTGCCATATATCAAAAATTTTCTTAATTCTCATGTAAGTAATTTATATTTGTTATTTCTGATTATTAAATTGTAATGTGTTGTAAATACTGTTCAGCTCCTGAGGAAGGCTCATGTGGAGCTCGAAACCGGTCGACCCGAGAATTTAAAATAAAAAAATTTTTGACTGCAATCCAGAAATTTTTATTACCTCATTATTTACGAGCTGCAAATGATAATAAATTTTAAATTTAATGCTCAATATTTATATTATCTGCATTTGTAGCACATTTATTATAATACATATATAATTTGTTACAAACTAATAAAACTTTTATATACTAATTTGGATGATGGCTGATGGTACAAGACATAGATCTCCTGGCAAACAATATATGTACTTTTATGTTTGTTGTTATCACCAATATTTCATTGTTATATTTAGAATTAAGATATTTCTAATAATTTATCTCATCTACATGTAGCACACGGTTTTATTATCTATTTGAGGTTATTGTTATTGATGAAACGAAAAGCATAACACAATAAAAATTAAACAATTTTTTCATACCACAAATATTAAGTATTTATACTGTTTTCTATTATTTTTATATATAATATATTATATACTGCATTCAATAAACCATAAAAATTATGAAAACAAACCTCTTTCTTATTACAAATCACCATAACTCAAAGTCAAGAAGCAAACTCATAGAAACCAGTGTGGAATGTTCAATCTTTGTGCAGACAAATGCTTGCTCGTGGGCACAACACATGAAAATAATCTTAAACACAACAAGAGACTTACCCAGCGGCTTTCTGATGACACTAGACTCTGCCGAGGGTTCTGCAAGATACAGTCATACAGCAGGCAGCATTCCACAACTATGCCTAGCTAGCTAGAGTACGCTAGTAAGGTTACCTCGAGGAAACATATGTACGCTTTGTTGTATACAATTAAAGACAGGAATATGCAAGATTTATCGCTAATTATAATAGATGGATTGATGGATTATGATTTATAATTGTTATTTGGAGGCAAATTTAAAATTATACAATTTTTTTCATATAAAATTTCGACACTTTAAAGATTAACAATATTATGTATTTAATGTGTCGAAACTTCAGATGAAAATGAGATCTAAACCGATTTGCAGATGTTTAAAATTTTGAAGGAATTTTATGTAAGTTTAAATTCGTAACTCGCGAACCGCTCATTGGACCATAAATCGTGAAATACATGACATGAAGGAATTAAATTTTCAAACCACGTTATCGTACCTTTAACCAGGGTAGAGTGGTGGATGAATTTATTGGAAAGCGTTGGCAAAAATTATTCAAAAAACATTGGTAATTTACTTCGTTCGATATCACGACGAATGTAAATATAGTAAAACCTATTATACTAATTATTAAATACCTAATATTATTTATTTTTTGAGTATTCAAATTTCTTTCATAAATTGTTATTCTGGTTATAGTTGCTGTCAAGTGAGTATGGACTAGATTTCTACACTGTTGCCAATTTACGAAGAGACAACACAGCATGGCAAGGGACATGGTGCGAGAAGGAAAAAATTGAGCATCAGTCCATACTTATTTGACGGCGAGTATAACTATTTTGTAACTCTTTGAGAGTTCATCCTAGGTAAAAAATGCAAGAAACTTTTTTTGTATCAAAAATTAAGAGCTTTAATTTTGTATTCTTGTAAAATTTTGAGAAAATGATCAAAAACTATTTTTGCAACTTTGATCCAAGATGGCGGCTCGCACCGACAATCCCCAAGGTCGAAAACTTGAATTTTTCATTCACGTTCCAACTTAAATAACATGTTAAAATTGTTTCTACTCTACCTTTTGACGGGGCTAATATACATATGTAAAAAAATGTATTAATAATCACTGACTTGAAAATAAATAAAAATTATCTACTTTATCCAATAAAATATCATTTTCCGAAAATATTTATAGTCAGAAAAATTGACTGTCGGGTCCAGCAATAAAACTATAATGGCCGCTTGCAACTACGTAACTTAAATTTTAAGCGTGCCTTAAACAGACAATATTGAATCAAAATGAATTAATGGACCTACTACATTATAATGACTCTGTGACGTCATTTTATATATGCCATCTAGCGATTTTTTTCTAAATCATTGGGTGAGTGACACCATGTTACCAAATAACGAGAATGAAATAAAATAAGTTTATACTTGTTGCTTAAATTTTAAGTCTTGTTGGTGCAACTGGGCATAAATATCGTAATTATGACAAAGCAGCATACAGCTCACTGCTTGCATTCATTGAATGCCAATGGGCCATTATTTGCGCTGCTCTGTTGAAATGAAAACATGCTCTGCATTGTAAAATATAGCAAATTCTTACTGTTCCTTTAACATAAATGCTATTTCTGTTTAAAATAATTTTTATGAGAATGAAAACTGTAGTTCCAAAAATGTTTCAAACAAAAATAGCATTTACGTCAAAGGAACTGTAAGATTATTTTAGCACTCAGAGCAGGTAGAAGCCCGTTGGCATCCAATGTTATAATGCAAGCAGTTAGCGATGTCTCTCTCATAATTACGATATTTGTAGTTTTATTGCTGGAGTTAATTTTCTGACAAAATTAAATTCAATTTTTTCTATCCTGTCTTTAATTATTGGGAACATACTGTAAAAATAAGTGTGTAATCGTATGTTGAATGTTTTTGTGTTATTCATATGTGTATATTGTTATTAATTATTACTATTGTTACTGTTATTTGTTATATACTTAATACTTAAAGTTAAATGAACTTATTTAAAATAAAACTACCATAATGTGTGTAGGTGTTTTACTGTTAAAATAAAACAAATAAGAAAAACAGATTGCAAAATAGGCTAAAAATAAGTACAGTCTTAAGTTAAATAAATATATAAAATTCATCTGTAATAAAATAATAAAATAGACTTCCATTCTATATGATGGAATAAACAATATAAACAGCAAAATAAAGCAGTCTACAAGAAACTATAATTATTTAACTATGAACACTATAAAAGATCACAATGCCTATATACAAATTACAGATCTCATTTCATTTATATTTATCATTCACACCAATCACACTAAGTTATTTGATCCTTTAAGTACTAGTCTAACAAAATCTTTAACAAGCATAACTAAAAATATTCGTTATAGTTTGTAGAATTTTTAACAAAAATATATACATTCATTAGGGCATTCACATGCCACGAAAATTTCAAAAAGATTCAACACACGTTTTTCATTCAAAAATAAAAAATAATTTAAGTAATAAAATTGTACACAGCACCAACCAAGTTACAAAGTTAGAATTTTAGCATGATATGTTTGGGATTGTACTCATTTTTGTACTGTAAATTGGTTGTGCAAGAAATGAATTTATTGATCTATACCTGAATTAAGTTCTCGCACCAATGTGGACATAGCGTTTGTGACGGAATCAGCGGCTACCAATAAGTCGTTTCGAAGGGACCGGCCTACAGAGCCTGGAGTACCGTTGCCGTTGCTACCTACAAGGGCAAAACATTTTTGGAAATATTTTCTTCAACATACTTCTTTAAATATTAAACACTACATCTAGTCATCCATACTACAGAAGAACCTAGAAGAAGGAATGTACACAATACAGAAACAAAATTGCCATTCGTTGTAATATGAAAATGTTAAAAATGCTACTACCGTGAGTATTTTTTAACGTGAAACATTGGGTTTGTCATATCCATGGTTACGACTTGATATTTGATTGACATCAATGTATTTGCCCGTTCCATTTAAAATGAAACATAGGGAACGAATCTGACAGAAGTATATTTAATTATTTAAATATTGTAAGAAATTTAGCGGAGTTAGAAAACTACTCGAGAGCACTAAACATATTTCGGGCACATGGTGCACACAATATTTTTTCTACATCTAAATTTAATTTTTAGAAAACAGGTATAGGCTATCCAGCGAATCAAGCGGTTTACGTCATCGTTTAGGGATTTTTGAAATTTTCTTTATATTTTTAAATATATTTTATTAACGGTATTTTATTGGTTTTTTTAATATTGGTAATTCTGAACATGTATATTACTAAATATTATATGTCTACATTATACTTTTCAACCTGTATTGTGATTTGATTTTGTTTTTTGTATTGTTGTTCATTGACAAAATGTCAAATGCTCTGTCATGTCAAATTCAAGAGCTTGTAGTTAATTTATTGACTTATTTTGAAAATGAAAAATAGTTTGGTGGGCTCTTACTTTCACTGAATTGTAATATTGAGGTAATATTTCGTTCTTTTATTAGTAATAATATGAAAATTAAATTTATATATACAGCGTGTGGCAAACGCTATACGCAATGTACAGAAACAGTTACAAATTGTATGGTATGCAGTTTTCTGTATTTTTTTTTTTTTTTGTTTTTTAAGGATCTCATAATACTAGATGGTTTGTTGCATATACTACAAGAATGAAGTATTTTTAACGGCGTAAGCAGTATAGTTCAGAATATTTTAAATAAAATTGGATTTCGCTGAAAAAAAAAATGATACCAGACGTGTTACCTTTTTAAGAAAAATTTGGATTTATGAAGGCAACCCACAGATCATATATATTTTAATCCGTTTTACATGCTCATGTAAACTTTTTAATATATGACGTCATTGTTTCTAGTGATATTGTATTTATGACGTAAACCGCTTGATTCGCTGGATGGCCTATATAATTATTTAAACAAAATAACCTCTAATGACATCTTGTCAATATGTCTGATAACAGTTGAATTTTCCTATAAGTTATGATTTGACATTTGATTGACAGCAATGTATTTGTCTGTCTCATTTAAAATGACACATGGGGAATGAATTTGACAGAAGTATTATATTTAAATATTGTAAGAAATTTAGCCGAGTCAGAAAACCACTCGGGCACAAGGCGCACACTATATTTTTTCTACAACTAATCTTAATTTAGAATGCAGGTATAATTATTTAAATATAATTAACCTCTATTGACGTCTTATCAAATGTCAAATTCGTTCCCTATGTTTCATTTTAAATGGAACGGGCAATCAAATGTCAAGTCGTAACCAAGGATATGACAAACCCAATGTTTCACGTTAAAAAATACTCACGGTATATTCAATTTTTGGAGAGGAAATTTTCGTTTCGCCTTCTCAAGGTGTATGTTAAATAAAACACTGTTTAAAGTTGTGGACGTTTCGAAAGACCCAAGGCCCTCATCAACAGCAATTTTAAAAACATTTATTGAAATTTGTTTTCTCTAGTATTAGATTACTGTGTACATATTGACCCAAAAGTCATAACTGGAATGTATTTGCGTACAAATATCCAAAAAGTAGAAATAATTTCGCCTCCAAACTAATATTGTGAGGGATTAAGGTTTGATCACGTCTCTGATCCGAAAAGAAACAGCAAAAAAATTCTTGTTAATTGCTGTTAAAGCTTGAAAAAGAAAAATTTCCTTTTTAATAAAAAAATCACATGTTTACTAGCTCGAAATCGGAGACGCAATGGAACAGGTTGCCGGTGTTTCTTTAATAATTTATTGACACCCTATATAAATATTCTACGGTCTTCATATAAAATGTATAAGAATTAAATAAATATCTTAAAATTGCAAAATTGTTTCTGTTTCAAATCCATCATCAACGAAATCTTACTGTTCATACTTCAAATTAATAAATATTAAAGACAACTGTCTACTAAATAGTGCTGAAATAGTGAAAGAAATGCATACCTTGCATTTGTACAGAAGTGAAACTACACTAACATTTCATAATGTATAAATTATTTACTAAAATAAAATTCAATACACTACAAATAAACTGGAATATTAAATTGTGTATACGGTATTTTGCATACTACTTACAAAACTGTGAAAGATAGAGGCCATCTGACACAAAAACCGAAATTCCGTTATTAAAAAACTTCAAAAATTGAAAAATATTCAATTTTGTTTGTACTTAATAAAATAAACATTGTATATGATCATATTATTTTTAATATAAAAAAATTCAATATTGAAAAAATTCAATAAAGACGTAAAAAAAGGAATGAGCAATACCCGTAAATAAACTAAAAATATATCAATTTCAAAGTATAATTTTGATATATTATATTAAAACTATCTTTTAATACTTACATTCAAAATTAGTTATATTAGAAATTCGATTTTCAGATAAAAATTACAGACAATTATATTCTACACCTAAATCACTAAACATAATGACCGATAGTATTTACTCTTACAGGAATGATTAAGGGTTGACTAAAATTTTCAGTAAATACTTCCGGTCTTTGTTATATTAATAAATTTTCAAATTAAATTTTACACCTTGTTAATATATAAAATAAAATCTGATTCGTGATTTTCGCATAGAATTTAATTCTCTGCAACATTTATTTGAAACATTTTTGTCTAAAATTAAACGGGAACTTTTGCGCAAGGAAAAACTGATTTACCATGTTAAACGCCTATGGCCCGCTTTTTAATTAGTACCCCGTATTTTGTAAATGTAATAATATCTATAGTCTATTTGTTAATATATCGTCGCGTTCAAGGCAAAACGACACAAGCGCCATTTTCATAATAAGCCAGGAGACACAAAAAACTGTCTGCGCTTTTATACAAATATATTTTTAATGTCTTAACTGTCTTAAAAGTAAGCAGACTTTTCTGAATTTTTGTGTGTATTTAAATGTAAATAAAAATTAAAGAACTGCATGATAATTAGAAGTATGTTGTGAGTCGCACTTATGCCAAATGTTTCGTTTATGTGGTGTTTATGCCAAATTTATATGTCGGTTAAGACAATTACATTAACGTAAGTTTTGATCGCAAATGTTGCTTGCGCGAAGATATGCCATTTTAATTTTTGATAATTTAGACGGAAAACGGCGTTTGTGACATGATCTGTAATAATTGTAATTATTAAAGAACTGTTAAAGGATTTATTTGAAATACATATTAGAATATATTTTATTTAATAAACTTTTTTTAAACATATCAGTATAAAAATATTGCGCTTATATAATTATACAAACATCAAAACTCAGACAAAATTAATAAAAATAAAAAAAATCTATCACTCTGATGTTTTGTACTTTAGTTACTTCACCGGCAGGACTGGATATGAAATAAAATGACTATATCTAATAATCTTCCACGTCTCATCTAGTTCATCAGAAACATACTTCAAACCCAAGTATTCTTGATGATATCTTGATGGTATAATATTTAATTCACATAAACTTTTTAAGTATTCTACTATATGAGCATCGGAAAATAACACATCATTGTTCAGTGCTTCCATTAAATCAATATTTTCAAGTGCTGATGGAAGAGAAAGAGCTAATTCAATGATTTTCTGGCCTCGGGACAATGACTTAAGCGCTAATATTTTGAACGCGGAAAAACATAATAATCTGTCATTATTATTACATGAACTTTTTTAATTAATTACCAGCATTAAAGTATAAAATATTGAAAAAAAACTAAAATGTGAAAGCAACAAATAATGAATGACCTATTGTTGCCGATAGTTTGAGATATGAATTTAACATGTAGATTGTCGGTTGTACCCGAACAGATTTTTTGCAGGACGATGGCACAAGCGACAGAATGTTTAAACAAGTTTTGTGACAAATACTGAATATGTATTATTATAAAAATATACTATGAGAAAACTTTGATCTTTACTAAAATGAATTATAGCAAACAATGATAACAATAATTTTTAAAACACTTACTTTGACATCAATAACTCGGGCCATTTCACTCTGCATTCACCCATAAGAAACTACGTAGAAATGGAGCTTATGTCATTTTACGCCTGCGTATTAAAATTGTGATTGTTGCTTGCGCAACTTCAAAGTGAAATATCTACTTAAATAATTTTTTCGTACTTATGCCACTGTGTTTAATAGATGGAGGTTGCGCCAATCTATCGAACGGTACCAAAATCGCAAATTACGATTTTTTGGCGCTTAGGCCGTTTTGCCTTGAACGCGACGATATTATCAAATTTATGCCATTCCAGTATAAGATTTTAGGTTATTTTATTTCGTTTTGATAATAAGTTACTGAAAAATTAGAATAGCCGCAATCCAATTGCGTGATTTGAAACATTAATAAAACACAACATATAGTGTGTTTTAAAAATAATAAACATTTAAAATAAACTTCTCTTACCTAAACTAAGATTGCTGCCTCCAAATGCACTCCTCACATCCGCCATTGTATCTCCCCCGATATGCTCCCTCTCTCTTTCCCTCTCCCGTTCTCTCTCCCGGTCTCGTTCTCTGTCTCTCTCCCTCACATTGTTTTGCATCGGCTGCTGGAGATGACTGTTACTCCCCGACTGGCTCATGGCTAGCGGTGCCATGGGGCCCTGTTGGGGTGGAGCACCTAGAGGAGTCTGTGGGGCACTACGAGGACCGGGAAGAGGGGCCGAGGGAGCAGCACCTGGAGGTAGAGGGGGGGATTTGGTAGAACGAGGGGAAGAGTTGGGTGTCGAACGGGGAGAAGATTGGTGATTCTAAAAAGAAAAATACAAATATGTATTTATTTATAAAAAAATATATATTTATATATTAAAATAACATGAATTTTATGTACTCGTATTAGTTAACAAAATGAATTGCATGTAAATTTGGAAACTTTAAATATTATTATTAAGAGTTTATAAACTACTTGGGCTCAAGAGATATTTTAAATATAATTCAAAAGCATCATGCCAAAATAATAATGTATAAAAAGACTATGACATTATTTTTAAGTTATAAAAATTGTACAAGTGTAAAATTCCACTTATTTCGGCCAATAATCTCGTTTTTACCTTCCGTCACCTTTAGCTAAGAAAGGGATTGTCTTTGGTAAAAAAATTCTGTGGTGAGTTTTTAATGAATAAGCTAGGATCCCTAGAATACGATTTTACTAATTTTACGATGATGTATCTCTTTCTCTCTCTCTCTCTCTCTCTGTGTGTATGTATGTATGTATGTATGTGTATGTATGTGTGTGTGTGTGATAAAATTTTCTCCGACGACAACTTCAATACTACAGTTCTAAAAATTATAATTCTTTCGTATTCTTCTTCTTTATAAAAAGCTGATTAGATTTTGGTTATAATTGGTTAACCGGAAGTACCCATATTTGACGGTTAACAGTTTTTCTTGAAATATCATTTTGTGGCATTTAATTAAAAAATGAAAGAATATCTTATTGTCTATACATTTTGCTTTCACATTTTCCTTCATTTAATAGTACAGAGTTACAGAATTATAAAGGATTCACTTTGATGAATCAGGCAGCTTTGCTATAATCGTGGAAACAGCTGATATATTCAAATAATTCTAATTGACGGATGTAAGTGTCAAGTGCAAGTTACATAGTGTATGTTCATGTAGTGATTTAATTTAATGGAATTTGTAGAAAATAGTATATGTTCGTATTACAATTTTACTGGATATATAGAATCTTTTCCAAGGAACTTTTGGTATGGGATTTGTACAAAATACATAGAAATGGCGGAAGATAATGTGCTGACCACATCAGATTTTTTTTAAATAACTTTAAAACAGAAATGGAACTTCGATTCTATTGAATTTAAATTTAGAAATGTGCAACAAATACAAATTCGGATTTTGCGTCGCTATTTAATTTAAAAGATTCCTGTACTAGTCATATCTGTTATCTTCCATTTTTAGCGAAAATAAATTATTGGTAAATTTGAATTCTGCGTATCTTTTAGAATTGTAATTTAAAAGTACTTCGCAAACTTTAGCTAAAATCACATAGGAGGTATTGCCAGGTATCCCGCAATATATTCCTTTAAAAAAATGGCTAATGCACTTAATTATAATTTTACTATAAATATTTATGTATAATATAATATATAGAGCAAATGAAATATTGTTACCTATACTACAAATACCAAAGTCGAACATATACGAAAATACGTCCGCACACTTCAGAAACTCATAAAGAACTGATGGAGTTACCTCTTTTTATTAATTCAAAATTCTAATATTTAATTAAACTCATAATTAATGTAGCTAGTTGTATAAACATCATTAATTGTATTTTTTTATTCAAAAGCGTAATTGTTGTTAATATTATATAATTAAAAATTAAAATATCAATCTGTGAATAAATAAAACTTCTATATCCAAATGTGGGTATAACTTGCACAATTATTATTGGCACAGAATTAGAGGTTATACAGAATTTACGACATATACTTCATTTCACGGAAGAAAATAGCGTTGATTCAGATAGGGATATAAATTCTGCCCTATGACTGGTCAGAATGCTAACCTAGTTCACAAAGTTGGCCATCTGTTAGTCAGAGCACGAATTCTTTTTTTCTTCTCTAGGTAGGCGAATGTCCATTTTCGGGCGCGACCACACGCAGGAAATATTATTTTTAATACGTGTAGGATAAAAAATATATTTGTCTTGTAAAAAGAAGTCTATTATTTGAGACAAAAATATAACAATATAAAGTATTAATTCTCACCTTCAGCATTTTCATGAGCCCTTCCAATTGCACCATAAGCTGCCTCCGAGAATCTTGCAATGTTGACAAATGTGTTTCCAATTCATCTTTGCGTAATCGTAAAGCACGTAGTTCCGTCATTAAAGCTGGATTTTCTGGTCCATGTCCACTTTGCTCCATTTCTTGCTGCCTTCTATATTATAAACATAAAGAAAAATAACAGAAAATATAGAAATATATTGTAAAATATACCTTAATCTAGCGATTTCGCGCATAATTTCTCTATTTTTCGCTTCGAGTTGACTTATAAGTTCTCTCTGAGCTCTGGTGGAGTCCATTCCGAGGCAGGCTTCCGAGGGTACGCGGCCCTGCTGAGATATTTTCAAAATTATAAAAAAGAAAGTACGTTTAACACATTTATGTCACAATGTAACAAAAATTTAACATACATACCGCTTGAAATAATAGTTTCTTAACTTTGTTACAAGAGATACAATTTTGCGATGCATACTTTAAACTTAGTATGACTAGCGAATGACAATTGACGTTTAAATTATTATATTCACAATCATTATAGTAATATACCGATTCCTAACCTTTTGGAGGTTAATTACAATCTCTTGTTGGAAATGTTTATGTAGAACCTCGAACTTCAAATCTTGGGAATATACACTCCTGGACAAAATTAACGCATCACTTTTAATTTTTTGTTTATTTCACAAAGTTAGCTTATTTTTGGCATGTTTTATGGTTTTTTAAATTAGTCCATTACAGGTAATTAAAAATTTGTAGAAAATAACGCAACACAATATACTTTTAAATTAAAAACTACAATTTTATTCAAAATGAAGAGAAAGTAATTTTTTTTAAATAAATTAAAATTTAAAATTTTATGGGAAAAAATTATAGAATACTTGGTATTATCACTTCTTACATTAATTATGGCTTGTTTTCTTCGTCCCATGCTTCGAAATAAATTTCGAATTGCAGGGTGAGGTATGTTTTCCCATTCTTGTAGTCCAGCATTCTCTAGCTCATCTAGAGTGCATGGGACGGGTACAAGACCTCTTTCGCTTCTTTTCAGCATATCCCATACGTGCTCTATTGGATTTAATTCTGGACTGCTAGGTGACAATTCCATACGGTTAATTCTTACCGTATTTCAATATTCATCTACGCCCCGAGTCCGATGCGATCTTACATTATCATGAATAAATATGAAAATACCTCAAATTAACGGCGAAAAAGGAGTGACATGGTCTTATATGACATCCTGCACTTATTTCTGTTCATTTATTGATCTTCCACGAATTACCGCCAACTCTGTGCGTCCCTTAAAACAATTAGCTCCCCGAAACTGTATTGAATCACCAAAGCAGGGCTCTCGTGGAGCAATTTATCACTGAGTATATCGCTGTCCAGGTCTCCTCCAGGTATGATCTCTTTCGCCTGGTAATATGTTGTGTTACAAATTGTAAGCGAGTTACTCTATGAGTTCTGGTGAGACACGGTTCTGTGTTAGTACATCTATTGGCCAGTTTTGCTTCCTCTAGTGTTCTTCTTACCACACGGGTAGAAATCGACGCAGCACGTGCTTCAGGAATGTGATTATTTTGCATTTTACTTGTAATTTGTCGTCTTCTCAAAGTTTCTAGAGTTAGAAATCTGTCGTCTCTTTCTGTCGGTGGTTTCGGACGACCTTTCTGTGTCTCCTAAAGTTGAATCTAGTCTCTTTAAACCTCCTTAAAGCTCGTCCTATAGTACTGAGATCAACTACCAAGTTCCCCAATCTTATGACGTTGGCCCTATCCAATAGAGTTAACGTCCGAAAAACCTCAAATTCGCACAAATATCAACCTCTATTAATTTTTCCAATTCAATTTAATGTTAATTTCGTAGTAAAACACAAAAACATGGAATTAAATTTAAATTAAACGTAAAAACACTTTTAAAATTTTCCATACTTTTTCCTTGTCAACACAGGAAACAATAAAATATTCATATAAACAAGAATTGATTCTTATTTGTTATTATTTTCATATGTCTAGAACCTTAAATTTTCAACTGAACCCTATTAAAAATTCATATATTATTCTGTTTTAAAACAAATCGCGAAAATATAAGTGTTGCGTTAATTTTGTCCAGGAGTTTAATTTTTAGTTCACAAAAATGTTAATAGATGTCTCATTTTCTATGAAAATGTTCAATTTAAACGTCAACTTTCATTCGCTAAAAATAAATTGTTAACTCTTGGTTATTAATAAAAAAAATGCATTCGCTAGTCGCATCATACATAAGCATTATTTTATTTTGAATGAGATAAGACAAAATATTAAAATTCTAAAACTGTTTTATTTTAAAAGAGCTGAACACTATTATTTCAAGCAAACATAATATTGAATAAATTCATGACACAAAAAGTCAGAAATTGAAATGAGTAAAGATTCTTTCTTCTCTAACATAGCAAAGCAACTTACCACCGAATCCGGTGACAGCATCTGAGTTCTTGGCGGTCCTGTGGGTTGTCTTGGCTAAAAGCAACACAAAGCATCAAGCAAGAGTAGGACAGACGTCGAGAAAAGCAACTAGAACTAACAAACATTAAAACATGTCTTCTCTCTGAAAGGAAAAAGTTTAGTAACAACAAAGCAAGAACAAATATCATGCAACAAACAAAAGGAACGAAGACGCACCATATTCGAGCGGGCTTCTTGTTTGAGTTTAGCTGCATATCGGGCGATTAAACGATGTTCATCATCTCGACCACTGTCTAGACTTCGCGCTGTGGAACGGCTATCCAGCGACCCCATGTCGAATGGCGAACTGAAGGGGCCGTCTGGAAAGCCATTATGTGACGGAAGAGGCGAAGGAGGACTAAAAAAAATGTTTCTATATAGATTAATGAAGGAGTTCATGTTACTGTATACAGGTGTATCAAGATAATGGAACAGTGCCGTTTATTCGTGTGTGTGAAAAGATACAGAAAAAAGTGATTAGGATATTTTGTAAGGGATAGAGGGGGACACATTTTAACATAAACTTTATTATCATAAATCCAGTGGTACTCAAACTATAGGGCAATATTATATTTTTTTAAATGGCATATATATTTTATTAACTCATTAAATAGAGGATTTTGTTCTGAATTCAACGATATAATAATATCATACCCTTACATTGCGAAAAATTTGATAAAAATTAATTAAAGTTGGTATTCCTTTTCTACTGTATCTAAGTAATCTGAGCAAACTTTCAAGCAAAAAAACAAAAAAAAATATTTTAAAAGTAGAATTTATTGCTAAAATCGTAGCTTACTTGCATGTAATAAAACTAAAATAAATTTTATTTTGTTTTATTGATTGAATGTTTGCTCAGATTACTTAGATAAAGTAGAAATGAAATATTAACTTTGAATTAATTTTTATCAAATTTTTCGCAATGTAAGGGTATGATATTATTATATCGTAGAATTCAGAACAAAATTCTCTATTTAATGAGTTAATAAAATATATATAATGCCATTTAAAAAAAATATAATATTGCCCTATAGTTTGAGTACCACTGGATTTAAGATAATAAAGTTTATGCTAAAATGTGTCCCCCTCTATGCCTTACAAAATATCTTAATCACTTTTTTCTGTATCTTTTCACATACACGAATAAAATGCACTGTTCCATTATCTTGATACATACACTGTAATAAGTGTAGAAGAACAGTAAAAAAAATTCTTTATTTAGTAACTGGGAACCGGTCACGCAGTAATGTCCGTCTAAAAGACAAAAATATATAATTTTACAAAAGTTTTTATGTTTTATAAATTTGGAAAAAATGTATTAAAATCCATGAAAAAATTAAAAGGTTCTTACTGTCAAATTATAAAAAGGAAGAAAGACAAACATCTAAGTATGAACTTAGTCGAATAAATTTGCATTATGAAAAAATGTAATAACAATTTCAAATTTTCTCATCTTCAATTTAATCTTAAAATTAAGATACGTAAGCGTTGTGTTATTAACTGCAACGTATAAATATCGGTTTAAATTTCTGTTTTTCGTCCTACGATTTCATTTTCATTTTAACTTTACTATTCTCTATTGTTCATACTCACATATTCTAAAACCTTTATTTATGTATTTTCGTAGTATTGCGTATAAAATAGAATTTTATGTCATTTTATAATTTGAAATATTTCATTACAAAGCCTTTTTACCCAGAAGAAAATTACTTGATTATTCTTTTCGCTGAGGCTCCCATTGAAATGAAATTTGAAATTGTTATTACATTTTTTCCAAATTTGTAAAGCAAAAACTTTTGTAAAACTATATATTTTAATATTTTTAAAGGGCTGATGACAGACATTACTCCGAAATCGGTTCCCAATTACTAAATAAAGCAATAAAAAAAATACTGTACTTCATTTGTTCACTTAGTTTTCATATAGACATGATTCATGTAAAGAAATAAAAAATAATTCTTACACAATGTGAGACAAATTCAAGGTCTTTTCTGGTTGATCTGGAAAGCGTGGCAAATTATTCTTCTGTTTTTCAGGAACACATCGAAAGGATTTGCGCAATGTATGACCAATTGTTTTGCTCGGAGACTAAAAAAATGTTACACATATTTACTGCGAATTACTTTTAAATGCAAGACTCACAAATGTTGAGTATTCTTTAACTTGATGGTCCAAAGCATGAGGAGGCGATACTCGTCCTCTCCAAAAACAATCTTGACAAAGAGTGTAATGAGGACATTTTTGACAACGATATCGAAAACCTGTAAAGTTTTCTTTCTGGCACGCGTCGCATAACACTGCATGAACAACTACAAAAATTTAATACATTTAAAATATGAAAATGGTGGTGTTATAAAAATTTAGGGCTAAAGTCTAGAACACCTACCACTCAAGAATTTTATTTTGATGTTTATACAGGTAGTTAATAAAAAATCTGGCCAGAGGAGTTTAACATGGGAAAATGCATTTCTTTGCGCAAAAGTCCCAAATTAATTTCAGTCATAAATGTTTCAAACAAAAATTGTAGATAATTATATTCTAGTTTTAATTTTACATGTTTGAATATCTGGTCGCGAACCTGGGGAACCGGATTTGATTCCGACCGACGCCAAATATTTAGAATTTTAAATGGCACAAAAGTGACCCCTGTGGTACATTCTCCACGCCAGCAATGAGTGCCCGTGAGGTGACGCCTGGTAAGCGCCCGCAGGTACAAATATGTCATCATCATTACCGATATCTGCGATAAAGCAGATTGTGGCACACCCAGAAATGGGTAATATGCCGTGATGATATATTTATTTTATTTATTGGTAACATGTAAATTTCAATTTGAAATTATACAAATATTGCTCGTTTGTAGCGATAGCCATGGAATTGAAACAAAATTACAAAGAAATTCATATCGTTTGAACTGTCAAAAATTTAATTCTATAGGTAATAAAATGTGAAAAAGAAAATTATTCAAGTGTTAGATTTTAAAAATAATACCTGTGTAGTGATTTGGGTGCAGAATTTAATTCTCTGCATTATTTATTTGAAAACCGAATTACTGGCAGTTCAAACGATACGCATATCTTTGTAAATTTGTTCCAATTCCATGGCTATCGCTACAAATGAGTAATATTTATACAATTTCAAATTCTATTGTAGAAGTTACCAAACGTGCAAAATTAAATCTGTTTAGTGATTTAGGCGTAGAATATGATTATCTACAACTTTTATATGAAACTTTTTTGTTTAAAATTAATTGGGAACTCTGGAGCAAAGAAAAACTGTTCCACAAAAATTACGACGTGGAAAGCAATATTTATTAGTTATTTTGGCATTTTTTTTTTTTCTGAAAAAGGTGATTCGAATTTCGTCAAATTGAGTTCTGTGCGTTAGGTTACATTCAAGTATTTTTTGAAAATTTACAAGCGACGAAGTTATAATTTTCACAAATATAGCCTAAAAAACTAATAAGCATTTAGGCGCAAAATTAGTATAATATGAATGTAACCACCCGAATTCCGTCAAATTGAGCTCTGTGTCTTAGGTTATGTTTTTTTTTTTTTAAAATTTACAAGCAAAGAAGTTTTATCAAATAGTTTCCACAAAAACATCCGATTTTACAAAGAAAACCACTCTGTTAGTATCACTGGTTTACCTTGTATCATCGGTTTTGAATTTAAGTGAATCGGACATTATTTTTGCAATAAAAAATATAAGTAACTATAGTGAAAATAAAATGGCAGAAGACCTACGTCATAGATCTGAAAAAAACTTTATAAAATCAAATATAACTTGTAAAAATTATTAATTTTTAAATACAGAAGAAAGAAAAATACTAGTATTAAGAAACGTATATATTAATGAAATTTACAAGTATTTTTAAGTTAATCTCTTTTTCTTTTACGCAATTTGAAATTATTTGAAATAATTGTAGTTCATTTTTATACCGGTACGTTGGCATGACAATGTTTACATTAAATTTTATATCGATCGAATATCTATCCTGTCACTATTGTCACTTGGTTGTCAGTTTACATTCATAATAATGCCTAAAGCTTAAAAAAGCAATTTCAGAAACTAACCTTGTCATGAACTATTTCGAATGGGAATTGTGGGCCATTAATTCCGTTGAAAGCCGTTCAAAAGGTATTTTTTTTCAAATATTTCTCTTGTTATCAATGTTTAAACTATGTATTTTTAGAGAGGAGCAAATGCCCTGCAAATAAGCAAATCTTGACAAGCAGATATGGGCACCCGTTTCAGAATGACAGCTAGTAATCATGTACATAACTTACAAATGTCATAAATTTTAATTCAAAATATCAAGATTTTGTAAGTTCACGTGCTTTCTTTGTCACCAGGTGCGTGGACTTTACTTGGCGAGTTACATAAATCACATGAAATTTGGAATGAAAAATATTGACATTTGACATCTATGTATGTACATGATTACTGTTACTGTTCTAAATAATTTTCATTCTTTGACCTCGGATTTTCGCCAAACATTTCCAGATTGTCTTCATCACTAGAAGAAAATTCCCCCGATTCATACGACTCTTCAGATGAAAATTCGTCAATCATATATATAACAGAAAATGACGCCAAATGACAAGGTTAATTTTTAACAAAACAGCTGACCAAAATCGTATAACTGCGCAAACTCGAATCATTAGTAAGAAGATAAACCACCTGAAATTGGAAAATATCATGAAATTTGGAATGAAAAATGATGACATTTGTCATTTATATTACTAGCTGTCATTCTGTCACGAGTCCCCATATCTGCTTGTCAACACAGAACTCTAACCTAAACTTGTCAAGAAAGACCAACAAAGTAACATGACTGCTCGCGCCTTATAAATTAGTATTCTATGTAAACTTAGTAGTATATGACGTCATTACTTTAGGGATATTTTTTGATGACGTAAGTCTTCTGCCTTTTCATTTCTACCATACCTGCTTCCGCGCTCTAATTTTGTGTAATTTATATTTTGGCTAAAAGAAAATATTGCTAAAAAAAATAGAATTTCAAGGGTGGTAGGTATTCTAGAATCCAACCTAACTAAGTACCATTTTCAACAGTAGCAATACGATGTAAAAGAGTCAACCAAACAAGAGCCGGCGGTCCTGGGTCTGACATCATCGTATCCATAAAGTCATTAACCGTGATCTTAGCGTTCTATAAATACAAACATCAAATAGATAAAGAATATAAACCAACAATGATATAATTCCTACAGGATTGAAGATCGTGGAAGGAAGAACATCATTGTAATAAAACGTGGGAGATTCATAAACCGCCGCTGGAAGTGCTAGAACTTCTTGGAGATATTCCGCAAATCTCCACATCATAAGTAGGCCATTGCTGTCAGAGACTTGCGAGAATATATCTACGCAACATAAACAAATCAATAACAACATAAATCAACAACGAAATATGACTTACATCTGAGCTTGTCCATCAACTTGCCAGCGCATAGGGTAGCCAACGCTACCTTGATGGAAAACACGCGAATTTTCCCGACATTGTCACTGAGAAATAAATAAGCTTGTGAGATTTGTAGAGTGGCGTGGGTGGTAAAGATTGTGCGCGTTAAATTTGGGACACCAAGAAACTCAAATAAAAAACTTCAGTGCATCTACTGCAGCAAAATGTATTTATTATTTTGAATTAGGAGCAGATTAACAACTAATAACCATTGTATTACGATTAATTGTTATTTTCATAGACCCTACATTTAACTTTAGCCATCATATTTTGTAGAGTGTCTTCTAAAACTTGTTTCCGTCTTTTCTTTGTACTCAGAAGATATCTAGCCAAACTAATGGCCTTTTTTAAGAGTAATTGTCTATCTTAATTTCTGCTGTTATTATTTTGTTTAACTTTGAGCATTAATGGGTCAATTCTGAACAAATCTGTAAGTCTTACAGATCTGTAAATCTGTAAATAAATGAACAAAATCGCAACGAAAGTTGCCACCCTAATGTATAATTTTATATTAATAAACAAAAATAGATGCGTTTTTGTCAGGTTTTTACAGATTTACAGATCTGTAAGACTTAGAGATTTGTTCACAATTGCCCTATTAATTAGGAATGAACATACTGTTCGCCGTTACGCTAACATGGTATGTACGGCAGCCTAAAAAAATAAAACAAATCCTGGCGTTTTTGAACGAATCTATAAAAATATGGTCCGAAGGTGCAATGCTTGCAATGAAGTTGGTGGTCGTCATTTTGAGCAATTATTATAATAATGCATTCGAAAAATGAATAATGGCTGGTTGCTCCAACGTAACTTAAACATTAAATTTGGCTTAAATAGACAATATTACATCGAAATGACATGTCAAATGAATTATATTTTTGTCAAAATCTCGATTTGCATTTTTATCTTCCGTCACCTTAGGTCAAAGGAAGGTATTGTCTTTGGTCAAAAAAA
The DNA here is from genome assembly GCA_943142095.1 of Ophonus ardosiacus. Taxonomy (NCBI): domain Eukaryota; kingdom Metazoa; phylum Arthropoda; class Insecta; order Coleoptera; family Carabidae; genus Ophonus; species Ophonus ardosiacus. Next base: position 9,184,347 of record OW964831.1, on the reverse strand, counting down.
TCAGTGGTGAGTTTTTAATGAATAAGCACGTTTTGGGGTCTCTAGAATACGATTTTACGATGATGTCTGTATGTGGGAGTGTGTATTACAATGGGGTCATGCCAAAAAAAAATGTTGCTTTTTTTTATAAAAATAGAATCTTTGACACTTATTATCCTTATTGCAACATAAAAAATCCCAAAATATAATACTTTTCATTCATAATTTACTTAAAAAATATTCGCGCTACGATTTTCTGTGACGTCATGTATCGGCTAATCACACAATGACACTAGTCACACGTACATGAAGGTCACAATGTCACAAACTTCAAACGCGAAGTTACACGTAAGATCAGAGTAAACTAATCAAACATTTATAAAGATGTCAGAGGAAAATTGCGCTCTATTCAATCTTTTTTGTTTCATAAAGATTTAATTATTTCATTAAGGAAATATTATTTTTAATTTCATTGTGTGCTTAATATATAATTTAATACATAAAAGTGCAATAATTATATTTATAATGATAATAATGATAAAACTTGGTAAAGAAGAACTGTGCAGTTCCAACTTGTGGAAACAATTCATTAAAAAAAGCCAAAAACTCTTAATTTACATTTTTTCCGCCAGGGTGAACTGGAATCGTTGAGATACATGACGTAAGCGCTCACGTGACCTCATTGAGATTTGAAATTGACCCCTATTTTAAAAAAATGATATCTACAAAACAATGCACACAAATGGCGTGAAAATATTATTTACATATACTGTGACTGGTAGACTTCCAGGAAAAAAATAAAACAGAAAATGTGGCATGACCCCATTCAAAAAATTACAATTTCTTCGCACTTCCCTTCTTTACAGTCTTATAAAGAATTGATTAGATTTTCGTTAAATTGATCAACCGGTACGTTCGTGAAATAATTTTACTGGAAGTATATTATCATTCGCAAGATACTTTCTGTTAGGAATTTGTACAAAATACATAGAACTGACGAAAGGTAATGTGCTGGTCACATCAGATTTTTTTGTATAAACCTAGCTTAAAATTAAAGCCTGGTCATACATGTAATTTTTTCGTCTGTTAAAAAAGTACACTTTTTTTTCATTACAATGGATTTACAAACTAATCTTTTTTAACACAATAAAAGTGTGAAATAAAAGTGCACTTTTTAAACGCAAATGCGTGAAATAATGAAACGTTACAGCACTTTTTTTCACTTTTATTACAGACGCAAAAAGAATTTGAATGAAACTCGAGTAAAAATAAAAAAGTGTCTTATTTATAAGACTATACTTTTGCGCTTGTTGCATAAATAACTACAGGGAATTTATTTTAACATGCAACATATGGCGAATCACTTCCATGGTTACTCACTATTGTCAAAAAATGACAGCAATGTAATATTTGTCCATTTTAAAATGCAACATACAAAATTTGTAGTTTTGTATTATTAAAACTAATTTCCAATAAATTAGCCTACATAAATGATTAACAAATAATCAAAACTTGAATGTTGTACATCTTAATAAACTTTAGCTGACAAAAATTCATAACTTTCATGTAATAAATGTTAAAAAATACCCCCAATCACTCTGAGGCAATATTCTAGTTGGTCGTAATAAGAATTGACAACATTTGTGATGTGTTTTGGAGGTATCTCCTGTGCTGCAATACTATTTATAATGTTGCATTTTAAAATGGACAATATTACATTGCTGTCATTTTTTTGACAATGGAAGTGATGAACTATAATGTTGCATTTTAAAATAAATTCTCTGTATTAAAAAGATAACATAAACAAAATAATAACTGAAGTGATAGGTCACGGCCAACTAAAATTAAGGTAGATATTTACTCTTTTAAAAGCCTGTACGTCGAAAACAGTGCATTTCCGGATATAAGCTTATTAGTAAAAGTTAGTCTATTTAGCATCCCCTACATATCCTATAAATTTTTAACAAGTATTCATTAACATCCTGTACATTACAGTATAAAAATATGAGGGATATTTTGATTGTATTTTAAGCGCAAATAGACAGATGTAGGTATAAAAAAGTGAAATTCGTATAACAAGAACACTTTGTCCTAAAATGTTTCAGCAAATGCACCAATAAGCCAATAATGGTGACCCTAAGCTTGTGGTTGCCGATCCCTAATAAATCATAACAGCAGGCTATTCCACGATAGCAATTGCTAAATCGTTTTACGACAAAGTGTTCTTATTATATGAATTTCACCATACAATATTTTAAGAGTTCAATATAAAGGTGTCCAGAATTTATCGTGCACAATCTTTAAAACTACTTACACTGTAGCGTAAGCGGCAAGTAACCAGTTAAGCAAAAGTCCGGAGCAAGCGTCCACATGAACTTGTTGTGCCGGTGGTACCCTCTTATTTAAACTATGAAATAATGAACACAACAGGGTTTCCAATCGAGCTACGCTTAGTTCGCTTGCAGGCTCTAGAGTATTCAAGCCATGCTCACGAAATGCCTCAATCACATTCCATATATCGACAGCATGAACTAAAACGTACAGGCAATTGAATCGGGAACTAAGGACATTAATGCCAAGTCACTTACGGCTAACTTTCTTCTGAATGAAGCGGAGCTTCATTGCTGTACGATACGATGCAAACCGTATCAAATCAAAATTTTGTGCACTCATCTCGTGAATGAGTGCTAATCTGTGGTCCGCAGGACCTGCCATACCTTCTTGTCCTTGCATCGTCTTTACTATTGTATAATTCACACAATTAACAACACAACAATGACATTAACAGGTAGTTACAGTCAAGAATGGAATCGAATGTGTAACCATGACAGCTTGTAAAAGACGATAACCCAGTTTCATTGTTGTACTAGATTTTATATTTAGACTCAATTAGATACGATAGTATGGAATGCATGTTAAAATTATCTTTAATACATCATAAAATCTATAAGAAGGACAAACCAGTTAAGAAATCCATCAACGAAGTTGTCAAGATATTGAAATGTGCACATATCTCCCGAATAATCCCATAAATTACTTGATTATAACATAAATAATTGAGGACGTACCTTATCTTAAGTTTCTTCCATTGATTTGCAGACACTTTATAATATTTTTACACATAAAACGCGGAAATAAAGCTGCTGACAGATATTTTTGACACACAACTACGCCATTTTCTTGGACCAGTTGCCAGTGGCGTCCCAACAAAACTTAAAAGTGGGATGACTAAAATTGATCAATATTTTTGCTGGAAATAAAGGAAAAAATAGCTTTAGTTCAATAAATTTAGACTGGAATGTTATGAAATCAAACAGAAAACTATTACTTTGCTTTTTAGATTGATTTCCTATAAGGAAAATAGTAATTGCGCAGACTCTTATAGAAAAATATTTAATGTTTCAACATCATTACAATTATTACTGTATTTATAATTATTAAGTATGTAATTGTACAAAGTTATATACAATAAAATTATATCTATAATTATGTTAACATATTCTCTACAAAAATAAAAAGGTAAAGCATATTGAACATCATTAGGAACTGACTAATATTTAAAATAATCGCAAACTCTTCGAACACAGAAGCTAGTGCAATTGATTCGCTAGTATTCTACTTTAATTTCCGTGACACATTAATGTAAATTTATTGCTGGACAATGTAAAACATAATACATTTAAATTGGCAGTGATAGTTATTCTGCTTGAGAAATTATACTCAATTAAAAATTAGATTTGTACCAATAGCTTAATAGAAACAAAATAGCCATAGTATAACGATTTAGTTACCTCTATGTCGCTTTTATTTTCTAAGTTTTATAAGCTTTACTGTTACAAATTTCAACACTGATGTTATATAGTAAAGAATTAAGTTTACGGGCCTTTGTTAGTGCCACCAGACCTAGCTGCGTAAGTTTGGTAGGATTGTGCACCGGGATAGTTGCAGAACTCGCAGAATCCTGGAGGACCTTGTGCTCCTGGCAAACCTCGCATTCCTGGTAGACCTAAATAGAACAATGTCCACACAGTTACAAAAAATAATTATTTATTTTTTATGTATTATTGTGCGTCACAGTGACGTCAATAAAATTGCAACATATTTAAATAGTATTTGGTCAGCAATAGGTTATTATACCGTAGTCAAATTTTAACTATCTAACATAATATAAAAGTATAAGTAAATTAATGACTATTAGCAAAAAAATTGCTTAAATATTAATTAGTTCGCAAACTACAAGCGATTGAAGTCGATTTATAATAGGGGTGTTGCAAGAATTTTTAAATGACTTCTAAGAACTAAATTTTAAAAGATTGTTGTTTAAAGAGCCTCAAATTTGAAAATATCACGAAATATCCATTAGATAATTTGCACTTTAAATATTGAAATTTGTGCAATATTTTGAAAAAGTCACGTAATCTGAACAGCATGTGTACATACAGTTTAACATGTGACAAACTATATCCTACTTTTATTTATATAAATAACGTAAATTGGCTATGAATGACGTGCTGTATGTCACAGGAGTGGGTATTGATAAAGAACACGATTATTTTTTTCACATTGTCATTAATAAAATGAGGTCATGTACGACTTTTTCGATAGAGTAGTGAAAAATAAAAGATCCGTATTTTTTATTTTTTCTCAAATCGATCTTTAGTTATGAAAATATTGTAATTAAAAATGACAGTCTTTAAAATGCGGCTGATAGACCCCCGCTTCGTCCCTTGCCTTGTGACGTCACAGGTTCGGAACAACGACCATTTTGATTTTCACACTGTTTTAAACATCGAAAAGACATTTAAAGATAACCTGAAATTTATGAAAGTAAACATGTTGATGAAATAAGTTTGCCATCAAATATTGTATGTTATTAACTTAACAAAATAAAGAATAAAATAATATTCTGTAATATATTCAATGTGTCACATGCATTTATAACCTTCTAGCGTCTAATCTCAAATTAACGTGTGACTAAGTTTACGCCAAATGAAACTTATATTTATAAAAATGAATAGAACAATGTTATATTAATATATTATAGCATATTTAGATATGTAATCCTCAATTTATAGTCTATATATATTTTTCTTTTAGAAATTCTGTGTCCATATAAAATGTCTGTTTGAAATGAGTCTGAATTTAGGTACGGAACTTGTGACGTCACAATTGCTTTTTTGCAACCTTTTAAAAATATCGTACTTTAAAATGATTTTATACAATAAAAAATGTAAATAAAAAATAATTTAATCAAACTGAACGATAAATTAGACTATACTTTTTCAATTTAAACAAAAAAATGAAAATGTACAATTATTTTTTTGCATGACCTCATTGCAACATATTTAAATAGTAACTGTTCAGCAATTAAATTTTTGCTTACCAGGTCTTCCTGTTTCTCCTCGTTCGCCTGCTCGACCTGGAACTCCTATTCCTTCAGGACCAGGAGGACCTAAAAATCATCTTCATAGTATTTAATTTTTTTTACAAATGGTTAATTCTTACCCGGTGAACCTCTAGGACCGGCAGGTCCTTCTGTTCCATGTCCTTCAGGACCTCGGTCTCCTTTCTCTCCTCGTTCTCCAGTTGGTCCTGGAGAACCTCCAGGACCTGGTGGTCCTGGTAATCCGACGAAACCGCGTTCACCTTGTAGGCCTGGGGCCCCGGGATCACCTACGCAAATAAATGAAGGTTAACTATGTCTTTAATTTTATTTTTAAATAGGTGCGTGATATAAATGTAAGCACAAGCATGAGAGAAACATGTAGGAAAAGAATGTGATTTGCATACTCATCAATGAATGTTATAAGTATAAGGTAATTATCTTATAAATAAAAGAACAAAAAAGGTAATAATATGTATGGCGGAAACGTTCAATGTCATCTAATATTACACCTTAATTATACTTCATTTTAGATAAGAATGGATCATATCATAGCTTCAGCAGTTCATTGTTTTCGTCCGTGTCATAAGCGCATTTATTTTAGTTGATTTTAAACATTTCCATGGTGTACTATACCATATACAAATTTTAACTATCTGTGATAAGAAATTTATAGTTATTTACGTATAGAGGGCCGAAAGAAACGGTTTACGCCTGCGGACGTAATGTAATTTTATTCGTCCAAGGTTGTAAATTTCTATCGGCCCGAGGTATACAGTGTGTCCCTTTGGGAGGCCACCTCAGATGTGCTTTTGTTTTTCCAAAAATTCTTAAAGGGCACTAGATACTGTCGAAAAATTGAATATTGTTGATTTTTTCTTTCTCAAATAACTTCTAAACTATTAGTAATTGAGAAAAACGTTTCAAATATAAAAGATAGATATTTTTATTAACTAACCAGTGGAGAACGAAATAAATTTTTATATCCGTAAATTTTCGAGATATAACACAAACTTATATTTTTTTAAATGGAACCCATATCTGATTTTAGTCTCAAAAAAATAATTATTTTTTTCTCTTTCCAATGATGTAAGGGTTATTATGTATTATATTTGTTTTGCACCTAAAATTTAATTTTTCTCTTTATTTTCCTGAATTTTCTTATTATTTCCCAAAAAAACATTATTATATTGTATTTGATCAAAATAATTTGTTTTATGCCTTTATTACTTAATATTTTCATTCTAGACTCTAGACTAATTACAAATTACACTATGATGTGCCAAGGGCGACCTGATACAAAATTTTATAAAAATTAATTTGATACGAGTTTTGAGCAAAATTTTTTAACGAAATAAATTATTTAAATACAAGGAGTATTTCCAAATAGAAATCTACCAATATTTTTAAAATAATTGTAAATTTAATTAAATTAAGGAAAAAATAATAATTTTGAAGGCAAAACAAATATAAAACATAATAACCCTTACATTGTTGAAAAGAGAAAAAAAATACTTATTTTTTTGAGATTAAAATCAGATATGGGTTCCATTTAAAAAAATATAAGTTTGTATTATATCTCAAAAATTTACGGATATAAAAATTTATTTCGCACGCCACTGATTAGTTAATAAAAATATCTATCTTTTATATTTGAAACGTTTTTCTCAATTATTAATAGTTTAGAAGTTATTTGAGAAAGAAAAAATCAACAATATTCAGTTTTTCGTCATTATCTAGTGCCCTATGAGAATTTTTGGAAAAACAAAAGCACATCTGAGATGGCCTCCCAAAGGCGTACAAAAAGTTCCAAAGTGGCACCTCTAAATGGGACACACTGTATACAACGTTTTACGTACAAATGCAATCAAATGAAATGTTTTTAAATTATTTATTTAAATATATGAAAAGCTTGTTGCTATGTAAAAATATTACGTGGCCAGGTTAACCTTATTTTGTCGTTATATTATAAATAATTAAAAAAATACTTCTAAAATTCATATAATTAAATAAATGTTAGTATCATTACCGGGCGTTTTGGTTTTTTACAGCCCGGCAGGCAGTAAAACTAACAAAAAGCCCGGCAGGCGTAATATTCAATTTTCCGCCCTGGTAACTAAGGTGTAAACAAACAATTTTAGTGCAGTTGTGCGTAAAAATACATACATGTTCTAATCAATTTGATTGGTTGCCTGATTTTAAACCGAGAAAACTCTAATGGACAAACACTAGCGCCATCCGCCGCCATAGTTTATAGTCATAATATTGTCAAACAATGGTCAAAATGTTTCAATGTTCTATAATTTATTAGGAAAAATGCATTTTATTTATGCTATTTATGCGTAATAATTTCTTTATGAAAACATCAATGAACAAAAACTAGTGTCATTGCTGTCAATAAATGTCGAGTCGTAACCATGGATATGACAAACCCAATGTTTCACGTTAAAAAATACGCACGGTATACTTCATTTCACGTAAGAAAATAGTGATGGGAAAATAGGTGCAGTTTGATCTTCTTAATTGGATAATATCGGAGTATTATCTAATTAAAAAACAAGATCAAACTGCACCTATCTTCCCGTCATTATTTTCTTACGTGAAATGAAGTGTAGAACCCCCATTCAAGTGAAGGTCACTTGAGTCACGTGCCTGCTCGCGCCCTACAGCAACTTTTTTCATTTGTTAGTTTGTTAGCTGTCAGTTGTCGGATCTGCTTTCAGTCTCTGCTGGAATTATTATATTTTTTTAATAGAATTTATTTGTTGAGATACATGCAAAAAATGAATGTTACATGAATGGTTTATATTCTATGTTATTATTATTTACATTGTTATTTTTTGTAAAAATAATGATTTTCTTCCTAACCTGGGATGCCGGTGACCCCCTGCTTTCCCGGCCGGCCATGTCGCGCCGCCCCTGGGGGACCAGGGGGGCCCCGGAGTCCCAACGTTAGTTCTTCCACTCTATCTGCATGCATGACATTCCATTAGTGCTACTACATAATCTACAAGTTCTACAGTGATGTGTGTTAGAGTGTGTATGATATAAACGGCAATGCAGTGCTCTAACCACCTAAAATAAACTTGTGGTATACCTGGAGAGCCCTGCAGACCTGCAGGACCCGGTCGACCAGGCTTGCCTCGACCTGGAGGGCCGGGAGGGCCCACCATCGTTGCCGTCAACTCGCTCAGTTGATCTAGTAGTTCATGAAGGAATTTATTTATTGTTTCTATGTATTTTGTTGTTCTGCATATTTCTTTGTTATGTGTATTGTTTACATTGTTGTAATAAATATAATACAGTAGATAGTCAATTTCGTATGTGAAATCATAAATTCATTTTCAAATAAATTTTGTTGACAAACATAAATAATATTGAGAGAACATAAAACAATTTATTTATAAAAACTGTATTCATATAAAGAAGTAAACGAAATTAAGGATCTAGGTACTGTAAATATAGTGATTCACAACTTCGTGCACAAACATATAATACTGACTAAAATGAGTAAAAAAAGGTCATGGGTCCGATCTTCAATTGTTTCCGAGAAAAGGGTCAGTTTGTTTTAGAAGCGAAAAAAAAAAACTTATAAAGATAGTGATCGAACAACATTTTGTCCAAGACATTGAATAGACTATAAAAATACAATAAAATATAATATGAAACATTTTTCTTCATTTCTAATAGTTCAGAAGTTATTTGAAAATTAAATATTGGTCAAGGTCTCCACAACATTTTACTTATGGCCGTAACTTAAATATTAAAATTGGAATAAATTGACAATATTGCATCGAAGTGAACTGTCAAATGAATTATAATATATTACTGTCAAAATTTCGATTTGCATTTTTTTTATTTACCTAAACCTACCTTGATGCCCAATTGCACCAACAAGAAATTAATTTTAATAATCACGAATCTACGTTTAAACAAAAAAATGCAAATCGAAATTTTGACAGCAATATATTATAATTCATTTGACATTTCATTTCGATGGAATATTGTCAATTTAAACCGTGTTTAATATATAAGATACGTTGGTGCAATCGGTCAAAAAATTTAATCCTTGTTGGTGCACCTGGCCATTAATAATTATTTAATTTTTTTAAAACAAATCTAAGATGTCCTCTGACCTCTCAAATGTAAAAAAGTCTCATTTAATCGAAGCTGTGTTGTATAAAATACTGGAAAAAACGTATTTCAAATAGAAAATACAAAATACTAAATAAAAGTATTTGATATGTTTGGCAAAATTAATTATTTTTTTAGTATTTCAAATAGACTAATATTTGAAATACTTTTGAGTATTTCAAATACTTTTACTTTTAATTATATGAAAATAAATAAGATATGTTACGGTATTGTAACAATGTTTTTCGAATTCAACTTATTCGCGCATTTTTATTAATATTAAAAAGAAACTCCTACATTAGCATAGGTTTAGGGAATTATTCCATGTTATATTACTAACAGACCACGCATGACATAGGTTTCTATTTCAAATACAAAAATCCATTTCAAATACTTGTGTATTTTAAATACAGAAATATATTTCAAATAATAAAATGTATTTCAAATATTGAAAAATTGTATTTCATACAAATAATATTATTTTAATATATTAAAATATAAAATACTTGTGAAAAGTATTTGAACTAAAAATACAAAATACTTTAATTTTGAAGTATTTCAAATAATTACTTAAAATATTTAATCTAATTCAAATACTTATTTCAAATACTATACAACACTGAATCGAAGTCGTAAGTCTTGTAGTTTTCGAGATAGTAGAGGAAGTCGAATCTGTTTCCTTGATATTTTAACATACATTAGTGTTTTTTTTTGTCTGTAGTCGAATTGATTAAACTTTTTTATTCATTTTAGTTAGTATTATATGCCCTTAAAGTTTGTGAACAAAGTTGTGAATCAGCCTGTATATTATAAATGTGTATTTTTTTAACGTACCCCGTAAAACTGAAGCGCAAATGTCTCTAATTTCTGATTCCAAATAAGTACGTCCCTGAAAAATAGTAATTAATAAATTAATATTGTAATACTAATATAGGCAACCCATATATCGTTAAGTAACTGGTGATACATAACTTAAAATACTATTAAATCTGTTGAGTTACTTAATTTGTAGCAATTAAATACTGCTTTATATGCAGTTATACGGTTATTTTTGAATTGTAAACAGTGTAATAATTATGTGATTTAAAGCAAATAATAAATAAAATATTTTTAAATCATCTGTTTATCTCTTGGAGTTCGAGTGCGCATCATCAGTAAGCCAACGTCCTATGCGCAGTGGGCTAGCACGTTTGCTTGGATTATTGGTATTGGTCGGTAATCTCAGCTTGTTTTGTTGTTTGATGCCCGGCGACCAGTTCGTTATGAACAGATGAACGTTTTCGAAGTTTTATATACAAGACGTTTTCAATTTGTGTTTTAAAGTGCTTTTATTTATACAAGAAGGTAAATATTAAATCCTTTTCTATATGATTTTGTGCGGTATACAATTTTCATGCAATTTATTCGTTGAAGTTTCCGAGAAGGCGGTTTGAATTTCTAACGGTTTTTCAATTTGAATTCAAATGTCATGTATGATGTAATTTTCGAAATATCTCAAGAAAAATAGCTAGATATCTCGAAAATAAGTTAATAATATTGCTGTATTTTATATTGTTTATTATTTGAATAAGTTATATTTAAAATTTTGTTATAAATTTTTTGTGCAAGTTTTGTAAATAATAAACGATTTAACAAATTATTTTTTAAAATAATTATCAAACAATTTTATTTTTTTGCAATAACCATGTGTTCTCCTAACGAATTTTGTTACATTTGGTCTGCTTGAAGCTAAAGATGGATTTTGATTTGACCGTTTTTACAATTCGTTACAACTTGTATCAACAAATTTGTTTCGAAATTAATTAAACAATCGTACATTTAATATATTAAAAATTTCTCATAAATATATAGTTATTTTTAAAGATGCTGTTCGTCATTTGTATGTATCAATTTTTAGTACTTTTCATGTATTTCAGTATTAAAATGGCTCTAAACTACCGTCGACCTGCCTTGAAAAGTTCATCGGAAAATGCCCCCATCGCCGGAAAAGTGCTTCCTGGAAAAATAGCCGGCGTTACGAGTCGACCTGCCCTTACGAATCGAGCAGCCCTTAGCGACGTTCAAAACCAGATTAGCAACAGAGATGCTTCCAAAAAGGCACCAGTCGCCAAAAAACCGGACATTAAGATTATTAAATCTGTTTCTCTGTCCCAAAAAGACACTAAAAAGGTAACCCTTACCGTCCCAAAACTCGAAATCGCGAAAAAGATACCGATTGCCACACAATTCGAGACCGAGTGCAAGATTGAAGAAGTAACTGAACCGATTTCATTCTCTTCACAAAGATTCGATGGTCTTGAGGGAGAGATAATCGGTAATGACCCTCAATTTGTTCCGGATTACATCAACGATATATTTGCTTATTTACGGAATCTTGAAAACAAATACAGCATTGATCCCATGTTTTTAAGTTGTCATAGAACGACAGTTAGAATGCGCGCTATTCTGATAAATTGGTTAGTTGAGGTACAAGTCAATTTTAAATTACTTCCCGAAACATTACATTTGTGTGTAGCAATAATTGATAGATTTCTACAAAAGAATAAAACAGTTGGTAGAGATAATTTGCAATTGGTTGGAATTACGGCTTTATGGCTGGCGGGAAAATACGAAGAAATGTATATTCCAGACACTGGTGATTTTGTTTATGTGTGCGAAAACACTTTTTCAGTCGAAGAAATGATGAAAATGGAACTTTCCCTTATTAAAAACCTAGATTATAGTTTTGGTCGGCCATTATCTCTTCATTTTTTGAGGAGATACAGCCGTATAGCTAACGTCCAATCACAAGAACATACCCTAGCTAAATATCTTTTAGAATTAGCTTTAATTGATTCCGAATTGTGTCATATTAAGCCTTCATTGCAAGCAGCGGCTGCCATTTTCCTGTCGCTTAGTGTTCTTAGCTCAGAAACTAATGCCGATAAAGTCTGGACCAAAGCTTTGATCCACTATTCGACTTATACTTTCAACGAAATAAAAAATGTTGTGAAACTTATGGCTGAGGCCGTAGTTAAAGCCGAAACGTCTAAACACCAAGCAATCCGAACGAAATACTCCTCTACTAGTAATGGACAAATCAGTCTCTGCTCAGAACTAAAAGGACCCGTCATTAAAAAGTATGCCAAAAAAAATGACTCAAAGTGATATTTAGCTAAGTTTACGTAATATAATTGCATGCCTACATTTCTATTTTATATATTGATCTATTTGTATGTTTTGTATTCGTAAAAATACTTTACTTTTTAATAAAACGTATATACAATCTACAAACGGTTAGAAGGTTTATATTTTATGTTTGTTGACTTTCATTTAAATCAATCATTTAGTTTTAGCATAAAAAACAGAAATTTATTTCTGTTTACTGTTTTAATATTCTAACCAAGTATGTATTATTAGTACAATTTTGTATTAACGTTAATAAATGTTGTGTGACGATTCAAAATATGTAACAATAAGTTTTAATTTATAATTTTTATATGCTACTTGCACGAAAAAAAAAAAAGTAATATGTAACAAAATCTAAGTCCAAGAATAAATGTAATGTACATATGTTAAATAATTATAAGTACTAATGAATGTATAGCTACTAATATAAATTCGACTGATATGAAAAATGTGTGACTTACTGGAGGTCCTTGCATGCCATGCATTCCTGGTTGTCCTCTTTGTCCTGGTGGTCCCGGCAAACCTGGAGGACCTTCCTTGCCCGGCATTCCCGGAATCCCGGCGGGTCCTTCGGGGCCCCTTTCTCCAGCTGCGCCCCTTTCACCCGGCTAGAAAGAAACAAAATAAAATTTTAACTTCTATTTTACAGGACGTTTAAGAATTATTTTGTTTTGATAAGTGATTGTACTAGGTAGGTATAGTATTTTTCTATTATTTGCTTTATTTAAATATGCTAATAGTACTTTGTATTTAAATGTCCCAAAATTTTGGATAATTGGGTAAATTTCTCGACTGTAGTGTAGTGTAATGTTTCTTAACCTTTTTCTTATCGAGGATAGGTAAAGTAAATGAATTAAATAGCACCCGTGATTAACTGCACCGTCAATAAGTTAAATATTTTTCTGCGGACCGGTGAATTTTTTTCATGGACCGGAGATTGTGAAATGCTGGTGTAGATTAAGATGTTAACAAATACTCAAAATTGATGATTGAATGAATCTGTGGTCTATTTTGAGAGCGAACAAATGTGTATTGGCTTTTTGTGTTTTTTTTGTAAAACTTGATGTTTAAATCAGGTCTAGCAAAAATCCGACCTAGTGTTTCTTTCGGTTTTATTGAGCTTTTTTCTTGTTTTTTTTTTTTTTCTTTATTAAGTATTTGTTAGAAACTTAAATGTTATTATAATTTTTTTGTATTTCACTTTTTCGCAGTAATGCAAAAAGCGACGGCCTGCCTCTAATTTATGATAATTCATTATTTCCTTCTTGTTGAATTTAAACGGAAGTAAAGTAAACATAGTACATAATTATACTCGCCGTCAAATAAATATGGACCGATGCTCAATTTTTTCCCTTCTCCCCACCCTGATTCTTGCTCTGCGGTGTTGCCGCTTCTTCATAACTTAGAATTTTCAACATGACCAATGGAATTGGCAACAGTGTAGAAATTTCCAGTCCATATTTAATTGACAGCAAGTATAGCTGAAAAACCGTGTTTTTTGCATAAGCAGGGCTGCCGAGAAAAATTTCGGGCCCCGGTACTCTGACTTTTACGCATTTATTTTAAAAATATTAGTAAAATATTTTATTTTATTATTAAAAATAATATTTTTGTTGCTCCGGGCCCCTTGGTACAGGTCGGGCCCCGGGTAATTTACACCCCTTGCACCCGGCTCTCGTCAGCCCTGCGCATATGACATTTTCATGTTTAGTGCGAAAAACAATAATTTTGTAACTAAACACATAAATCGCTAACGTGTTTTTTTTTTTAATAAATTAAAGAAAAAAAAACCTGGTGGGTTTTTGCAGGGTTGGTTTAAATGAATGTACCTATTTATGTGTACATGGTTTTATGTTTAAGTATCTGTAAGATCTTACCACAGTTTTGTAAAAATAAGTTTTATGACAGATTTCGAGTTTTTGTAAACACCTTATAAAAAAATTATTTTATTTCTTACCAATCCTGGAGGTCCGGGATGTCCCCTCGGTCCAGAAGCCCCCGGAACTCCTCCTCCATCCAATACCAAGTTCCCTAATCCCAAACTTTCACCAGGTGGTCCAGGCGGGCCTGCAGGACCTGGCGCTCCGGGTTCTCCATTGAATCCTGGAAGTCCTGACGGTCCTGTTGCTCCTGGTAAACCTGGAAGACCCTGAACGAAATGGATAATTAGTTTTGAAAGATTAGAAATGTATAAATAATACCATGTTTCCAGGAAGTCCTCTAGGTCCTACAGGACCTTGGTCGCCTCGTTCACCTTGGTCTCCCTTATGGCCTGTGTCTCCTTGGGGTCCTATAAGGCCGTCTTTTCCTGGAAAGCCGGTTGGGCCTTCCAAACCACGTGAGCCTGACTCGCCTTTTAAACCTGGGAGACCCTAAAAATTTTTTCATTTTTTCATTTAAAACAATTTTTTACCTTCCGTCAAAAGGAAGGTATTGTTTTTGGTCAAAAAATTCGTTTGTGAGTTTTCAATGAATAAGCACGTTTTAAGATCCTTAGAATACGATTTTACTAATTTTACATTGATGTCTGTATGTGTGTGTGTGTGTCCGTGTGTGTGTGTGTGACAAATTTTTCTCCGACGATAACTCCAAAACTACAATTCTAAAAATTATGATTCTTTCGTATTCCTCTTCTTTACAACCATATGAAGAGCTGATTAGATTTTGGTTATAATTGGTCAACCGGAAGTATCCTTATTTGAAGATCTTAACAGTTTTTCTGGAAAAAACCCAGTTAAATATCATTTTTCAACATTTTATGATCATTAATATGAAAGAAAATTTTATTCTCTGTAAGATTTGATTATACATTTTCCTTCATATTCAATAAATATAGAGTTATAGAGAGATTAAGAGAGGTTAACTTTCAAAAATCAGTCTGCTGTGCAAAAATTATGGAAACAGCAGATATGTATATTCAAAAAATTCTAATTGACAGATGTCAGTGTCACGTGCAAAACCAAAGTGGAAAGTATAGGATCAGAAAGTAACATAAGTGACAGAGTGTCCTTCGCAAGTGACTTGCAGTTTCAATGCCGGGAGTACGAGGAAGGCCAAAGAGAAAATGTAAGGACTGTGCATCAGAATATTTGAGAGAGGAAGAACTGCGTTGTATAGGAATGAGGAAGTGTGAAGTACAATTTACAGAATGTACATTTGTGTTATAATTATATTGGATTTATAGAATCTTTACAAAGGAACTTGCAATATGGAATTTGTAAAAAATAGTGTGTTCGTGTTACAATTTTACAGGATATATAAAATCTTTTCCAAGGAACTTTTGGTATCTGATTTGTACAAATACATTGAATTGACGGAAGGTTTTGTGCTGGCCACAACAGATTTTTGTTAAAGATATATTACAAATTGTATTATTTATTTCTTACTCTTTCCCCTTCATTTCCTGGCGCTCCATCTCTTCCAGGATTTCCAGGCAGTCCTGCAGGCCCTGGTTTTCCATCTATTCCAGGATCTCCTCTGTCTCCTTTAGGTCCATCTTCTCCTGGAAATCCTCGTTCTCCTGGAAGACCTTGAGGACCTGGATCACCAGCTGAAGCTGCGCTTCCCGGAATACCTGGTTCTCCAGGAAAACCGATGTCTCCTTTAGGGCCTGCGGGCCCTGGAGGACCTTCCGGACCTATGGAACCCTGGGAAGAAAAGTGTTAGGTACTCAAATTTCTATACGTCGAAGTTAAGTCAATTTTTGGAGCATCATACATAAATATTACAGGTTATCATGTTCACAAAGTTGACATTCGTCAGATGACTCAGCGTCATCCAATTTTGCTTTAAGAGAATTGGTTACTCATTTTCATTACTGTAAACAAAATTTTCTTTACTATAAGTAATATTTTTTTTTAAATTAACTAAGTGCTAAGCAAGAGTGCTAAGGGCATACATGTATGTACATAACGTATGTCCCATAAGTTTTTGCACGTTTCAACAATTTTTTTTTTTTAATAAAAATGCAGTTACTTATAGTTTTGTAATACTTAATAATTAACTGTTTTATAAGCAACGAAATTGTGAACATAAATAAAGATGGGCGCAACTCTCTAAATCAAACTCTCTCTTATTTGAATTTTACTCTAAATCGAATTATTTTTTTAATGTTCAACTGTGTATGGTTTTATCTGTAAAAAATATTCTTTAAACCGAATTTTTCAATTCAAATTTTCCTTTAATCGAATTAAATTTTGGGCGTTTGCCATCAATTTCAATGAAATTCGCCTCTCTACAAATCGAATTTAGATTTAGATAACTGAATTAGGTTTGAAACACTCGGTTTCAAATTGTATATTTATTAGGTATGTATGGGCTATTCAGCGAAATCATCGTTTAGGGATTTTTGAAATTTTCTTTATTTTTTAAATATATTTTATTAACGGTATTTTATTGGTTTTTTTATTATTATTAAGTAAATTTTGTAAATTTTTGCAAAATGACGTTTGATTATATTTTTTTAATATTGGTAATTCTGAACATGTATATTACTAAATATTATCAGCAGTATGCATAAGTGAAACTTAAAAAGATGTTATAACAATTTTAACTAGTGGCCACTAAGAATAGCAAAAATGCATAAGGTTTTACCTAGCAACATTTTAAATTACCTTAGAAACCTACTTAGTGGCCACCAACAAATTCAAGAGCTTGTAGTTAATTTATTGACTTATTTTGAAAATGAAAAATAGATTGGTGGGTTCTTACTTTCACTGAATTGTAATATTAAGGTAATATTTCGTTCTATTTGTTAGTAATAATTTGAAAATTAAATCTATACATACAGCGTGTGGCAAACGCTATACGCAATGTACAGAAACAGTGAGAAATTGTATGGTATGCAGTATTCTGTATTTTTTTAAGGATCTCACATAATAATAGATACTTTGTTGCATATACTACAAGAATGAAGTATTTATAACGGCGTAAGGAGTTATCCTTCAGAATATTTTAAAAAAATTGGATTTCGCTGCAAAAAAAAAATGATACCAAACGTGTTACCTTTTTAAGAAAGATTTAAGATTTGGATTTATGAAGGTAACCCACAGATTATATTTTAATCCGTTTTACATGCTCATGTAGACTTTTTAACATATGACGTCATTGTTTCTAGTGATATTGTATTTATGACGTAAACCGCTTGATTCGCTGGATGGCCCATACATCTCATTATTCTAAAAAATAAAAAATGTAATTTTTTTGTTATATTAACTGAATAAACGTTGTTTTCCATTGCATATACGTACTCCTTGTAATTTATACAAATATTCATTTAATTTTCTTTTACTCTCTCTAGTTCGAATTCTCTCTACGAACAAATTCAAATTCCCCTTGCCAATTCGATTTATAGAGAGTCGACTGTATTTCAAATAAAAATAGCATTTATGTTAAAGCTCCAGTATACAGACCAGGTAGAGGAATCATTTAATGCATGAGAAGAGCAGCGCAAATAATGACCCGTTGGCATCCAATATTATAAAGCAAACAGTGAGCCATATGCCGTTTTTTTTTCTATCTTTCTATTTACTTTAAATAAAGAAATACGTATAACTTACTGGTAGTCCAATTAATCCTGGGGGTCCCCTGAGTCCTGCAGGTCCAATGAACCCTATCTCTCCCTTAGGTCCTTCAGGTCCTACAGGACCTTCTCGTCCTGGTTCTCCTGTTGCTCCATCCAATCCAGGAAGTCCAGAATCACCGCGATCGCCTAAATAAAATTTATTTTTCGCAATAATCAATGAGATGTCTTATTGTTATTGAGATACAATTTATTATATTAAGAACATTGGTCAGATTGAAAAATATGTGGCATATGTGACATAGTTATGTATGACATGTTGTAATAAATATTAATTAAGAAGCACTTCCTATAAAATCAGCAAGACAACATGACCAAGAATTTCAATGATGAAATTCTTCGAATAGAACACAAATAAATATTATAATATATTATTATTGTTAATGATCTATTTTTAAATTAATTTTTCATATTTATATAGGTTATAATTACAAATATTGTTGCAAATGTGGTACTCTATTATTTTAATATATATTTTTTTTTTTATGAAACTAAACAATCTAAATTGAAAGGGATCTGCAGTTTTAGAAAGTCTTAAGCCTCATTTCCACCGATTGTCCTAATGCGTAAGAGCAATAATGAATAACTAAGCGCAATGCGTAAAAATGTTTATCATATGACAACGTTTACTACCATTTCCAGCTTTTCATAAGACTTAATGCTTAAGAACTAAGAGCAATGCGTAAAAACAAATGATTGAAAAATTCTAACCTGAACTGTCAACTCTCAGTCTATTTTATAATTATTTACTTTTAATTAATTTTTCGGTATCGATATAAATACAGAAAATTGTGTATAGGTATAACATATTAAAAAAAGAAGAATTGCTGCTGCAATGGCAGTCTACTAAACAACAAGTAATTCGGAAAAAAAGATATGACATTTCTGTTGAATTGTCACTAAACAAAATAGCTGGAAATGGTATCCTAGTAAATTGTTATAATTCATTAAGCCTTATGTATTAAGCATTAAGACATTCGGTGGAAATGAGGCTTTAATTGTTATTCGTTACCATGTAATAATTTTTATTTTGTGACGTAGATGCTAAGCTCACTAATAATGGGGTATTCCGGTGATATGGTATTAATGCAAAATAATAACTTTTTTCTATAGTTTCCATCTTCATATAGTAGAAAAATATAATAAAACATGTTTAATAAAAAGTTTTAATTCATAATTTAATGTTACAAAATTGGAATTTTTGCAGCTCTAGAAACGTCCCTGAAATTTGTGACGTCAAGTTGATAATCTGTTGCTCATTTCAAAGTAAATATTTTCGTTTAAAACACAGATGGTGCCAGTAGTTAACACACGCGGGAATATTTCTTGTTTGACATTTCGTCCACTTTATAATTATTACTCCTATTTTTACCATAAACAAACACAGGACAAACACCGAAATACACGCTGCTACAAAAATCATATGTAAACAAGCAAATGGCTGTCATGAACATGTGGATTTAGGCGCTGAAGTTCGTTGCAGATGTCACCATCGAGTTGACGTCATAAGCAAGCCATGATAAGAAAATTTGAATTGTGATGAAATTTTTTAAAATTCATATCTCATGTGATGCATACATTTTCTTACTCAAAGTTAGATATTCAGAGTCCTACTGGTCTGTACTAATGTAAAAAAATATTTTTAAAAAATACCGGAATACCCCATTGGAGTCATATAAAATGATCTATTTTAACTTTCAGCACTTCTAAAAATATACAGGAAGTTAAAAAAATAGAGGTCATGGATTTAAGGGTGGATAATAACATCTCAAAACAATAAAAAAAAAAGTTCATATAAACAGTTTTAGATGTATACCGATTTTAATATTTTATTTCTGTCATATAAAAGTACAAGTCATACTTTTAACATTACAATAAAATCATAGTGGCCGTTTACAATGGAAAACAGTCAATTATAAATTATAAAAAAATGTTCAATTGACCCGAAGAATCTTCTATTTGGTATCCTCCGATTTGGAAAATTCTCATCATACAAACGTCTAGCTTCTACCGAATCACCGTGAGCACGATCGAAAGTAGGTTTTTTGCATTTTTAATACTGTTCCAAAAAATATTTTTTTTTTATTTTTACATAGTTTGTACACTACCTTACTAAATATATTTACTGAAAATCTGAATAAATTATGTGGGCTAGTTTCCGAGATATAGGGAAATTAATAATTTAAATATTGTTTTTGGTGTATATATAAAAGTCAAATTTGTTGAATTTACATTATATATACATATATTAATAAATTATATTTCTTTATTTCTGCATACAATATAAATTCAATGAAATGTAATATTTGTTGAAAAGGGAAATAAATCTTTATAGTGACTTCTAGTCATGTGAACTCTGCGCGCAACGGGTGACATTTCACCTTAAATGCATATCTGCTAATTCGGAAAAAGTGAAATTATTCATGATATTTTTTTTTATAACAAACAATAATTATGACAAATAATGAAAAACAAAAGACTGTCTTCAATTGTTTTCCATTGTACACGGCCACTATGATTTTATTGTAATGTTAAAAGTATGACTTGTGTATGACAAATAAAATATTAAAATCGCTATAGCTCTATAGGCATTTTCGGATATATGTTTATATGAACTTTTTTATTGTTTTGAGATGTATTATCTTCTATTTATATGTACAGTCAAATTTTTATATAAAGAAGATTCCATAGTTTACGTGTCGTCATCTACTACTGATACCATGATAACTTGTCAGTGACTTCTACAAATTTAGTGCATTGATGGCTGCCTAATTGTCGGCTAAATGGATACGCTTATTTTGAATATTTATATAAAAGTACATGTACTGCAAATAATTTAATTAACAGTTGCAATACTTTCTTCAAGAACATATTTATTTAGACGAATGGTGCCTGACAACGTATACAATACTTTTTTAAACGTAGTACATTCTGTTCGAATAGTAGCTTGATATAAACATAATAAAATATAATTAATAGTTACCATGTAAGTGGTTGTTTTTTAGAACAGGAGATATTTTGTAGAGTATTGGAACAACTCCTAATGGGCTACTTGAGTACCTTTTTTTATTTAATATTTTTGAAGAGAAGGTAAAAACTTGCTACCCATATTTTTTCTTTTGACAACATTTTTATTAATTAGCCAGAAAAAAAATAATGAAATTTGATTATTTGAATTCCCGCCATGTATGACGTAGAATTACGCCGCACCAATGAATAGTCGTAAAGTCACAGCGTGGTGCCGTCCCCCGCCCTGTTTCTAAAATTAATTACGAAGAGTAAAAATAAAAAAATCATCCCTGACCTTTGTACCCGCGTGGTCCAATTTCTCCATGATCTCCAGGTTCTCCTTTGCCCCCTTTTAATCCTGGAATTCCCGCCGTTCCTGGTTCTCCAGGAACTCCAGGTAATCCGGGCGGTCCTGGCGCAGTAGAGCCTTCCGTTTGTGAACCAGGGAGTCCTGGAATTCCTGGAAGACCTTGTGTTCCTGGAAGTCCTCTAAGTCCTTGTAGTCCTGGTTCTCCTCTGTCTCCTTTAAAGCCTTTCTGACCCGAAGAACCGTCTACTCCAGGATTTCCAGGAAAGCCGGGGTCACCTTGAGGACCGCGTTTACCGACAGGGCCTTCGGGGCCTACAACACCCTGGAAAGGATAATGTTTGTCATAATCTTTTGTTACTGTTTTTAAATTATAGTATGTTAGATTCACGAAAGATGACTATCAAGGTCACTTGTTCGAAGAAAAAATACACAGCGCTTTATCAGCAGTAACTTAGTAACATTTCTTGTTAGAAAGAGCAAGATTATTTGACGTATGTCTATGTAATTTATGTTGTATGAAAAATATATGGGCTATCCAGCCAATCAAGCGGTTTGCGTCATCGTTTAGGGATTTTTGAAATTTTATATATATTTTTATAGTTATTTTCGTAACAAATTATGAAATATACCAAATATCATGCGAGTGTAAATTGACGCACGACGCGTAGCGGAGTGCAAGTCAATACACACGAGCTAAGATATTTGAATTTCATACAAGTTATGAACATTATTTTTTAGACGAGCATAAATAAATTTTACTTTTTTTACAAAACTGAAATTTAGGTTCAAACGTACGGACAGTTGACAAATGAATAATGTATACATATAGCCAGAAAATAATGACATAGTAACCTAGCAACCGTGTCAACTATTACGATATGAAATATATCGTAACACTAATGTGATAAGTTCAACTTTCAGTGTTAGGATACTACGTTGATATGTTATACTTATCACAAGGGTCGTCTAAAAAATATATTTCATTATTTTTTATTATTATTATGTATTTGAAACCTTTAATAGAAATAATTATATTTGGAAATACTATTATTAAGTAAAATTTTGTTAATTTTTGCATAATGACGTTTGATTATATTTTTTATTTTTGATAATTTTGAACATGTATATTACTAAATATTATTTCAACCTGTATTATGATTTCATTTTGTGTTTTTGTTTCGTTGTTCATTGATAAAATGTTAAATGCTCTATCATGGTACATTCAAGAGCTTGTAGTTAATTTATTGACATATTTTGAAAATGAAAAATAGAATGGTGGCCTCTTACTTACACTGAATTGTATTATTAAGGTAATATTTTGTTCTATTTGTTACTAATAATTTGAAAATTAAATCTGTATGTACGGCGTGTGGCAAACGCTATACGGAATCTACAGAAACAGTGAGAAATTGTACGGTATTTTTTTTAAGGATCTTACATAATAGTAGATAGTTTGTTGTATATACTACGAGAACGAAGTATTTATAACGCCGTCAGGAGTATCCTTCATAATATTTTAAATAAAATTGGATTTCGGTGGAAAAAATTATAACAGACGTGTTATTTTTTTAAGAAAGATTTGGATTTATGAATGTAACCCGCAGATCATATTTTAATCCGTTTTACATGCTCATGTAAACTTTTTAACACATGATGTCATTCTTTCTACAGTAAAATTTTTGAAAGAAGTCCGATCAAGGCCATCTACGAATTGCATCTATGAATTAAGATTTTATGCTGTCAAATTTAGTAGTGTCGTTTACATAGTTTTTATGAGGTACACAAGATACTATGTACCCTCATAAAAACTAAGTAAAAGACACTACTAAATTTGACAGCACAAAATCTTAATTCATAGATACAATTCGTAGATGGCCTTGATCGGACTTCTTTCAAAAATTTTACTGTAGTGATATTGTATTCATGACGTAAACCGCTTGATTGGCTGGATAGCCTATACGTAAATGGTGATATTACTTTCTAACACACTACAAATAGTAATGCCGTATGTCTTAGACTTACATATATCTAATTATCTACTACACTGCCCTCTGTGCGAATGTTTATCTAGTGACGTTGACGGTTAAATCAAAGTATTATTCCATGTTTTATGTCAAATCTAAGTTTTTGTGTTTTGCAAAAATATAGGTGAAGAACATAAAACTTTGAGAAAGGTATTATTTAAAAAGAAACATAATTTTCAAATAAATTCTGTTAAAATGTATACATAAATATTTCATGTTGCACGCCTATGCATACGAAATGCACTGAAGTTATTTGTATGTAAATGTAATATCAGGCGGCTTATAAATGACCTTGAATAGTCATCTTTCGTGAAGTAACTAAAGAATATATTTCCTTACTGGAGGTCCAATAGGTCCTGGCAATCCTGGAGGTCCTCTTTCTCCTTCTCCACCTCCTCCACCAATTCCTGGAAGACCTCTAGGTCCTTCAGATCCTTGAGGACCCGGCAGTCCAGGAAAACCATCATTTCCACGTTCACCTGGTTCTCCTTTTGATCCTGAATCTCCCTATTATGAATATAATTAATTTTTATTTTATTTCCAGGATAATTTAGGATTCAACCTTTTCTCCACGAAATCCTGGAAGGCCATCCTTTCCGTCTCGTCCTGTCAATCCTGGAGGACCTTGTTGTCCTCGTAATCCTTGGAGTCCTTGTATTCCAGGACTGCCCTATATTTATTTATTAATTAAAAATAATTGGATAATAATCGAATTTTATTGAGTGTTAGAAATTTAATTATTTTCGGGAGATAATTAAATTAAATTTTAATTATATAACAAGTGTTGTGTTATTTTAAGTTGCATTTACAACGTGCATTCTAAATTAATTTTAATTAAACTAAATAATTAAACGTGTTTATAACAATATGTTAATTAAATTTAAATGTTTAGCTTCAATTCAATGCAGGACTTGTATTAAATAATAATTTTATTTGTGCAGAGACGTAACACAATGTTTTCATTATTATCATATAAAATATACAAATAAATATATTCTCACGGCATATTATCCATTGCTGGATGTGATTTGTGCTATCACAGATATCGGTAATGATAATGACATATTTGTACCATGTGGGGGTTTACCTCAAGGGCACTCATTGCTGGTCTGGAGAGTGCACCATAGGGATCACTTTTGTGCAATTTAAAATTCGAAATAACCCGGGTTGCACGTGCACCTACGTCACAACATGGCGGCAATGTAAACTGAAGGGGTGTTTGTCCATAATCAGCTGTAAGCTGCCATGTTGAAACGTCACGTGCAAAAAATTTAACGTAATGTGTTGTGTAACAACTTGTATTATTGAATTTAAAGTAAACTTCCAGAAAAATTATGCATTTTATTTTTTGACGAAATAAAGGATATATGAATGGGTATTCTACCATTGCAAAGAAATAGTAAACTTCAATAATTATAAGGTAGCGTACGTTAAATTAAGAGATTAAGGGCCGGTATTATAAACGTCCAGTTAAATTTAGTTCCATAGTAAATTTAATTAAATGAAGATATGCAACACGAATTTTTGACAACAATGGTTTAAATGTCATAAGAACATGGTAACTGATTCGAATTTGTTTACTTTATTAAATTTACTTTGGAACTAAATTTAACTGGACGTTTATAATACCGGCCCTTAGGTCCGAGATATCCACCTCCTAACTTTATTTGACGAATAATTTCTAAGGTAATAATTGTTGATACAATTGAAACTATAATAAAAAGAAAATGATAAAATATTACTTTGTTGTTAAAAAAATACTTAATTGTAATTTTTTTGTTTCAACTATAGAAACACTACTGTTATCCTAATGCTCTAGATTGAAATAATATTTATTTTAAATCTTATTGTTTATCTCTGTATTCATTACTAATTAATTTGACAAGGAAAAGAAGATTTATTAAAAATAAATAATAGGTTTGTTCGCGGTAGCGATCCCGGACTAGTTTGAGCATCACACGCATGCGCAGTTTCGTTCTAATCGTTCGCGGTACGATTCTGACTGATAACTCCGTGTTCGCGGAACACTGTGGACTGGTACATGATTGCTTATAGCCGAGACAGACGACAAAAATTAATGATCATTAACGGTTAGTTATAGTATGCGTACCTTAAGGTGATACTCTTGACAGATGTCAAAATTGTGTTTACTAAACAAACCAAAAAATATTGAATGTAGTAAGCATGTACTACTTATTGTATTGTACTCGTACAGTACAAAACAATAAGTAGCACTTGCTTACTACAGTCAATATTTTCTGGTTTGTTAATAGACACAATTTTGACATCTCTCAACAGTATCCCCTTAAGGTATGCATACTATAACTAACCGTTAATGATAATTAATTTTTGTCGTCTGTCTCGGCTATTACGTACTAATCAGACCAGTCCGAAAATTGAAGCAAGTACTAGGTTTGTTCGCGGTAGCGATCCCGGACTAGTTTGAGCATCACACGCATGCGTGTTCGCGGAACATTGTGGACTGGTAGATTGAAGCAAGTACTATAAATCAGGGACTAATTGCGAGTATTCAGTGTATACTTTTCTGTGTTTAATTACGTTTATTTTAACAATTTCACAAATTTTAAATTAATAAATATTTGAAAGTAAGTTTATAATATTGCCTCCATTTCAGTTCAAAACTATATAATATTTTCATTCAGGTACATAACATACATAACCTCAAACGTCAAAACGAGCGTTCGCGGTAGAAAAAATCCCAAATCAATCTCGGATCACCCATGCCTATTTCACGATTTATGAATTAGTACGGGGCAAGTACGAAATAAGTTTGGGATCCGTCAGGGATTGTTACCGCGAACAAACCTACTATAAATCAGGGACTAATTGCGAGTATTCAGTGCATACTTTTCTGTGTTTAATTACGTTTATTTTAACAAATTCACAAACTTTAAATTAATAAATATTTGTAGGTAAGTTTATAATATTGCCTCCATTTCAGTTCAAAATTATATAATATTTTCATTCAGGTACATAACATACATAACCTCAAACGTCAAAACGAGCGTTCGCGGTAGAAAAAATCTCAAATCAATCTCGGATCACGCATGCGTATTTCACGATTTATGAATTAATACGGAACAAGTACGAAATAAGTATGGGATCCGTCAGGGATTGTTATCGCGAACAAACCTAATATAAAACTAATGCAGAAAGCTCGTTTACTAATTCGAATTTTGACATTGCGTTTTTATCAATATTCCTAGAATTTTATATATTATCAGAAAAAAAATATTAAAAAATCGGTAGAATACCCCATCATTTTTTTTGTGCTACGCCTCTGTTGGTGTATGTTAGTCTTACAGGCTTTCCAGGCAATCCGGGAGGCCCCCTCGCTCCAGGAAATCCAGGGAATCCTGGCTCACCAATAGGTCCTACAAGACCTCTGACTCCTGGTCGTCCCTATGGTGTACATACTGTTAAACTACTACTCATTACATATTACATTATTTTTGGTTATTTCAGGCATTGACATTATCCATATCCACGGTGCCTCTACTGTGACTTTAGTATACAATATCCTGGATGCTGAAAGTTGAAAACATACTGAAAGTCCTGAAATTCCTTGAACTCCGCGTTGTCCTTGAGGGCCTGGAAGGCCGGGAGGACCTGGAGGTCCTACGTCGCCTGGAAGACCCGGGAAGCCACGCATACCCTTCGAGAAAAGTTGGTCACATAACAACAAGGATAACAGAAACGAGAAAACGCTCAAGAATATTTCTGATTGATGATAACTATGATTGGTTATGCAGTTAATATATTGTTTCAAACAAACAATGATGTTATATGACATTTTTGTGTATTTGGAATACAAATTAATGCAAATTATATTGCATAAATATTTTGTACGAAAATGACATAAAGGCGCGTCCCCACGAATCGGCATTTGCCGATTGACAAGACCGCGTGGCATGAATGGGGAAAGCCTTCAACACCAGAATATTCAAAACCAGAATATTTAACACCAGAATACGCATGCACAAAATCATTCAAATCCCGAATATTTAAGGCGATTGCCGGTGCTACGCTAAACAGCACTTTAGTAGAAATCAAACTACACTCGTAAATATTAAGTTATAACTTCAAACTTGATACCATTGTATAGTAGATAGATCAATGCATGGGGCTGACCAATTATTTTGCATAATTATTAATTTCTATTGCATTTAAATTTAGTTCAAAAAACATCATAAAAATGGCTATTTTAAAATTTATTTTTAACACAATAACTGTACTTTATACAAAAAATGTTTGGGTCACCCCCATAGCGCCCACCTTTAGTAGTAAGTCTGTGAAAAAAAATTTAAATTATCTCTTTTAGTTTAGCTGTGATTTGATTTCTACTAAACCCCTTTTTGCCGCTTATTTTAGATATCGGAACGATAGACTATGGAGGAGAAAGTGTTAGGAGAATATGTTCCCCCTCTACTACACACATGTCCTCTCTCACTCCAACAATTTGCTTCACAACACGGGCTGAGTTTTCCCCTTATGCTTTAAACAAGGACAAACATATATAAAAGCAGACAGAGAGAAATAAACTTAGCAATCTTAAAAGTAGTGGGGGAACGTAAGAAGTTTGTCTGCACTCGTGTCATACTAGCTACAAAACTGATTTCGCCGAGCGACCGGCAATGCTCTTAAGAACCAAATCGTGCATCGCCAGAAAGTGCTTTGCCCGAATGATTCATAAACCGAGTATGTGGGCGGGGCTAGGAGGAGCAAACGTTACCTTATGTTTCCGTTGGTTTTCGATGATTCTGCTGATATGCTTTCGGGTAATGCGTGTTTCTGTGTTTGAATATTCGGAATTTGAATGATTCTGTGTATGCATATTCTGCTTTTGAATATTCTATAGTTTTGAATATTCGGGCGTTGAGTATGCATCCGCATGAATGGAGGTAATATAGAGACATATTTCGTGCTGCCATCCATTGATATTTTCTTGAACTACACGTGACTCACACGTAATACAAACAAATCGCTGTCATGATGACAGTTGCAACAAAATGGTGCCATATATGAAAAACGAAGTGAATGTAAAAAGTAAGGTCTTTGCAACAGTGACTCTCGCTATAATTAATGACAAATAGAAATTCTTTAAGTTTCCACAGCCATCCGAAGCCACTGAATTATGTAGAACTCAAATATCAAAACAAGTGACAGAAGACAGAACTTTAAATATGGCGCTGGTTTGTTTGTATTATAATCTTCCATCTCAACTTCTATATCAACTCTTTATTTTTTGCGCGTGACGTAACAATTATAACCCTCCATTAATGAGACTTTAGTAATAAAAAGGAAAAATATGAGCATAAGAGGCACGATAATTTAAAAGACATTGCGGTTTTCTTTGATTAATTTAAAGATAAAATTGAAATGCGACATCGTTTTGCCAAACTGAATGGCAAAGCCGATACAGTGGGGACGCAGCTTAAGAACAACCAAAGTTAATTATTGATGAAATGAGATTAATTAAGTAACACTATCGGTGTTTGCATGAACAAGTGATTAAGGGTGATTTGCGAGGAGTTGACTGGCAGTGTTTTAAGTGTATCAATCGGTTATAGTTTATAACGATTACAGAAAAATTAATTGTACATAACTGTTTTTTCTTTAAAATAATCTATAAGCGATTGATAGAGCTGAAACACTGCTAGTCAACTGGTCGCTAATCACCCTTAATTATTAGTTCATGCTACAACCATATATTTTATATACCACAAACAACCAAAGTATAATTGAAATAGAATCTACAGGAATCCGGTTTCTATTAAATAAATTGTCAAGTAGAACTTACTGAAATAATAATGTAGACATGTCAGTAAACTCTCAAAGGGCTTTAGATACAAAAGACAGTTTGTATTCCAGAATTAGTGACATTTGTAATCAACAATGCAGACTGCCAAGTTTCTCAGACTCTCGGGATTATTAAACACTGAAAGTTTCTTGTTCATTTTAAATAATTCATTAAAGTACGAAATATTGTTGTTCTTTTCTGGCATTAAGCCTCAGATTTATTGTATTATCCATTTTATAAATCCATTTTTTTATATTAATTATAATGATTTTTTTTGTGTAATTAATAATAATTACTTATGCAAAATATTTATGAAATATATTTTTTGAAAATTATAATTGAAAAATGTTAATCTAAATTTTTGCATGAATTACAATAATTAAATGACATTTATGAATAATTAATTAATTAATTTGTATAAAGTTGAATGTTTTTGGATACCAGTGTTCATTTCATTTCAGCTCAGAACGAAACACCAAATATTTAAATTAATTATGTGAAATACTCGTTATTTTCTAAATTAAATACTGAATTTTATTTTTATTCAATTGTAATTGTCAGTTTTCTAGATCCTAATAAAAACAAATATAAGTACTAATACTGTTTAACTGTCAGCTGTCAGTTAAATAAACAATATTGAATCGGATTATTGATAGCAATGATAAATCTGTCGTTTAATAGTTTATTTCGTTTCAATTTTGTTTATTTAACTGACAGTCAAAATTTTAATAGGAGATTGAAAAATTGGCCCTTAGACAAAAAAGCTACGTTGATTTTTAGAAATAATTGTGTACATCTATCTTTACCATGATTTTAAATTAAATCTATTCGGTTGCCAAAGACATACAAATACAAAAAATTGGCATTAACAAGTTCAGAATTTCATGGGACAGAAATTATTTGAAAAAAAAAAACTGTTTTTCCAAGTTAATATTATGGATCCTGCTATTCACTCTGTATACACAGAATATTTCTATTATAATTGACGTTTATAGTTTTAGTGTGTACTATAAAACTAATTCTGAATCAATTGTTTTAAGTAGGTACATATTATGGCATAGAGAGTAATCAATAAATATTTGTATTGTATTTGTATGTGACATACATAATTATCGACTAGTTAAAAATAGAAATAATTTTACTGTTCATTCCATTCGTTTCATTTCGAATTGTATTAATAAATCAAGAACAAATAAAAATATATAACAACCATAAACGTCGGAAACAATGAAACAAAACATATAATATATATTAATAATTTATGATTAAAAACAAAATAATTTCTTTCCACTTACATCTGTTCCGTTGAACCCTGGAGGCCCTTGTGGACATACTACGTCACAGCTTTTTGGCGCAGCAGTTGTGAATAAAATTGGCGGTCTTGGAGTGGGCTATGAAGACAAATATATAAACAAAAAAATGCGTGTGTGTGTGTGTGTGCTTAAGACCGCAAGTCCGAAGTGAAAACTTAAATGGTTGACATTTGGATCGAACAGCAATTCTCCCGGAAGTTTTATAAACTTAATGTTTTTTTTTTTTTATAAGATGTCAAAATGTTGTAAACATTCTAACCAAATTCTAACTAAATTTTCAAGAAAGAATTTTAATTTCTTTGGGAGAAGGCTGGGAAATATCTCAAATTTTATTTTGAAATTTAGCCAAAAAAACCCAAAAACTCTAGTTTCAAAATGTACACGATTTATTCCCGGTGTCATTTAATAGTATATTACGTTCCAAGTTAAGAAAAGTTTACCAGTCGAGTATGTCAAGTTTAAATCCATATGACTACAGTAATAGTAATTTACGTAACAAGACCTGAAAGTGATACTTTACTAGGTGAGCAAGCATATTCTAGAGCGAGCCGTAGACGAGCTTTGGAAGCTTGTGAGCCCAGTATAGACACTTTCAGGTCATGTTGGTTAAAATATTTTTTTTGCGATCCTGAAAAAAGATTAAAAAAGTATTATTTTATTTTTTACTGCGAGCAAATAAGAAATAAATAAACAACTGATCTCCATGGAAACATTTAGCTTTACCGGTCCCGGGATCGGTAAAGTACTTTCCGATCCCTTATAGACAACTTTCCGAGCTAGCTCAGCAAAGAAGGACTTTCCGGTCTAAATAGTGATCAGAAAGAGCTCATTTTCTGGGCATCGCGAAAAAAATCTGTTTTCTGACGCGGTGCGTATACTATTTTTTCGTATTTTATATTAGTATTAAAATTTGATTTTTTTGCGGCATAATATTCTGAATTAAAAACATAGTAGTCTGATTCTCATTAACAAAGTAGCTTGACAGTTATTGTTTTTTGTACCTTACAACCTCCAAACAAATTAATTTTTGGAGATCGATTTGCAAAACGACGGACATGGAAAACGATTTAGAAGATAAACAATAAAAAATAAAAATAAACAATTCCTTGTCACAGAATACATTTATACAGAAGCGACACTCCTTGCCGGCACCATTGTTGTTGCGATTTTACGTTTATGACCTTGAACTTTAAATTTGTTGGCAAATTTACGCACGAAATTTAAATTGTTTTAAATGTTAAAAGAAAAATTAGAACATAAAAGTACTAAAACTTTAATTTTATTAACGAATTAAAAAGAAATCATAAAATAATCACAATTATATTTTTATTAAACAAATACCTGAATTTTACAAATTTATTACAATGCAGAATTTTCTATATCTTTGATGTGGGAAAACATACGTCAGACTCGATGAATATGTCCCATATATCCTTCCCCATCAAATCTTCTCTTCCACAGGTCTTGAGCCACATTTTACACCTATATTTATTAAATGTATATACATTTTAAATGATACGGTAGTCTTTTTACATAACTTACATTTTTGGATCTTTCGGAAACGAAAAAAACTTACATTTCCCTTTCTTCATTTTTTAAATATATTTATAGTCTTTATATGAACAAACAAGTCCTCCCGATTCTACTTTCTTCATTTTATCCATTTAATTAGAAACTAACACCACTTCTAAAATTCACAAACAGTTCGCAAAATGACATATGTCAAAAGTGAGAAGACGTGTTTGGTTTGCTTGAATTAGCCATAACCCTAAAATACATGGGCGTGACAAGCTGAGACAACAGCCCTTTCAAAATATTTGAAATATAATGTTTTTCCTTATGATAATGATTTTTCCTATCGTTTGTTGAAAAAATAACATATTTGTTTTTATTAGAAATCAATTTGTGTTTCTCAATATACTTTTATTATTGACCCCTAACGGAAAATGTTCACATCGAGATAATGAAAAGAACAAAGAATCGTAAGATACGAAGATATGCCGAAACAATCCGATTTTATCCGATTAGCCCTTTAAATTTGTTGGCATACTCTTTCTCTCTCTAATTTTCGTTTCTCTGTCTGACTGTCGCTTCTGTATAGATGTTTATTCTGTGTCCTTGTGTCAAAATGCATTTTAATGATAAAACCGTTGCTACGCAGTAACGGTTGCTATGTTGTAAATTAACCCATTATTGTACGATTTTGAGTATATTAAAATAGTACATAACTGTATAAAATACGAAAAATGTCATTTTTAGACTTTCAAAAAATCAATTTAGCGGTTGTAATCTCGATGTAACGCTATTAATACGGTGTTTCAAAATTATGAACAAATAAAATCTACAACAAATACAAATGTAAGTAATATTTTATTTATTTCTATATAAATAAATATATCACGGCATAATACCCATTGCTGAATGTGCTAATCTGGGTATGTCAACCTGCTTTGTACACAGTTATCTGTAATGACAGCAGGAATAAGTCACGCCAAAACGGCGAGTTTGGAACTAGAGTTTCTTTTTTACAGATATTGTGATGTTTCCCGGCCTTGTATTAATAACGTAACGTAGGCAATGACTCGAATTAACATGACGTCACATTCGGGTCTCCCCGAGTTTACCCGAATGACCGTGACTCGTAACGAATCAGCCTTGTCCACTGCCAAGGAAAAAGTGTGCAAGATGCCTATAGAAGTTTTCTCTTCAATAAGGAAATTATTAACTTACTGGTATTTCGTCACACTGTTCTCTTTCTGGTCTTGTAGGGTCACAAGTTAACACCATCCATTGTAGATCAATCTAAAAAATTAACAGAAACGTATTTAAAAATAAAGGAATATATTTAATTTTTGTTAGAAGATATTAGTGCGTTATTCATCAAACATTCGTAACCATCTATTCCATTTAACTTCGCATAAAAACAACTATAGATACTAAAAAGTATACATAAAGTGAATAGCATCATTACTAATCAGTTTACTTAAAATGAATCGGTTATTTTAAAATACCGGGTCCACAATGTCCACATTAAAACGAACATTGTTAGCTAACAGTGTTTGCTAATATGTTCGCTAACATTTGTTAACATATGTAGAATGTTAATACGTTCTTTAAAATTCAGATAAAAAATTATTGACAGCAATTATAATTTTTTCAATTATACAGAAGAAATTACTTTTAAAATGTAATAATTAATAAACAATTAGGCGAAGAATAAAAAATGTGTATATAAAAAAGGTGTACCAATAAATTGTCGTATGCATTTCGAAAATAAAACGTAAATTAACATCAACTGTCATTTAATATATTCATAATTAACAAGCAATAATAACAACTTCATACCTTTTAAAGCACTGTAAGCAATAGGGTATTATCTCATTATTATTTTTATTTTTTTTCTTAAAGAACAGGTACATCTACGAGTACCTGTGAAAACCCGAGTTAGAAATTCCATTTAATAAGCGAGATATTAATTTTTAAAGTTTGATTTTGTTGTGTCACGTGATAGTGACGTACTAGTTGTCAGTACCAGTGGTGTACAATCAGCGGTTCTTAGCTTTTTGAGAAGGTGTTGACCAAGTATTGAAAAAATTAGGCAGGAAATAAAATATATTTCATTACAATCTTACATACTATTACCAAAAAACTAAAGAAAATTATAAGATAATTAATCTACGTAATTGATTACATATTTTTCATTGTACTAGGACAACATTTTGACATTCTCAACTATTAGTGGCGCTTGTACAATTAGTCCGTCATCAAAGTTTCAATGCTTTATATCTTTTGCAACAATCAATTTATAATGTGTTTTTTTTTTTTGTTTTATTCCTCTTGTTTACCTACCAACTTTAATATTTTTAATATTTGCAATCATGAGAGAATACCCTATTATGTGTGCTAACCTTTGTCTTAAGACGGCTTTTTAAAATTATATTTATATTGAAATCCTTTTACCAGAACGTAAATTAATAGCTTAAATGACAGTTGTTATGCATGTGCTTATTTTTGTGTGAAATATTTAACATTTGCAAATCCTTGTGTTTATGTCTTATGTTTAATTTTATTTTCGAGAACTGTGAACACTTTCATAAGAATCTATTGTTTATATATTTATTTTTATTGTTATATATAATTTCATTTTTATTTTCGGAGCTGTGAATGAGACTTAACAGTAAAGCCGGAAACAAACGCTCTCATTCTCACCAATACGTACGAAAATTATTTTCTCTCTCTATTTAATAATTAATAAATGATATTTAAGCATGCATTATTACTTTTTAATTTATTAACAGTGCAAAATAAATAAGTGCGACTTACCAATTGTGACACCTGTTAGGATAAAATCAAATGTTAGTGACATATGAAACAAATAATGTATTATTATGCAGTATTAAAAATCCTGTAATTTAGTATGACATATACGAGTATTAATCTATATTAAAACTGTTTTAAATTGTTACATACTGCATTTATTACACCTATTCTTTGTCTTACCGGTACAGTTGTCTTTGTGTTGGCTAATTTCGAAACAGTTATTTCTCCGTTTACATCTATAGGTCCTCGTGGTTCCATATGTTCTATGGAACTTTCTTCGCAATCGACATAAAGAGATACTCGTTCTCTAAAGACTCCAAAATGGATCTTATGCCAATTTTTGTCAAACACCTACAAGAATGTATTGTCAAGCGATTTAATTAATATTGTAAAAATTATAGAGTATTTTAAATTCAGTTAGAAAATTATTTTCTCTACGACCACTACAGAAAATTGTACTTTTCCCATGCTTTACAAAGCCCGAAAGTCATTCATTTCCCACAGTCGTGGGTTAAAGTGTGAGAAATTATTTCTATTATTTTTATATCGTACCAAAGAGTGTGGTCGCAGAAAAAGTATAGTGTGCCATCCGTGCAGAAACACCTATTCCCCACTTGTGTGGGTAATAGGTGCTCTTCCGCACTTGTTGCATAATATACTATACTGGATGTTACGACATAGAAAAATAAACATTGATGAATCATAATTATTAGACATTTTTATAAGACGTTTTTGTAGAAACGCTTTAAATTTTAACAACTTGTGATTACGATACTTTTTACAACAGTTTTACCAAACCATATTCAAATTCTTCATCCAAATCATGTGAAACGATTATTCTAGATCTTCATATAAACGTAAAAATTAATTATAATGTTACAATTTTTATGAGCTTTTAGTCTAGGCAGCCACAGATTTATGACAAAACAATAAACAAATACGTTGTTTTTAACAGTCATTTAGAACTAAAACACTTTACCTTTTTGTGTTAATTTCCTACTCTTTATTTGCATTTGTTTATTTTTTGTCATAAATCCATGGCTGCCTAGACTGAAAGCTCTTGTGGGTGGTATTTACTCAAAATTTAAGTCACCCTAATTACCATGATTACTATTTAAAAATACATTGGTACATACATACATACATACATAAAATCACGCGTATCCCACTTAGTGGGTTAACAAAAATCCGAAAACAATATTAACAATAGGAAAAGGGATAAGAGTAAGAGCTCAAGCTGACTCACTTCACTCTTAAACAACATTCTTCTTTCGCCTGCCTTATCCATAATCATCATAGCATTCCTACATAAGAACATAGTAAAGTGACCGATTTTCGGTAGCGAATAACCGCATTCGGATCACAATAATAGTTACATAACAATCATCCTTCGCCACATATTCCTATCCATGCACACTTCTTTCACCTCAGCCACATTCACAAACGTATTCATACATAAGAGCAGAGGAACATATTAAAGTGACCGATTTTCGGTATAAATACATTGGTATGATCAAAAAACAATTAAAAAACTGATTCAGAGTAAATATTACCAGTTTATAAATTTATAATTGATTTTTACATTTCTACAAAGGGCTAGAATAATCGTTTCACATGGTTTAGAATTTAAATCTCTATAACTTTTATTTGAAGTATTTTTGCATAAAATAACGTTTGCAAAAAAAATCGGTGTCCCAGTTTTCGATTTACGCCCTGTACAGGATGTCTCATTTTCGATGCTTTTTTAGGGTATCTCGGGAAATATTAATGATAGAGCAAAATCGTTTGCGCATTCCAGAGTCAACTTTTTGAGAAAAGTTTAATAGTCACCAAAGGAATTTTCAATCTTCTTTTGTTTCTGAGCTACAGGCAAAAACTTGTTTTTCGCTCATTTCGAAAATATCTTATAACTCATTTATTATGGTAGTTAGAGAAAAATTTTTTTAACAAATTTTATACAGTTTTTTAGGTAAAATAAAATGGCGTAATTAGATTTTTTGGAAACTTCATAATTCTTGAGATTTAACACACACTTATGATTTTTTAAATGGCAACCTATGTTGAAAATAGTCTCATCTTTTTGCTTATTTTTGAAGCTTTTCAATGATATATAACAAGTCTACATTCTTTTGTTTTACACATGAATAAAAGATGATTTATTAATTTTTTGTTGTGAAAAAATTGAAAATTATTAAGAAACAAATGAAATATACTGTTACTTAGTTAAATTATTATTTATCGACGTCGCAGGTGGCCTTGACACAAATTTGCTTTTAAAGTAAATAAATTAAAAATATGTGTAAAACTAAAGCAAATAATATTAGAAATAAACAAATGACGAACTATTATAGTTTTTTAATTTATTTCTTAATAATTTTCAATTTTTTCACCCCAAAAAAACAAAAGAATGTAGACTTGTTATATATCATTGAAAAGCTTAAAAAATAAGCAAAAAGATGACTATTTTCAACATAGGTTGCCATTTAAAAAATCATAAGTTTGTGTTATATCTCAAGAATTATGAAGTTTCCAAAAAATCTAATTACGCCATTTTATTTTACCTAAAAAACGGTATAAAATTTGTCAAAGCAATTTTTCTCTAACTACCATAATAAATGAGTTATAAGATATTTTCGAAACGAGCGAAAAACAAGTTTTTGCCTGTAGCTCAGAAACAAAAGAAAATCGAAAATTCCTGGGGTGACTATTAAACTTTCCTCAAAAAGTTGACTGTGGAATGTGCAAACGATTTTGCTCTATCATTAATATTTCCCGAGATACCCTAAAAAAGCATCGAAAATGAGACACCCTGTACATGTACATGTCGATGTATGTAACTCATAATTACAATATTTTTGCCAATAGCTTTTCAAATGATTTATTAAATTTAAATAACTTAAAATTCAAATGACTGTTTAAAATGCAAATTTTATTTTCTAAGGTCCATTTGATTTTCTTATTCTCAATAATGGGGAAGTTTAGCGATTTTTTTTTATTTTTTTATTCCATAGGAAATGACTTGAAAAATGGTGTAACATGTTTTTTTTTTCAAAAACGCCCAGATTTTCCGGAAAAGTCGATTTTAAGCTGTGATGACGTCGGTAGAGGCTTGGCGCTACGTATGTCGACTTATACACTGACGCACGCGGTTACAGTTACCAGTGAAGCGCTTTTACGCTTTGTTACGACCTACGTTCAAATAGTTCGATTTCACCGTTCTGTCTGAGTTTGCGCATAACTGACTTGTGACGTACTTAGAGTTTACCTAAAAAATATTAATTATAAATAAATGGAGCAATAATTTTAATTTTTAATTTCAATTTCAGCAGTCATTTGTGTTATATTTGTGAGAAAATAGTATGTTATGTAAAATTTTTACCATGCTAAACTTCCCCATTCTAACGTAACCTTTTAGTGCTTTATATCGATTGATCAGTAATCGAAGTAATAAAAAATGGTGGCAGCGTTATAAATACTTTTTATCCCCAACTGTTAAATAATATACCCATAATCACTTGAATGATTTGTATCATTCGCCTTTTGGCTCGTGATGCAAACTTCATTCTCATGATTAATAGCATACATTACATGCTCATTGAATAATATACTATTATATTAAAATGTAGAAAACAAAAAGTAAAAATCGTATTATGTATTATATCATTGAATAAAAAAATGTTTATTAAAAATTGAAAATATAAAAACTTCGATCCTGCCAGGATTCGAACCTGGAATCTTCTGATCCGTAGTCAGACGCGTTATCCGTTGCGCCACAGGACCATATGGTAAATATTACGCAATCTTATAAAGATAATCATGAGCATCATTAATAAATTATAACATTTGTTATATAATATATTATTGTTGTTATAATAATATTTATATAAAAAAAATGTTGAGCTATATTTGTAATTATATTTTCTCGAATTAAATGTATCGCCCGGCTAGCTCAGTCGGTAGAGCATGAGACTCTTAATCTCAGGGTCGTGGGTTCGAGCCCCACGTTGGGCGAACATTTTTACTGTCATTGAACAGCATTACACGCATATCAGTAATGATATATTTTTAGAAAGTCACATATTCACATTCATTAAGTCATTCAGTAATCATATATTTTTAGAAATGAAACTACTGTTTTCAGTTCTTAATAAAGAAATATTAAAAGGCCGTTGACACAATAAGATCATTCATTCTGACTATAATTAAATTCTGACATAACTCATAAACATAAAAATTCATGTATTTGCATACACAAATGTCGAGTATTGCGAAGTGTGACTAATGCTATAAAATCGTTATTAGATTGAAGCTAATTTTACCTCATGTCTGAAATTATAGGGTTAAATTTAGATCAAATTCATAAAACAATTTTGAAATATGGTGTCATACCAAAAAATGGGTGCAATATCCTTAACACTATCACCAAACGATTTCTCTTGCCAAAAAAAAACATAAGCGTATCAATTTCCATTAAAATATAGTCGATGGTTCAAATTTGGTTTTGACAAATGTAATGAAGATATCAGAAGCAACTAAACAAAATAAAGTGTGTTCAGAAAGAAAACCTAATTCGAAGTAGGCTATGAACCCAAAAAGGTATGTCTGATGTGTCTATACTTGCCGTCAAATAATTATAAACTGGAGATTTTTACACTGATGCCAATTTTTTTAAGTGTCTACCTGTACAAATATCTGTAATCTGTTAATGTCATCTTATATTCTGACATTTTCGTTAGTACTTGTGTGCGGTTTTTATTCCCAATCCTATAAATTGCATTATATTTAGACTTTAAAGAAAATAAGTGAAACTCAAGAGGTCTGTTCGTTTGTATTACACTAACTTGTACAAAATGTACCGAGAATACGTCACAGTGTAGTTTCGTGCAATGTAGTACAGACATGTTTTCGAAATTCAAACGAACACTAATTAAGACAAGTTAGTGCAGATTGTAGGTTAACTAGCAACGCCATTTATAAATATGTATAATTATAATGATTTTTCCATTTAGTTAAAATTTATTGCAATTCTTTCAATATGAAAAATCCATTAATGTTTATTTTTTGTACTAAATGTGAATTACACATATCTATATCGATTTTAATAGTTTTCAGTTAAATTAAAACTTTTTTTAATAAATATTTTATATGCAGTGATATATTACTTATTTTTCCATTTTATTTCTTTGGTATTCTTAAAACACATTTCCTTTGATTCATTTTTAGAATATAGAATAAGATTTTGCAGATTAATGAAAAAATTATAGTTATAAGTATAAACGACAACCTATGTGACAAATTGTAACATCGTTGTAAACACTGCGCACTGCACTAAGGGCCGGTTTTTCAATCTCTGGTTAAAATTTTAACTTCTAGTTAAGTAAACAATATTACATCGTTTTGTTGACAGCAATGATAAATTTATCACTTGACAGTTCATTTCGTTTCAGTTTTGTTTATTTAACTCTTAGTTAAAATTTTAACCAGATATTGAAAAACCGGCCCTAAGTGTACTAGCTCGGGAGTAGTACAGTTAAGACAAGTTAGTGCAACATGCACGACTACAAACGAACACAGTGCAGACAACTTCGAACACACAAACGAACATATTTTTCAAAAAATTACAAGTTAGTGCAGCTAGAACCATACAAACGAACAGACCTAAGAATTAAATAGTCCTGGTTCTTATAAAAAATGTTTAAGAAAACAAGATTTAAATGGCAAAAACAATTATTGCCAATGTACCTATACATTTTTTTCAAAAAATTGGCGTTACATCCTGAAAAAAATTATAGTTTATTAAATAACAAGAAAACTTTGGATTTGACTGCAAAAGCATGTGTTGGCAGATCTATTGTTCGCCTAATAATCAATTATTCTTACCTTTTATTTAGATTTCACCGGTTATCGTATTTTAACGCAAACGCAACCTTAGCTTGATATGTGGAAACTTTGATCAAAATATAAATATAAATTTTCCACAGAGACAATTTTTATATTTTATATTACGTATTACTGTCTTACCTTACTTATTTGTTATAATATTTTCTTCATTTGCGATGTATTAAATTTTTTAATTTGTTTTAAATGTATTATATGACATTTGCGTTCATTCCTGGTCATGTCAAGTTACAAGCGGCAACACCGCTGGGCAAGGGACAGGGTGCGGAAAGGGATAAAAGATGAACATCAGTCCATAATCATTTGACGGCGAGTATAATTATTGTTCAATTCAAAAGTCAAGTTGTCAAAATTGATCGTGAATTTTAAGGAGGAGAAAATATAATAAAGAAGAATACAGAATATTGCCATTCACCGTTTTATAATTTTATTTCTATTTCTAAAATAAGGATTCAAGAAGAAAAGCTTTGATTTCTTTATATAACATTTTTGAGAATATCTCGTGCCAAATTGACATTTAATTAAATACTTTCTTAAGGGCCGGTTTTTTAATCTCTGGTTAAAATTTTAACTTCTTGTTAAGTAAACAATATTGCATCGTTTTGTTGACAGCAATGATAAATATGTCATTTGACAGTTCATTATAAATAAATAAATATATCATCACGGCATATTACCCATTTCTGAGTGTGCCACAATCTGCTTTATCGCAGATATCGGTAATGATGATGACAAATTTGTACCGTGCGGGCGCTTACCAGGCGTCACCTCACGGGCACTCATTGCTGGCGTGGAGAGTGCACCACAGGGGTCACTTTTGTGCCATTTAAAATTCGAAAATAACTTTTTTCCACATAAAAAGCCAAAGTTACACTAGTTTTATCATTTTCATACTTTTATTTTCTTCTTAAGCTTAAACTGTAGCTGAATAGTCAGTTTTAAAATTTTCTGCTAAATATCAAATCGCTTCATAATTTTGTTAAAACAAAAGATTGCTACAACAATGATAACTAGATTTGTCAATGTCTACTTATTTTGCAATACAAATAAGTTACTAATATGTTATTATTTGACAGTTGTGGATACAGTATAGTATTCTATTTTCATGTAATGGCTATTACTCACTCGAATGATTTACATTACTCGCCTTCCGGCTCGTGATGCAAACCTCATTTCTCATGAGTAATAGCTTACATTACATGTTCATTGAATAATATACTGTAACTAGATATTGAAAAACCGGCCCTAATTTGCATACGTTTTTTTGTTCATATCCTACTCCGAGTTAGGATTATTTTTTAACACACTGTGTTAC
This sequence comes from Ophonus ardosiacus, assembly GCA_943142095.1. Lineage (NCBI taxonomy): Eukaryota > Metazoa > Arthropoda > Insecta > Coleoptera > Carabidae > Ophonus > Ophonus ardosiacus. The sequence continues at coordinate 9,142,092 of OW964831.1, read as the reverse complement.
TTTACATTTAATTGTTTTTCTTCACGCTAGATAGATTCCATAAAAAATTCTTCTCGTTGTAAAATGTGATTAATGTTATAAATCAACAACCGATTTACATAATTCATAATGTAAATTAACCTTTACTTACATTAGCTTTTGCAAACACTAGCGTTTGCAACCTTCCCTCATAATTAGGTAACGACAACTCTATAGTTTGTTTTCGAGGGTTGAGAGTTATCAAAAATTGTGGTTTTGTCTCTAAATCAGTTATCCTGATAATATGCCAGGGACTTTTTGGTAGTTTCCTAGCTCTGAATGTACAAATAAATGAAAACTGCTCCGGCAAGCCTTGAGGAAATATGTCTCTGTAATAAACGTTCATTGTTTAATTTATTACTGTAATATGAAACATTAACAAGGAATATTTGTGCACAAGCCATTAAAGTGATGTAAATGATTATAAATGTCATTGTAGAACAAGCAGAAGTTGAAATATTGTCTACCAAAAAGACTGAGAAATAGGTTTCAAAATATTTGGAATATAATTCATTTCAAAATCCTTACCCTAAATTTATGACAAAGAATATCAATTTATTTTTAATCGTTAAACTACTTTTTTTAATTTGATTATACATTTTAAGAATCATTATTTTAATTTCCTATTGAAGTATTTATGTACAAAAGGATCTATTCTATACTCTCTCTGCTATAAGAATGCAGTGTAGCAAGCAGGGCATCGAACCCGCCAAAAACTGGGTTCGGTTTAGGTTCAGGTTAATTTGTTTTTTGAAAGATAGGTTCGGGTGCGGTTCTGGTTCAAGCATTAATAAAATTTGCGGTTTTGTTCGTAGTTCAGGTTCGAAATAATGTAAAATGAGAGCCGGAATTTACGCAAAACGCAACAAGAAACGAACACAATTTTCACGAAAAGTCAGCCCGGACAGCAACGCAGACGCCTAAGACGTCGATTAACGACTGTATTTACTTTTCGATCTAAAAATTAACCTGAACTGGAGTTGAACCCCGAACCTGAATTTTAATACTCGGTTCGGTTTCGACTCAGGTTTAATTAAAAATATATCTGAGGTTCGGTTCTCGGTTTGGGTTCCCTAAAATGTTACGGTTTGGTTCCGGTTTTGGTGTGGTTCAGGTTTGGGTTCGATGCCCTGGTAGCAAGGCATAGGGACAACATTTCTGGCTTGTGATTGGTGCAAATTCGAGTCAATTTCAAACTGTCCTAATATAATCTATTGCAACGTATGGGCTATCCAGCGAATCAAGCGGTTTACGTCATCGTTTAGGGATTTTTTAAATTTTCTTTATTTTTTAAAATATATTTTATTAACGGTATTTTATTGGTTTATTATTATTATTATTATTATTATTATTATTATTATTATTATTATGTATTTGACACCTTTAATAGAAATAAATATATTTGGATTTATTATTATTAAGTAAAATTTTGTAAATTTTTCAAAATGACGTTTGATTATATTTTTTTAATATTGGTAATTCTGAACATGTATATTACTAAATATTATATGTCTATATTATACTTTTCAACCTGTATTGTGATTTCGTTTTGTTTTTGGTTTCGTTGTTCATTGACAAAATGTCAAATGCTCTGTCATGTCAAATTCAAGAGCTTGTAGTTAATTTATTGACTTATTTTGAAAATGAAAAATAGATTGGTGGGTTCTTACTTTCACTGAATTGTAATATTGAGGTAATATTTCGTTCTATTTGTTAGTAATAATTTGAAAATTAAATCTATATGTACAGCGTGTGGCAACCACTATACGCAGTGAGAAATTGTATAGTATGCAGTATTCTGTATTTTTTTTAAGGATCTCACATAGATAGTTTGTTGCATATACTACAAGAATGAAATATTTATAACGGCAGTATTGTTCAGAATATTTTAAATAAAATTGGATTTTGATGGAAAAATGATACCAGACGTGTTACCTTTTTAAGAAAGATTTGGATTTATGAATGCAACCCACAGATCATATTTTAATCCGTTTTACATGCTCATGTAAACTTTTTAACATATGACGTATTGTTTCTGGTGATATTGTATGTATTTATGACGTAAACCGCTTGATTCGCTGGATGGCCCATAAAAAAATTAATATAAATACAAAATACACATCACCTATCAACCTATCAATAACTGTCAAAAATATTTTATTATTCATGCAATTTCGCATGTCTAATCAAAATAGTCCTCAAATGGATGATGATATTGAAAATGTTACATCTCCAAATGATGTGTCTGAATGTTTCGATTATTGTAATATTATTAGTTTATCGAAATAAATTTTAGATTCGTATTTAAGCTGAAAACGTTGTTACGTAAATCGTTGTCATCAAGCTCGGCTCACCATTGGCAACTGACTTTAAGCGATACGCTAACTAGTGGCAAAAAATCGAACTCTAGGAGTTGAGATAGATTTGGCGCGCTCTGTATATAAAACACTGTCGTATCTCAAAAAATTAATATTATTTAATTATTTCTTGCTTTCTATTATAATAATTTGTGAAATTTGCCATCGTAGATCTGTCTTGCAGATAGTGTATTGTATGTATAATAATTAACTTATTGTATTAATTATTATATACAAATAATTGCATTCTAACCTTTAAAACAAGTTTGTTTTCGAAGTTTCATTAATTTTTGCATAATTGTTTTTTATATTAAAATGAATAATATGTATGAGTAAACTGGTCTGTACCCCAATGCAAGTCGTTATTTAAAAAAACATAATATGTTAGTTTGTTAGTTACCATTCTTTCTCTCAAAAAAATAAAGATTATGTTATCATCGAGAACAAATTTGGAGATAAAGAGAAAATTGACCGGCGAAAAACCTGGATAATAAAATTAAAAATAGGGAAACCAGTTTCTAAATTTATGAAGGTCTTTACATTTGGCTGATAATGATTATTTTACCAGAGGTATGTATACTGCAAGAGGAAAAGTTTTATTTGCAATAAGTATATGTTCTTTTTTAAATGTTATACAAATAAACGAAAATGTTTAAAAAAAACTGCTGTATCTTCCAAAAATTTGCCTACTTTAAAGCATGAAGACAAACCTTCCACTAGCAGTAGTCGAAATTCTCGCTTATTTGCAAGAAATTATAGAAAAAATAAAACTAATATTTATCATGTTGAAAATACATGCATTCTTAAGCAGAGTTTGTTGCTGCCGAAGCTTTATTAGTTTAAAAATCACGAAGAAAACACAAAAACACTCCTACAAAGATTATAGTTATCATATGGTTATCTCAACTCCGTGAGTTCAAGTAAATTCCGCTTTGGCGCTGCGAGCTTAAAGTCAGTTGCCAATTGCAATCTTAAAACAGATAGAGTATAAATGGTAAAATAGTTATTTTTGTAACAAGTGCGGGAAATTAGTGATTCTGAAACGAATGCAAGAAATGATTCTTTCTGTATTTAATATTATTTTAAGTAATAAATTCATTTCATTTCTGACCTTGTTGGTAAAGTTAAGTCTGCATCTCTGTCCAGTCTGTAAGCGGTCTGCATTCGATTTGATCCTCTAACTCTAGATACTCCTGGATATTGAGTTTCCAGAACGTCCAGACGAAACTGCCGGATGAAATCAAAAGAGTATAGATCGTCATCTCCAGGTTTGTAGTCAGCACAGGGTCCTGCAGCTTCTTCCAGGACTATGTTTTGCTCTGGAAAGAAGAAAATAAGAAATTAATATCTTTTTATTCATAAAATTTTATACGGGCTGATTTTTCAAACTATTTCGTAGGAAAGAGATATTTTTGCACAACGGTTTTCTTTGTCCTATTAATTTTATAAAATAATGCTTCAAATAAATATTGCAGACTGTAGTGAATTCAATTCTATATTGAATTCAATAATCACATTTTATTAAACAGGCCGTTTCAAAGAAAGTGTAAAAAAATTAAGAACATTATTGATAAATAGTTGGAGTAACAATGATCGACTGGAGATTGATGTGTGGAGAAGAAAATAAAGTGCTCGGAAACTGCAGTCAGTATGGTTTTATTTGATTTGAACCTACGTTTCGACCATTACAATGGTCTTCCTCAGGGTTACTACAATTATAATATACAAAAAAATTATGTAATATAATTAATTAATAATTTTATATGTTAAAACTTACAATCAAGTTATAAACTATGAAGAAGATATTTGTAACTCATGTTAACAAACATCAAAATGTAATAGAGTTACAAATATCTTCTTCATAGTTTATGACTTGATTGTAAGTTTTAACATATAAAATTATTAATTAATTATAATACATAATTTTTTTGTATATTATAATTGTAGTAACCCTGAGGAAGACCATTGTAATGGTCGAAACTGACTGCAGTTTCCGAGTACTTTATTTTCTTCTCCACACATTATTGACAAAAAGGAGTAAACAACGCTAAATCAACACAGGTCTGATCTTCAACTGTTTCCGAGATAAATAAAAAATCGAAGAAAAACTGACAATGATAGTGATCGAACAAAATTTTGTTTATGTCAGTAAAGATTATAAAAAAAAAAACAAAATTTTATATGAAACATTTTTCTCAATTTCCAATAGTTACGAAGTTAAATGAAAATTAAATATTAGCCAAGGTCGCCACAATCTTTAAATTTACAATTATTTGTTCTTTTTTTGCCTCGTGATCTAAGTAATTTCTAAATAAAGCCTACTGCCTACCCCAAAATCGATCGTGTAACTATTATGATTTCTCAGGTATTAAATAGTTATTTATGTATAAAGCAGGGCATCGAACCCGAACCTGAACCGAACCAAAACCGAAACCAAACCGTAACATTTTAGGGAACCCAAACCGAGAACCGAACCTCAGATATATTTTTAATTGAACCTGAGTGGAAACCGAACCGAGTATTAAAATTCAGGTTCGGGGTTCAACTCCGGTTCAGGTTAATTTTTAGTTAGAAAAGTAAATACAGCCGATAATCGACGTCTTAGGCGTTTGCGTTGCTGTCTGGGCTGACTTTTCGTGAAAATTGTGTTCGTTTCTTGTTGCGTTTTGCGTAAATTCCGGCTCTCATTTTACATTATTTCGAACCTGAACCGCGAACAAAACCGCACGTTTTATTAATGCTTGAACCAGAACCGCACCCAAACCCATCTTTCAAAAAACAAATTAACCTGAACCTAAACCGAACCCAGTTTTTGGCGGGTTCGATGCCCTGGTATAAAGGCACTGAAGTTCTATTTTTTATCACGAATATGGAATTTATTTGCCGTGGCTGTCATGGCCGAGAAAAATAAACCATATGAGTGATAAAAAGGAACTTTAGTGCCGAGGTGCATATTAAATTTCATTTGAAAACTGAAAGTTGTGATAATAAAATGAGTATGTTATAGGTTATGTTTAAATATAATCTGTTAGTCTGACATTCAATGTTGCTAACCTCGGACGTTGAAGTTATCGTAAAGAACACTCAAATTATGTGTTGATCGCAAAACTTATTCATCGGCGTTGTTTTTGCTCATATTTTACGAACAAATATACTGTTGTACATCGTACACCTGCCGAAATTATCTTACATGTACAGCAATTATCATACGGTTGGCAATACTGCAACTGCATGAAATCGTCGTATAATGGATTACTTTAGTGCCGATTTTTGAGCTTTTAATGACGATTTCTCAGCATTTTAGTGACGATTTCAAATAAACGTTATTACATTTGTAAAAACGAAGTGGTTTTTGGATGAATGCTTCAATTTATTTTAACATAGTCAAAGATTTACAATTTACAATTGCGATTCTGAACTTTGAGTTGACTTTTAACCATGTAGTCTTTCACTCATTGGTTTTCTAATAATTGTAACTTCATTTATAATTTTAACTTTTTAATTGTTTAAAATTTTAATAATTGCTTGAAAATGGTTCTAAACAGAACCGAAACGTCGCAATTGTAAATTGTAAATCTTTGACTATGTTAAAATAAATTGAAGCATTCATTCAAAAACCACTTCGTTTTTAATAGTTATTTATGTACCTAGGACAAAAAATTTCATATTACAGCAGGGTTTGAGTTTGCTTTCCGAGGCGAAGCCGAGGTAAAGCAAACAAGCGAGGCTATAAAATATGCATTTTTTGCCGAGGTGCATATTACATTTTTCTGTCTACCTTAATTTACTTAATAGATCTAGAAATAAATACACGTTTTTTTTTAAATTTGTAAAACCTTATTATTTATTATATGAACAATGATAGGATAATATATATCTTCTGCCATTTTCACAAAATTTTAATTCTTAGCTCTGTTTTAGTTCGAAGGAAGACACACTCACAGACACATCAACACTATTTGACAGGTGAAAATAAACAAAACCAACAAAATAACCTAGAAAACAACTCTATCCAGCGGCATTGGGCACACATTTAAATTAAATTTATCATTAAAATAATATTTTTATTTGTTCGTTTGATATTTGTTATTTACAATTCCAGTAGTATACACAATTACAATAATCATAAAATCGTAGTAGGCTTAGCGTACGAAAAAGGTTTGCGGACGAAAAGTGATAACGTTCAGAAAAGTGTTATTTTTCGTCCAAAAATAAGTACGTAAAATTTCACTTTTCGTATAGGTAGACAGAAAAAATTTTTATTTGCTTCCAAAAACTGAATCAAAGTTATTACATTTGTTTGAGATTTTATTTTAATTTCAGGGCTAACGCTATAAAGAAATAACTTTTTCAAATATTTCAATTTGATTTACTCGCTTACAAAACGTGCTAAATAAAATGTTATTATTAAAATGGTTGAGGATTTAATTCTCTACAACATTTATATGAAGCATTACTATCCAAATTTAGTAATAGATTACTCATTAAACCTTCTCTATTTCATATTTTACCCGATATATGTTGGCGCTCTCAGTTGTTTTGAATGCAATAAAATTCATTAAAGAAATGTTGCAACAATATGGAGTTGTTTGCATTGATGAGCGAAGAATGTACGAGTGGGAAGAAACGTTTAAAAGTGTGAATGACATGATCCTAATTTTTATATCGTATTTGTTTCAAATCATTCTAAAGTTGTCTATCTATGTAATTAACTCTTATCTATTTCACCTGGTACAAATCTTCCACGTAACAAGTAATTAAGATTATTTTATTTCCCTTGTCATGTTCAATGCAACTCATGTTGACAGTAGATGGCTGCAGATACCAAACCACTTTGTAAATCAACTTAATGATTGCGTACTACACCTTTGGGCTTCTGTTCAGTGCTGAATTCATGCGCAATGAATGCTACAAATTAGATCAGTACAAGAAAAGTTATAGTAATACATATTGATGTTGTTTAGTTGCTTATATAATATAGTAATCGATTTCTGAGAAATTAGTTCAAATAACTATTTGTATGATATATAAGTTGGTCAGTCCTGAAATATTTCATCAGAATAGTAAAGAAATTTAATACGAAAATAATGTTCATATTTTTGAAAAGGGCAAAGGTTTCTGGGAGTTCTAAGTTCTAACCCATTGCAATATTGATAGAAAAATACAGAAAAATGGAAGAAACGCGAAACAATTTATGAAGAAATTCAGATAAATGATTGGATCTACCAATTACAAAGATGTGTCTAAATAAATATGGTATAGATTAATGCTCATATCCATAAACACTCGTAAAGTTTCAAAACGGCTCGTTATAATTTTTGACAAATAGAATCAAACTTGAGAAATAAAATTTTGATTTTTCTTTCAATGTCGACTGTTTTTATTGGATAAATATTATAACGAACCGTTTAAAATTTTTACGAGTGTTTATGAATACGGGCATAAGTGTTAATAATTACTCGAAATCTCAGTCGTACAGCATTTATTTTCTTATAGAACCGACGTTTCGGTATATATATTTACTATTATCTACTCCGAAATTCCCCCAATATCCTTCAGCTGTGACCAACAAGAACTCCCTGGATATTACGCCGACGTTGAAGCTCAATGCCAAGTCTTTCACATTTGCGCCAACAACAAAACCTACGACTTTTTATGTGCCAAATATTTCCAATTTTAAATGGCACAAAAGTGACCCCTTTGGTGCACTGTCCACACGGTAAAATATATCGTCATCATTACCGATGTCTACATGTGTTGTAGATACTGGCACACCCAGAAATGGGTAATATGCCGTGATGATATATTTATTTATTTTATTTATTTACGTTTCGGTACATTTTTGTTTCCTTGTATCTTCGTTTGGGTAAATTTGGGTAACTAAGGTCATTCAGGTTTTCAAACATCGTACAAAAATTCGTAAAAGGCACATACACATCCGTTCCCTTTCCAGTTCTGTTGTTGAATGCTTTTTACCAGTTATTATACAATGTTTGAAAAATTGAATCATGAAACGAATGCATTTTATGAACAAAGCCATAGGCGTTTAATATAGAGGCGGACACACTGTTCAATAACAATGTTAAATTTTAATTTACATATTTATATTTAAACTAGACTAACTTATTATTAATAATTAAAATGAACATAATGGGGGATTCCACAATTTTTTTTTTATAATTTCATCTGAAAATATTAGGTAAACTAAGACTATTGATGAAAATCCGGTGAAAAAATGCCTATTAATAAGCGAGTTATGGTCTCCCGAATTTTGAAAAGATTGACGTGACGTCACGCTTATGTGTTTTTATATCAAACTGTTTTCATCATGGACCTAAATATTCTTGAAATATATGCTATTTTAAGTTATATTTACATAAAATAAATGAATATTATAACACTGTATAAGTCTACATACTTTATAATTACAGGTGTATTTAAATTATTAAGTTTAATGCAAGAAATTTATGTTAAAATAAAAACTGTTTCGAATTTGAATTTCTTAACTTCCATTGGTAGTAACCCCCAACTCCTAACACGCTATTTGTTATGCATGTATGGGCGGTCTTTCGGTCGTCAATCAAAATATTATATACCGATTTCATATTCGTGTCGAAACGTTATAACAAAAAACCCCTTATTTCCGAAATATCTCAATTATACCATATCACTTTTTTATTAATATTCGTTATTCAGCATATACATTCGTATTTTTTTTACTATTTTCCTTTAATTCGATTGAGCTGGAATCCCCTATTAAAAAAAAAAACTAAACATAATTGTTACATTGTAATTCTAAATACGCGTACTGGCGTGTAACACGCGCCCAATAGTGAAGCACGAACTACATGTCTTCTCGACATAGGTATCTAAACTTGAGTCTATGTCTTTCCAGTATGACTCTCTAAACTAGACTAACTAAAAACAAACGAATACCATCTTCAGTAGAGCATATCTGAGGAGTGCGGGCTGAAAAATAATCATAAGGAATCCATAGCCAAATGCCAACCCTATACGTCAGCTTGCAATAATTTATATACTAAATTTGTCAACACATTAATGTCATCCCTGTGGAATTTGCGGTATAATTCGAGAACGAAGAAGAAAAATCAATTAATGATCATACTGACGTTTATATTTTTACATTATTATCTCAAAAAGAAAGATCTCGATCATGGTTCGTGCCCATTTGCATATACATACCACGTTGTCATTTAGTTTAGCTTGAAACCTACCAAGTTCTAGTAAATTACATGTATTATGTTTTCAGTTTCAACTTTCAAGCCTTAATAAGAACGTTGGACTGACTAAAGCAAACATAAAATAAATTATATAGTATCTGCTATATAATAAATGCGTGGATTACAAAAATAATTAGTTCGTTATATCTGAAAGGGGCAGGATGTTGAATAAATTAATTGAGAAATTGCGGGGAAATGTCAGAGTTTATTAAAATTATATATCTATATATTTTTCCATGTGGCAGTTTTACGATATAATTCATTTTCAATTACTTTCAATAAATATATTTTTGCAGTTTATTACTAGGGCTGCGAAAAATTAAATATTTGATTAATATCGAAAAAAAAATTGTTTATCAATAAATTATAAATAAAATCATTGACTCTTATCGGTAAATATTATTAATTATCGATATTACCTATTTATTGATATTTTGATAACTATCACAATCACAAATTTTATCGATAATATAGATATTATCCATTTATCGATATTTACATATTACAAGAAAATGATATCGATGGGGAGTGATATCTTTTCCAGCCCTGTTTATTACTTGTTGCTGAGTGTGCCAATATGCACTTTTTTTCACAAATTTCGGTAATGGCAAAATGAGTTATAAGTAAATAAATATGTTTGAATAAAGCCCAGTTTTTCCATCTCTGGATAAAGCGTTAGTTAACTTAAACTGCCAGATATAATAAAAATATAGTATCGATATTAAAGCGTAATTTGACAAAATTATAAACACGTCTATTAAATGATGCGATATTTTTCTTTTATCTCGCGAATAAGTTAACTAGCATAAAGTGCTACTGGTGGAAAAACCGGACCTATGGCAGTGCCCGATGTTGCACTTTTATCGGAAGTAATATCACAAGACTTCCTGATTTTATCGATAAATTTTTATTTTGCACGAATTTTTTTTGCTTAGCAACAAACACGAAAGCAAACTGCATGGTAAATCCCGACTCCTAAGGAGGAGGGGTTTACCTAATGTCAGTTTGCTTGAGTAATTTTGCTTAAATCAAAAAAAATGAGTGCTTAAAAATAAAAGTTTATCTGAGGTCGTGTGGTATTTGGTGAGATAAATTCCAAAGACAACGCAAAATGAAACTTGACACTTTAATTGTCACACTGACAGTTATAGACAATAACAACTGTTTATTTACTTGGTAGCGGAAAATTATCGGGGTAACGAGGTTTTATCAGTATAATACTGTTCCCATTGGTTGAATTTTCAAGTGTTTTGCATAATTGGTTAAAAACTAGTCGTTGGAATAATATCTAAATCCTAAATTTATACGCCCTAAATAATGTCATTATTTAGGATTTTAGGAATTAGATTTTAGGATTTTACAGGAGCACATTATGGCCCTGAAGTTGAAGCGCACTAATTAAACAAATCATGTTCGTTGCTATAATTTGTGAAAAACGTCAAATTTACTGTCAAAAAATCTGTTGTGGCCAGCACAAAACCTTCCGTCAATTCGATGTATTTTGTACAAATTCCAAACCAAAAGTTCCTTGGAATAGATTCTATATAATATCATGTAAAATCAAACACGAACACATACTATTTCTATTCTATAAATCCAATAAAATTATAACATAAACATATACACTAAGTAAAATGCACTTGACACTTCTTATTCTTCAGCTTCCCCTATTTTATTAGAGGTAGCTGTTTCCTCTTTTCTTCTACTCATTCCTGTCCAACATATCTTCTTGACACAGGCATTCCTTTCAGTCTTCTGCGATACAGTCCTTCCATATTCTCTTTGGCCTTTCTCTGCGTGTCACTTGCGAGGAGCACTATGACATACCAATTTTGTGATCCTACACTTTCCATATTTGGTTTCGCACTTGCAACTGACATCTGTCAATTAGAATTTTTTTAATATATCAGCATCAGCTGTTTCCATGATAAATAGTAAAGCTGACTAATTTTTCAAAATTAATTTCTTTATAATGCTTTAAATCTACAGCTATTGAATATGAAGGAAAATGTATAATCAAACCGTATAGAGAAGAGTATTTTCTTTAATATATATTATAACAAAATGTCAAAAAATAATATTTAACTGCGTTTTTTTAAGAAAAATTGTTAAAAACTTCAAATTAGGGTACTTCCGGTGGATCGTTTATAACCAAAATCTAATCAACTCTTCATATGGTTGTACAGAAGAGGAATACGAAAGAATTTTTAGAATTGTAGTATTGGAGTTATCGTCGGAGAAAAAATTGTCACACACGGACACACACACACACACACACGGACACACACACACACACACACATACATACATACATACATACATACATACATACATACATATAGACATCATCTTAAAAATAGTAAATTCGTATTGTAGGGACCCTAAAACGTGCTTATTCATTAAAAACTCACCACCGATTTTTTTGACCAAAGACAATACCTTCCTTACCTAAAGGTGACGGAAGGTAAAAATAGCTTCTTAGCTTCTATGAAATATAATATTAATATTTAATCTGAAGCATCAAATTAAATCGAAGCGTATTATTCATTTTTGTTATTCTAAAGTGTTACCATACGATACGAACTAATGGATGCCATTAGTGTACCATTCGGAGTTGCATATATGATTTATGTGAGGAAGACCTAAATCCTAAAATCTAAATGTCAAAATGCGACAGTCGATCAGCCGAAGTATAATTTGATCGTTATAGAGAAAAATGTTTCTATAGAAAGGTGTTGATAAGTGGGAAAATATTGCTAAGTAACAAAGTTGCAGTTTTCATCGTGAAAACACGTTCTTTTCCATTAAGTACACGATAAACCATATTTTTCCATGTGAAACTCATAAAATCAGTTTATATTGCACAAAAATTTTATGAACTTGAAATTCTTACAAAATTGACTAACGAGGGAGTTGTATGTTTATCATAAAGTCTAGATATAAGTATTGAATTAATATATTTCGCAATAAACTTTACTATTCTCCGATTGGCTTATGAGTCGTTTAAATATTTAATTTTCGTAGAGTCTATTTTATAGTTTTAATACTTTGGAAAGTAGTAGTAATAATTGTAAATAAAATGAAACCTATAAAATTTGTATATACGAGTAATAATTTGTTCGTAGAGCTGTATTTAAAACATATCTACATTATTATAACTGTAATAAATACCTGTGATTTAGAAGAAATTATTCAAATACCTTCTTAAAAGCACTTAAGTATTATCTTAAGTCTCAGAGACATATTTAGCATGTTTCTCTAACTCAATTAATATTAGTAACGTAAACATAGTTATTTCATGATTTCTAATTTGCTGTTTTTAAGACAATCTGAAATTAATTTGATTATTTTCTGATATTTCTTAAAACCAATGAAATGTTTCATTACGTGTCACGTGTCGGCGTTTTACCAATCCTGCCATTATTATAGTGATAATAAAGCTCTAGAGATTATCCCCGGGAATAATCTCTGTAACTTCAGTTTTCTCAGATAGTTATCAACACATAAATAAAGTGAACGAAAAACACCGGTCTAGTGATGTTTCTGATCATGAAATAAATCAAAAATTATAGAAACTACTTCTGGATACACCGTAATTAATAATCACTCGGTATGAAGGCGATTATTTATATTTTTTTTGCCCTGTCAAAATTATGTTCTAGTTGTCAAAACAGACTTGCCAACTGCAAAATGTAAATGAATGAAGCTAGTTAATTACGACAGTAGATGGAGACACAATAGCAAGACAGTGGCTTTCCGTTGTTTGAAACAAATTTGTGGATCAAAAAATAATCTAATTAAATATAATTTGAGTTTAAGAGTTATATAAATTAGAAAATAATCCTCCAGTTTCTTTCTCAAACTTGTTGCCCCTACGGGCTTTTGTGACTATATTGCCTGGTAACAAGTTTTCGAAAAATCTCTCTTGACAATTTTGATGTTCCCTAGTAAATAGTTTGACAGTTTTGGTAGAATTTATCACCAGGAATTAATTTGACAGTTTTATGTCTCCCAGAAATTAGTAACATTCGAAAAGAAAATATTGGCGAGCGTAACTAAGGGGGTGGGGAGGGGGTTAGGTGGGTGCACTCACCCCCCTGTGAAGATTTTCAAGATATGGGCGCCTTTTAATATTAGGATACTAGGAAGAAATGAACAACACCACACGATACAACTAAAAAATGAAAATCTACAGCAAGTCAAAAAATTTAAATACCTGGGGTCAATGATCTCAGAAGATGGAAGATTTGATGAAGAAATAAAAGAAAGAAGAACAACAGGAGGCAAAATATTCAATAGCATCAAACACAGCTTCTTAGAAAAGAAGGAAATACCGAAAGAGACCAGAGTACAAATATTTAAGAAAGTAGTGACACCTATACTCATACACGGAGCTGAAACATGGACATTAACACAAAGACAAAAAGAAAAAATTACGGCCATCGAAATGAGATTCTTGAGAAAAATAGAGGGGAAAACAAGACTGGACAGAATTGAAAACACAACCTACAGACAAAACTTAAAAGTAAAATCAATAGAAGATAAGATAGCAGAAGGACAGCTGAGATGGTATGGTCATGTAGAAAGGATGGGAGAGGAGAGAATAGAATAGTTAAAAAGGTGTTTAAAGCAAAAATTGGAAGAAAGAAACCACGAGGATGACCAAGAAGAACGTGGCTGGAAGAAGTAAAGGATGCAGCGCAAAGAAGAGGTCTATAACTTGGGAAGAAACGAAGACAGCAACACAAGATAGAGCAGAGTGTAAGTTTAATTAGTTTTATTTGTTGAATACTATTTTCTTTTTCACATCGCCACATCGACAAGTTGCAAATGCAGGCATTTGGCGTGTTTTCTATGCTACTGACTTGTTACTGTCTGTGTATTATCTTCTGTGCTGTTTTATTAAGTTCAAAATATCATTTTAATAATGAGTTCAATTAAGAAAAAGATGTCCGGATGGCAGAGAAAAAAAGCAAATGTATTAAAAGAGAGTACAAAAGGTGTTCTTAAAATAAATACTTTTTTACCAGTAATAATTTATACAATTCGGAATTTTGTAAAAAGAGTAACGAGTAACCCTGGTGTTGAATTAATTTAAAAAACTCAAAATAATAATATTTTACTTTAAATAAATTACGAATTTGTTATGACGCCTTTTTACTGAGAAAAAACCCGCCTGTGGATTTTCCTAGCTACGCCACTGATTGGCGGGAAGTTGGGAAATAGAAAGAAAGAGGTGAAGTGCATTATTGTTGATGGGAACTATTTTAAACATTTTTAAAATAGTTTCCTAAAAAAAATATGAACCATGTGTCATTCTCAATAATTCTAGCAGGATCTTCGTACATTTTTTTCTCTAAACAAATAAGAACCACTAGTATCACTTCCCACTCTTTTCAAATTTTGTAAAAAAATGTTCTACCTACCATTTTCCCAAAGAGCATTTCAAATATAACCGTACAATTTTTATTGTTCGTGTGTAGAGTTAAAGACAACAATTCAAACGAATCTTAAGTAAAAATTCTAACAATATTACACCTCCCACACAGGGAATATGCTAGCATGTAAAGTTGTACACGTCATATGGTATTGTAATACAGCTAATGTGTGTCGTGTCACAAAATATCACTTTTCCTTTATTTCGAACCCACCTCAAACGATTAACATGGCAACAACTTTTAAACTTGACATATTTAGATCCCTTTTCACTTGTTCTCTCAATGTTATTTTGTTTCTTTGTTATGCTACGCTGGTAACTTAAGCAACTAAGTAAGGAGGTGTGTAGTTGTTGAATACTCATTCTTCTCTTTAAAGTGTTTTCTTTTATTTTTTACAGGAAAACGGGTTGAAAAATAACTTTATTATGAGCAATAACTCTTTTTTATTCGCCTTTTCATTGCATAAGTATATATTACGTTGAAATTGTCGTCCCGGTAGAAGAATTAT
The DNA here is from genome assembly GCA_943142095.1 of Ophonus ardosiacus. Lineage (NCBI taxonomy): Eukaryota > Metazoa > Arthropoda > Insecta > Coleoptera > Carabidae > Ophonus > Ophonus ardosiacus. Next base: position 9,126,530 of record OW964831.1, on the reverse strand, counting down.
TATTGGTATGTCATACAAGTTGAGCAATTTTTAAACAGTAATCAATCAACAAGTAATGAAGTTATTTATCAAGTAATTTCGATTTTGATAGATAGCAGAAGTAATAATATGTCAAAGGTCACTAAAAAGATATTGCAGTTTATATCAATCATTATTACTACCAACTTTTCACGTATAGCGTAGAGTAATAGCTTTATTGTACTTTTAATTTGAAATATAATAACTCTATTATATTACTGATTGATATTTTATACAAACAACTTTTAATAATAATACATATCAGCAAATGAATACAAACATCCATTCTATTCTTTGGTGGAAATGCCGGTACGCCATTTCATAGATACGGTGTATGTACTACAAAATTGGCTGAAGCGTGCCGCTCCATATCATTTTGTCATTTGCCGCTTACTTAGTATGACAACATTACTATTTCCAATGATGTATCTTTCGAATTTTGCTAGCTTTCAAGAGTAATCCTACGAACCGTCTTCTTTACGTTCACCCAAAAAAATGTACTTCAAGAAGAAATTTATCACGCTTTTAATTTAAAACTATAATGAAATGAAATTAAAGATTTTTCAAGTGTCGTCGTCTGTCATATATAGAATATAGTTTTGATGAATTATGGAAAATTGAAATATCATTTTGACTTTATTTTGGAACATGGATGAATAACCATAAAAGGAGTGTAATTTTAAAAGATATTGTTATTTAAAGAGCCTCAATTTGAAAATATCACGAAATATCCATTACGTACTTTACAATTAAATATTGAAATTTGTGTAATATTTTGAAAAAATCACGTGGTCTGACACAGAATGTGACGTCAGAGTACAGGCTGTCTCATTTTCGATGTTTTTTTTTTTAGGGTATCTAGGGAAATATTACTGATAGAGCAAAATTGTTTTTCACATTCCAGGGCCAACTTTTTGAAAAAAGTTTAATAGTGACCACAGGGATTTTCGATCTTCTTTTGTTTCTGAGCTACAGGCAAAAACTTGTTTTTCGCTCATTTCGAAAATATCTCATAACATATTTATTATTGTAGTTAAAGAAAAATTGTTTTAACAAATTTAAACCGTTGAAACATATGTTGAAAATAGTTTCATTTTTTTGCTTATTTTATAAAATTTTCAATGGTATATAACAAGTCTACATTCTTTTGTTTTACACATGTATAAAAAAAGAATTATTAATTTTTTGGGGTGAAAAATTTAAAATTATTAAGAAACAAATGAAAAAAAAAACTATTATAGTTCACCATTTGTTTATTTCTAATATTATTTCATTCAGTTTGACACATATTTTTAATTTATTTACTTTAAATGCATATTAAACCAATTTTTTTCGAATTGTGTCAAAGCCAACTGTGACGTCGATAAAGAATAATTTAACAAATCCGAATAAAATTGTTTTAGAATAATTTTGAGAACATAATTGATAGATATGGAATCAAAATAAACAAATGATGAACTATTATAGTTTTTTTTTTCATTTGTTTCTTAACAATTTTCAATTTTTTCACCCCACAAAATTAATAATTCGTCTTTTATTCATGTGTAAAACAAAAGAATGTAGACTTGTTACATATCGTTGAAAAGCTTGTAAAATAAGCAAAAAGATGAGACTATTTTCAACATAGGTTGCTATTTAAAAAATCATAAGTTTGTGTTGTATCTCGAGAATTATGAAGGTTTCAAAAAATATAATTACGCCATTTTATTCTCCCTAAAAAACGGTATAAAATTTGTTAAAACAATTTTTCTCTAACTACCATAATAATTAAGTTATGAGATATTTTCGAAATAAGCGAAAAACAAGTTTTTGCCTGTAGCTCAGAAACAAAAGAAGGTCGAAAATTCCTGTGGTGACTATTAAACTTTTCTCAAAAAGTTGACCATGGAATGTGCAAACGATTTTGCTCTATTAGTAATATTTCCCGAGATACCCTAAAAAAGCATCGTACATGTCGATGTATGTAACTCATATTTACAATATTTTTGCCAATAGCTTTTCAAATGATTTATTAAATTTAAATAACTTAAAATTCAAATGACTGTTTAAAATGCAAATTTTATTTTCTAAGGTCTATCGCCTACTTTTATTTATATAAATAACGCAAACTATTTTCCTACAGGCTATTAATGACGTATGTACCCCGACGTCACACGAGGGGGGAGGGAGGAGAGGGTTATTTTTCATGATTATTTCTGGCGCCAATCTTTTTATTTAATTATTTACGAAAATAACAATGAATTATTATTATTATTTCTTTTATTACTAGGAACAAAATTGCATAAACTTTCATTTAAAATACTTTTAAAAAAATGTGAACCCTGCTGGCTTATTTGGCTAAACATTTTGACACCTTCTTATAAATTCAATGTCAATACGTATAGGTACATATTAGTAGTGTTAACATTAAAAAGAAAACAACAAACAATATATTAAATTTAAAAGAAGTAGATGATGAGTATTTTTTTAAAAAAATACTCCAACTATAACCTTGTTTCCCCAGTATTGTTAATAGTTTGGAGTCTGTATATTTCAAAACCTTCTTGTATGAATAAACTATTATATTATACCATCCTTCCCTCTTTCTGAAAATTATTTACATCTTCTGCTTTCGCCAGTCTTCTTGTAGCCTGTAGCGTGCATTTTGCGTTGTACCTATGGCCGTATGTCTTGTACATTTGAGCATAGTATACGAGACAAGGGACACAACACGACTGGCTATGGACTGTGAACTGGGAGACAACGGACAGCACATATATAATTTATGCATAATTTATAAACAGCAATAACCGACAGTGCTCCAGTGCCTCAAGCACTTTCAACTTTGCGGGAGGTCTGGAATATATCAGTGGTACTCAAACGTTGAGGAAAGATGAATGGGCTTATGTTAATAAATATGTCATCATAAGTTTTTACAAATTATTAAGTGCGTCAGCCTGCTCCACACAGATTTGTATAATGATAATTTATTTGTACAGCAAATGGTAATTTCAATGTCCGAGGTTAGCAATATTGAATGTCAGATTGACACATTATTTTTAACCATAATCTATAAAATAAATATTCCTTTCATTTTCATTTTTTGATTTCAAAAAATTATTATTATTATTTCAATTTCTTTGTGTATCAAGAGCGTAAAGTGGATCTTTATTGCTCGCGCCCGAAAATTGAAGCGCGAGCGTAGCGAGCGCTACAATCGAGCGAGAGCAATAAATATACTTTACGCTAGAGTTGCACACATAATTTTTTCTACGACTTTACTAACCAAAATAGAACAAAATAATAATACCTATTTAGTAAGTTCAATTCAACCTCAACCAATTTCTGTTTTGTGTTGTGTGTAACCATGACGATGTGAGTATCCAAGTAAATAAATACAAAATTCTGTCAGTAAAAGATAGTGATTTTTGCTGCACTCCTCCAGATATATTTGAAACGGCGCAAAATACTTCCTTGAATTTATTATCTGCCAAATCAAAAGTATTATACGAAAAGAATTATAACCTCTCCATTGAATGGTGTAAGTTAAAAAAATCAAGAATTACTGTGAAAATGTCTTACTAGCTTGTAAAACTCTAATGTAATCATTTTCTCTTTGATCCATTTACTCCATGCTAAAATCAACACTAGCAGTTAAGAACTGAAAACTCTAGTGAGTGTCATAGTCACAGAATCTAATTTATCTTCGTAAGCTGTTTTAAAGTTCTGGAATGCCAAAAGTGCACATTCAATTTTAACATTATCCGCCAATAATTAAATCTAATAAGTTTGTTAATTATGAAATGTGTGTTATTAAATATTTAAAGTTGTAGTACAATGTAAATTCACCAGTAGAGTTGTTATTATATATAATTAAATACCTAACCTAACTAAATTGGTAATGTAGCTAACTTCAGGTATATTGTTTGTAGCACGTTTCTAGTGTAAAAATGAACCTAACCTATATTTTAGATTTCGTAAGTATTATTTAAATAAATTAAGATTTCAGTAAAACTATGTATTTATCTAAGCGAGCAAATTGAGCACTTTACCGCGCGTTGCTATGGGAGACGCGCGGTAAAGTATTTTTCTGCTCGTTCCTTAGTAACCATCAACTTTACGATGACAAAATAGAGCACAAATGCCAACTTTTCATGGTGGTCGTAGAAAAAATTTAATATGCACCTCGGCACTGAAGTTCCTTTTTATCACTCTCCTCGGCCCTGAAGGCCTCGGCAAATAGATTCCACATTCGTGATTAAAAATTGAACTTCATTGCCTTGATGCATAAATAACTATTACCTATATAGTTTTATCTCTTTCGATATTGAGTTACAGTATCTTTTTCACCATGGTAGTTACCCAACTACCCAGTGTTCAATAAATAATAAACGGTAATAAAGTTGAGTTTCCCATTAGCGTTAGTCCTGGCCTGTACTTATACGGTAGCTGTAGGTGGAGCATTGTTGCATGCGGCAGATTCTTGTCTCTATACTCAATATCACAATATCAAACGCGTGGGTGGATTGTAGAACGCTACCGAAATATAGAGCCATATAACGGAATTCCAGGCTCAGTCTGGCTACAGTCTGACCTTTCAATATTGATGTTTTGATAAAAAATTGAGTAACAGAATGTTATTATTGTATTTAAATATGAAAATATCTTTTATGCATGAGAATGCAGACATTGTAGACACAGAGAGGCTATACAAGACTAGCAGTTAGCAAGGAGTTCTTAATGACTTTAATAGGATATTATTGCTTAGAATTTCACAACCAATAGCTAATATAATTTTTAACTTATCAATAAATATAAGATCACGTTCTGTTGACTATTGCTGGTTATGCCAATTTGAGTAACTCGCGAAGGAAATATGATTATAAGGAGGTATGTATTCATTAATATAGTAATTACAGGCGAAGCGATTTTACCGTGAAAAGGATGAAGTAGATCGTTTCTTTTTAGGACCACAATTATATTATTTTTCAGTTTTATTACATAAATAGATAATAGTACATTAAAATACAAGTTTCGTAAGACATTATTTTAGCGCACGTGTTTTTATTAGAAACGAGCGGTTTGCAGCCAGTTTTTTAAGGGACAAGTGCGTCAAAATGTCTCATGAAATGTGTATTTTATATTGTTTTTCTTTTTTGGATCTATTGTTAAAAAATATTTAAAAATATTCGTTATTTCATTTTTTTAACTTATGAACACTGATTAGGAATTAGTTATTTACATTCGAGTGCGTGTAAGTTGTATATTACAGCCCGAAAGCTTTGTTTGAGGCACGAGCCCTTAAGGCGAGTGTCTTATTAGCTGGAGCGCTGTAAAATACTTCACGCACGAGAATTGTATCAAATTTTTTGACCGACGATAATGAAAATCACTTTTAATGAGATAGGTTGTACTTCTGAAAAGGGTTAGTTTAAAATACTGGGGTTAAGTCAATTTCCAAATTTGATTTTACTTACCTTCATTAGAGTACTTCTTCTAGCGAAAATTTATTTGTAATAATAGACGTTGTTTATGACTGATAATATATTTATTTGCTCATGTTTTCTTCGTAATAATTAATAGGTAGGTGTCGATATTTGACATTTCAGCAATTGATGTTCGCCTCGCGTATTTGACAGGTATATCGAACGGTGACTATGTCGGTAACGGCGGATTTTTACAATAATGACAGATGTCGCTGCCGTGATTTTGGTTTATATAAATTAATTTTAAATATAGGAAATGTTAAAGTAAAAAAATAACTTATGTAGGTAGTACTTTTTTATATGAACTTTATTATAGTAAAGGTGATTTCTTTTCTAAATGCCCATAAACGTCCAGTGTATTTTGATTATTTTACCGCATAGTTAGACAAGTTACAACACAGTAAGCGTAAAATGTAGGATACACTTGCTGTGTATACAACTGTAAAGTTCCCATTACACTTCAGGAGGACAAAAACTTATTTTTTTACTTGGTTGTTTTTAACAGTGATTGACATTTACTTATATTATTACTTAATTTCAATAATAGGTCTTTTAGAAATAATATTTATTTTAAATGGACAATGGGGGAGTTTCACAATTTTTGAAAAATATAATATGTATACGTGATACATATTTTTTATTTCTTTTTATAAAGTAGTCTATATTGCTGAAAAAAATAATAACTATCGCACTAATAGCAGAGGAAATAATTAGACGTTCGACAATGGTTCAATGTAAAAGAAAGATAGTCTTATACCATATTGTTATAAGACTATCTTTCTTTTACTTTTCTTTACTAGTGCACAGTAAGATATAAAAGAAAATAGGAAGTCCAGAAAATTGTTCTTTGTTAAAGGAAGATATATATTGTCCACCATGGTGTAGAAAAAGACAAAAGATAACTGTAACGTATAGCCAAGAGCCAAATGTAGAACTGTCATCTGTCATTCAGTCATTCAGCGTATCCCCGGAGCGAGTATAACCTCATTCGTATTATTATATCATTTTGTTGTGTGGTTGTAGCCAGATATCTTGAAGCGGTAAGTATTCTTTTGTCAAATTGAAATAGATTAAATTTAAATTACATATATATATATATATATATATATATATATATATATATATATATATATATATATATATTATAGCAACGTGAAGAAAATATGTTTTCCGACGACCACTACGAAAAGTACATAAATTCACACGCTAACCTATTACTGAAAGTTGGTCATTGCACATCACTAGCAAAGCTGTGTGAAATGAAGTTTTTAAATTTTATACTTTTGACCTTTACATTTTATTTCATGTATTTATTTATTTATTTATTTATTTTTTATCCATTTATTTATTTGTATGTTTTTCGTCGTAATGTGTGTTAATTTATTTATTTTAATTAATGACTTGAGATCCGTACTTGATGTATTTTATATAAACACAAAATTTCATTTATAAAAAAATTATTTCACGTAAGTTATCTAGTTGTTTTAAAGTTTATAATTTATTGTTAAATTTTTTTTTTGTATTACTGAAACAGCTCCTGATGATAACCCAAGAGGGGTAGAAACCGGTCGAGGCCAGAATATAAAATATTTTTATGACTGAAATCCAGAAGCTTATTATTCTTATACCCAACTAACCGATTAATTGTACTCGTAATAACCGGTTTAATCGATATACCGTACAACAGATTTCCTATTCCTTTTAAGCCGCAGTAACCGGACAATTGGTTAACTGAGTATTTTTGGCAGTATTAGAGACAGCATTCCAGGGTTCGCTTCGCCAAACGACGCCATAAGAAGTATAAAATTTTAATTTAATTTTATTGACAATGACTTGGAAAGTTTATAAAATGTACTCAATAAAAGTAGTTAAACACCTATAAAATTTTATTGTCAGTTCAATCATTGTTTCAAATGTGTTCACAAATAAAATTATTTCTATCAATTTTTTTTTCTCTTTGTTATAAGTAATTTTAATCAATTGTCAAAAATCGTAATAGGTACGTATAAAAGTTAAAGAAACTGATAGAAATACATTTATTATTTAATTTATAAACATTTTTGTAATGTCTATTTATTTTTTCCTTAATCGATTTTTGCCTAAGTACTAAGCAGTGCTTTCAATTTTTTACCTTCCATCACCTTTAGGTAGGGAACGTATTGTCTTTGGTCAAATGATGTCTGTATGTCTGTTTGTGTCTGTGACATTACTACAATTAAAAAAAAAAGAATTCTTTTATATTCTTCTTCTTTACATCCATATGAAGAGCTGATAGATTTTGGTTATAATTAGTCAACCGGAAGTTCCGTTATTTGATTTTCTTGGACAAACGAAGTTAAATATCATATCTTATTGTCTATACGGTTTGAGTATACATTTTCCTTCTTATTCAAAAGATATAGAGTTAAAGAATTATAAAGTGGTTAATTTGTCATAAATCAGTGAGCTTTGTTATAATCATGGAAACAGCTGATATATTCAAATAATTCTAATTGACAAATGTCAGTCTCAAGTGCAATTTACATATAGTGTATGTTCGTGTTATAATTTTATTGGATATGTAGAATCTTTTCCAATGAATTTTCGGTATGGAATTTGTAAAAAATATTGTGTTCTTGTTACAATTTTACAGGATATATAGAATTTTTTTCAACGAACTTTTGGTATGGGATTTGTACAAAATACATTGAATTAACGGAAGGCCTTATGCTGGCCACGTCACAACAGATTATTTTACTTAAACCGCAGTCCAAAATTTATTGCCCATAATATTTGTATCTTTATTATTTTCTTTCTGTTTGCAAATAAATGAACCATCATCCACGCATCTATATATCAATGTCAACTATCATCATGACTTCATCTATTTAAAGTTCTCTTAGGCTTGGCGACAACTGTCAAGACTAACACTGCATTACATTACAAACTATGTTGTATTATACGTGTATGTGTGTGAATGTGAATGTTATGTATGTATATTTGTTAGATTGCTACGAAGAATAGGATTGGCGCAGTGTTAACTTTGATAATCTTATATCTACACTACAACACAAGACATAAGTTGCAGTTTCTACTATTCTCCAAGACGTAGAATATGTAGCGAGAATTTCTAAGTGGATATTGAAGCGGAACTAGAAATGTTGTATTATTAATATTAATGAATGAGTAGGTAATCTACGCAATTTTAGGTACATTCTTGATCTTGACTTTTACAAAAATTGAACATGGGTCATTTGTCATTTATATTAAAATTAAACATTAAAATAAGTTATTTCAGCTCAATCGAATTAAGAGTACTTAGTAAAAATATCTGTTGTGGCCAGCACAATACCTCTCGCCAATTTCATATTAGGCTATAAATATTGTATTTAACATTTCTGGAACACACAAAATATTTTAATTACATTTATTCTTTATTTTTCAATTCATTATATGATTCAATTCCCTCCTACTCCTGAATGTTCGAGATTCTTCCAATTCATTGACGAAATTGGCGGGATTTCTGAAAGGTATATTATGAAATATATGCATAGCAAGCGCGTGTTTAGTTGACCTGTTACTGTACATACTTTGGCTTACAAATGATTCCCGTTTCTGTTTATACCAACTTAAAATGTTGACCGAGTCTTTTCCTTGTTATTACACCTCGACTTGTCCAAGTACGAATTTTAGGTTTTCCGCATTCAAGAAGAAAGTTAATTTAACGTGCTGCAGCTATATCTATAATTTTAAATATTTAATTAATAATGGCGTGTTAGGGCTGGTTTATGATGAATTTAATTTATAAATTTACATTTAAAAATTTTGATTTAAAATTTACAATTGTCTCTCTGATTTATGTTTGATTTTGAAATTTTGGATCTGACCATTAAGTATCTATCACGTGACTTGTCACTGCTAGTCATTTGACGTTTCACCAGTTATAAGTTCAAATTTTGGGTTACAATCTTATTTTCATAGCCACGAATTTGTTAGGCGTTAATGAACAAGATGATTTTTTAATAATATCGGGAATATTTTTTTTACTATTGTTGACTTGAAAACAAACATACAAACTTTAAAAACGTAGATGATCTGTTAGGCCTATGAACACACTGGTTTGTCAACGGGCAGTATCATAGTTTGTTTCTGAAAGTGAAATAATAAGACATGAACAATTCTTCAAATATACTCATATGAGTGTGCATATATTTAATTTCTTGCTATCCCTTGTTGCATTGAAATTACACAAACTTTTTTATTTTTGTACAATTCAATTATTTTGTCGTACAAACGCGAATACTGATTTTTAACAAAAAACAAAATATCAATTTGTTCCTGTGAATCCATCTTCAAAATGTCAACAACTCACAATTCATAAAAAGAAAAGGCAGCTGACGGATGACGCAAAGTTATACCTTACCGCATGTTTCATAAAAAAATATTTATTTTATTACTAAAGTAAAACTTTAATGATGAAGATAGATGAAAGTTTATTCACTTGAAATATAAACAAAGATTATTACAGTAATTATCATAAATAAATTATAATTTAAGGAAAAGATACATAGGTATATTCTAATTTATGTTTCAAAGGTATACACAATGTATTAAAATAAAATTAAAAAGAAAAATAGTATTTTCTCTGTTTCAATGTGTTTCTTTGCAACTCATAACTCTTTAATTTGCATTTCTCATATCTCATTTAAATATAAATTACATTTTTCTTTCTGAATAAGATAAAAATATTACTTGTCATGCACATAGCGTGCAAATTAAAGTAAAAAGTACCTACATATTAATTTAAAAATGAAACTTTTCTAAAAAAAAAAAAAAAACTAGCCTTGCAATTTAGGGGTAATTCATGAAAGAAATGTAGTGTATACACATAACGACGTATTACGTTAACGTAAGAATTCCAGGTTTTAATAGTCATTCGAAGAAATTCATAAAGTACCTTTATTACAAATACATATAAAGCAATGAGACACGCGACTGTTTTTTATAAATAATAAATAAAAGATAATGTAAAACAACAAAATGTTTTTTTATTATAATAAACTTTAAGATGTACTAAAGTTTTACAAGACTAAAATTCTTTTTTAACAAATTTGTTAACTGCGGAAGTTATTAAATTTACGATCATTTGAATTTAAAACAAGCTTAACACAAACGAACCGAAAACTGAAACTAATATACTTTATGTACAAAATAGCCAATTATTTAAATTTATAATAGGCAGGTATTTCCTATATTTATTTATAGTTGTAACTAAACCGTTAAGTTATTTCAAGTTCAACCAATGCCAAAAGTTCGTAATTTTGGAAATGAGTAATTTAAAATCTGCCCGATCTTAAATTTTTCAAACCTGCAGTTGACTCGTTTTTAAAATGATCTTAGGATTTTAAAAATCAAATCCATTTTTATTATAAAAAATCTAAAGTGGCCAGCACATTACGTTTCGTCTTTCGTTAATTCTATATATTTTGTACAAATCCTATACCAAAAGGTCATTGGAAAAGATTCTATATATCCAGTAAAATTGTAACACGAACATAATGTAATACTTTCTACAAATTCCGTACCGAAAGTTCCTTGGAAAAGATTCTATAATAAAATTATAACACGAACATATACTATGTAAATAGGATTTAAAACTGACATCTGCCAATTAGAATTATTTGAATATATCAGCTGTTTCCATGATTAAAGCATAGTTGCCTGATTTATGAAAGGTAATCTCTTCATAACTCTTTACTTCTATATTTATTAAATATGAAGGAAAATGTATAATCAAACCGTATAGACAATAAGATATTCTTTCATATTGTTAATAACATAGTGTCAAAAAATGATATTTAACTTCATTTTTTCAAGAATAACTGTTAAGAACTTCAAATAAGGGTACTTCCGGTTGAGCAATTATAACCAAAATCTAATCAGTTCTTCATATGGATGTATAGAAGAGGAATACGAAAGAATTATAATTCTTAGAATTGTAGTATTGGAGTTATCGTAGAAGAAACATTTATCACAAACGGACACACACACGCACACACACGGACACACACACATACATACATACATACATACATACATACATACATACATACATACATACATACATACAGACATCATCGTAAAACTAATAAAATCGTATTCTAGGGACCCTAAAACGTGCTTATTCATTAAAACTTACCATCGAATTTTTTGACCAGACAATTATAATTTTTAGAATTGTAGTGTTTACCGTCCGAGAAATTTTTGTCACTCATATACACACACACACACATACACACACACACAGATAAAATTAGTGACCCTAAAACGTGCTTATTCATTAAAAAATTACCACCGGATTTTTTGACCAGTCAATATCTTCCGTACCTATAGGTGACCCGGTGTTTATATCGGGATACCTTTATATGAAAAAATAGTGTTTCACAACCAATCCCATTATGGTGAAAAATTGTCATTGTTTGTTCCTGTATTAAGCCATAAATTTATTCTGTATTTGGCAATATTTTTATCATTTAATTACAATCTGTTTTCCTAATCCTCCTACTAATATATTAACACCTAATTTCATCATTAGTTATTGACACATTCCTAAACTTCTAATCACGTTAGGTGTGAACCTCTATATCACCTGTTAATCTACAATCTATTTTTAAAGGTTAAATCGCTTAACAGCTTTAAACAATACGCATTTAACTGAATAATAATACCTTTTTAAACAATGCACATAGAGAAATATTTACATAATCCCAATTTTCTAACGCCTACGATCTACGTGTACGTACGTAGATTGGCATTTGCAGTGTGAAGAAAAAATATACGTATGATTTTCTTAAGTGTATGATGTCAGTTTAATGAAAATCTAGGTGCAGACTTTGATATATGTCTTACTAACTGTCAATGCTAGTAATAATTTATAATATATGATGAGGAATATTCAATAAGTAAAGAAATAAACATTGGTACTTCAAAAACTAATTAAATAAGTAGTCAACTTTCAAAACCACATATTGGCATCTTTATCATCAATTAAAAACAGCAATATGCATGTTTGATAATTTTTTTTTCTACTGCCACTTGAAAAACTTATCATTTCTTCATAATCTGCAGAATGGAGGTAATACTAGTTAACAGAACGGATATAATTTCATACCCATCTTAGGATGGATATGAAATTCTTGAACAGTCTATTCATTTATTACAAGATTAATCCCTAGTTGCACTAACAAAATTTAAATTTTAATCTACGTTTAAACAAATAAATGCAAGTCGAGAGTTTGACTGCAGTGTATTATAATTCATTTGACATTTCATTTCGATGCCATATTGTTAATTTAAGCCATGATTAATATTTAAGATACGTTGGTGCAATCGGTCATAAGAAGAAGAACGATGCAAAATGTCACATTTGACATTTCAGTTCAAAATATTTTCAGTATAAAAAAATATTTAAATAATGTAATAACATTTAACTGCATTATGTTATTACTTAAAAGATTAGGTAGTGTTAGTACTCAAAAATACGTTCGTATAATGTAAAATTTTCGACAATTATTTATTTATTTATTTGTTTTGAAACAGGAAACAGTATAAATCAAACAGTGCACAATAATGATATCCTTTAGATTTGGAAATAATTTCAGAATATACAAGAAGCTTGTGAAAGATTTAATAATATTTCAATGAAGTTTCGTCATAAGTTAAATAAATTATAAGAATGGGGTATTCCGGTGATATGGAATTAATGCAAAATAATAACTTTTTTCTATAGTTTCCATCTTCATATAGTAGAAAAATATAATAAAACATGTTTAATAAAAAGCTTTCATTCATAATTTAATGTTACAAAATTGGAATTTTTACAACTATAGAAACGTCCTTGAAATTTGTGACGTCAAGTTGATAATCTGTTGCTCATTTCAAAGTAAATATTTTCGTTTAAAAACACAGATGGTGCCAGTAGTTAACACGCACGGGTATATTTCTTGTTTGACATTTCGTCCATTTAAAATTATTACTCCCATTTTTACCATAAACAAACACAGGACAAACACCGAAATACACGCTGCTAATAAAAACATATGTAAACAAGCAAATGGCTGTCATAAACATGTGGATTTAGGCGCTGAAGTTCGTTGCAGATGTCACCATCGAGTTGACGTCATAAGCGAGCCATGATAAGAAAATTTGAATTGCGATGAAATTTTTTAAAATTCATATCTCATGTGATGCATACATTTTCTTACTCAAAGTTAGATAATCAGAGTCCTACTGGTCTGTACTAATGTAAAAAAAATATTTTTAAAAATGTCGGAATACCCCATTGTAAATTGTAAGTAGTATTTACACGTTTACTGTTTATAAAATAAAATATAATTTTAATAATAAATGACATTAAGAAAGTCTAGGAGGCCTAGGAAAACAAGTACAATGTGTCTGCTGTAAGCGGGCCACCATTGCTAACTTTCTTATTTGAAAAGATAGAAAGACGATTAAATGGACAAAGTTGGGCGATATTATACGTCAAATTTAACGGTGGAAAATAAAAAACAATTGAACATCAAATACGCGACTTATTCAACAAAATAACATATTTTTAAAATGGAATGCCATATTGAAAATGGTACCATTTAAAAGATTTTTATTATCTGAATATAAAAGTTCATTATCACTATGCCTCTAAAATTAAAAACAAAAGAGTTATTTCAAGTTGAAATTTAAATATTTTATTTTAGTCGTAGAAAAAGTATGCTGTATAACTCGAGTGGAATGTCCATATGATTAGGCACTCCACCTCCGGCTTCTTGTTTAAACTTCATCCTCATGCGATATGGACATCACATCCACTCTTGTTGTAAAAATTCCTATTTTCTATATAATCTCTGTGAACGGTAGTATACGAACGCAGTTTAAGACATCTTAATGATCGGTTCTAAATTTGTAGAACAAACAGGATTTAGTTGACAGTCTTGCTATGGTATATAAAACTAAACATCTTTAAAACGTACTACCGGTCTATATCTTTATATTAACAATAACAAATCCTTTTGAAAACTATTTATACTCTTGAAGAATATTGTTCCAAATTAAAAATTTTGCAATACGAGCAGAACGTTATTGAAGTTCAAACCCCTATAAATATAGAAATAATTATATTACATACTGGAAATAATTCTCTGGTTACATGCCAAAAAAGTGAAATTTTATGTTACAAAACTGCTTACCTTTACATCGTTTATAGTTCTCGACATCAAAAATCGAGGGACGGTCATAAACAGCTTAACCGCCCCTGTACTACAAAACTAGAATGGAATTGTTTAGCACGGTACGCCGCAAATTGCTTTAGCTTTGTGTTCAAAACAGTGTCAGTATTCAATCTTATTATTTATGATAGGCAGAAGTTTCAGGTTTCTTTGCGAACTTAAGTGATTGGTGATTAAGATGTTTATGACCGTCCCTCAATTTTTAGTGACGAGAACTATACACAGGATTATATTCTTTACATCATAAATGTGTGTGTGTACATATACTAGTTAACTAGAAATTTAATACGATTTTTATATTTTTGGCACCCACATAATTTGTGAAGATTTGTTGAAAGTTGAAATGAGTGATGATATTACTAATTGATTCCGCTCTTTAAAACTAAGTTTTCATTGCCAATTAAACAAATTTACTACTTAACAGTTCTATAATGTGATAATTATTAATTAATATCACTTCCTTTTTTGATATGAGGTTCATTATTAATAGTGAAGAATGCCACTAATGACAGTGTAAAACTATAAGAAAAAATAAATTTGCATATTTGTATTTTACGAATATATAAACGGAGATTTATCTAGCCAAATATTTCTGTTGAAATCTGATAGCTTTTCCGTTGGATAAGATTATTTACAAAGACAAAAATACTTATGACAGAAGTAAGTAATAGTTATTTTTTATACAAGACGATAAAATTATATTTTATCGGCGAGTGGAAAGTTTAATTCACGAGCGACTTCGCGAGTGAATTATTTTTTGGGAGTCGATAATTTAATTTTATTGTCGTGTATATAGTTCTTTTTTTTTCTATAGGAGATATTAAAGAATAAAATAAGAAATATCAATTATAAATGTTACTATAACTTTTAAAATCCACGTATGTATGTGGATTGTTATGGATTTTTTATGTAAATAAATAAGAATTAAAGTATTTTATCTACCCTTGCTGTTAAAATGTAGTTTATCTACCCCTGTGGTTAAAGTGCAACTTTATTTACTACTTTGAGTAGATAAAAGCACACTTTAACATCTGCTGAAGAAAAAAGGTATACTTCATCAATAATGCAAATTTTGTTGATTACTATGAATATGTATTTAGTTTAACTAATTAATTATTAATAATTATTTACGACACAAGTACGTTTTTGAAATATATAATCAAAGATGGAATAACTAATTTTATATACACGGGGTAGTGTAAGAAAGAGGGTACAAGTGTTAAATTATTTTAACTTATACGAGACTTGCGCCATAAGAATTGGCCTACATTATAATTTTTCTTACAAAAAAAATTGTTTGCACGTATTCAATTATTATTCTTAAACATACTTTTGTGTTATTAAAGTTAATTTATTGCTTAAATAAAATGCATTATTATCATTAATAAAGGTATAATTCTCTTGTAAAGAAATATGTTTGCCAATTCTTTTAGCGTAGGGATCGTACATCTGCGTATGGAATTGAATAAAAATATCAATAAAAAATTTGTTGTGGCCAGTACAAAACCTTCCGTCAATTCAATGTATTTTGTATATAACCCATACCAAAAGTTCCTTGAAAAAGATTCTGTATATCCTATAAAATTGTAACACGAACACACTATTTTTTACAAATTCTATACCGAAAGTTCCTTTCCCTATTTTATTAGGGGTCGCTGTTTCTTACTCTTCTCTTTTAATCATTCCTGTCCAACGCATCTTCTTCACACAATACTTCCTCTCTCAAATCTTCTGCTACACAGTCCTTCCATCTTCTTCTCTTTGGAGGGACACTCTATCACATTCACACATAACTTTCTGACCCTATACTTTCAACTTTGGTTTTGCATTTGGTACTGACATCTGTCAATTAAATTTTTCTGAATATATCTGTTGTTTCCATAATTTTAACAAAGCTGACTAATTTTTGAAAGTTAATCTCTCTTAATGTCTCTATAACTCTATATCTATTGAATATTAACGAAACTGTATAATCAAACCGTATAGAGAATAAGATATTCTTTCATATTGATAATCACAAAATGTCGAAAAATAATATTTAACTGCGTTTTTTCAAGAAAAACTGTTAAAAACTTCAAATAAGGGTACTTCCGGTGGATCAATTATAATCAAAATCTAATCAGCTACGAAAGAATTATAATTTTTAGAATTGTAGTATTGGAGTTATCGTCGGAGAAAAATTTGTCACACACGGACACACACACGGACACACACACACACACACACACATACATACAAACATCATCTTAAAAATAGTAAATTCGTATTCTAGGAGCCCTAAAACGTGCTTATTCATTAAAAACTCACCAACGAATTTTTTAACCAAAGACAATACCTTCCTTACCTAAAGGTGACGGAAGGTAAAAAGAAGATGCAAATATTGTAACTATTTCTTGCAAAATATTTTGTTTTTAAATAAATTTAAAACTGGTATTTTAGAACTTTTTAAATTTTCACGCTTCAGTTACTGTTTGAAGAGAATTATATTTTTATTGGGTGAAATTAAACACTGTATTCTGTATTATATAATTACAAGTTTCTGAAATCAAAAGCGAGGTTACCGAACAGCTGTATTAATGATTCTAATCTATTTTGACAATTTTTACTGAGATAATTATACCATATCATTTCCTTAACTAGTTTAATAAACAATAAATTACTATCAAACGAGAAAGCGTATTATTTATGATATTTTTTATAGCAATATTCATTTCCGTCTTTGTTCTCGTTTGTGATAATGAATAAACTTTATATTCCCTTTGTTTCTTTTAAAAGAATATAAAGAATTGCAAAAGAATAAATTCTTGGAATGCAATTGCTTAAATTCGCAATATACCAAGCGCAGTAATTCTTTTATAATGTTTCATGTCTTGAAACTTCTTTAATTAAATTTCTCGGCAGAACGTATAGGTGTTTCTAATACGTAAAGTTTTGAAAAATTTTGTACATTAATTTGTAAACTCTTCTCTGACAACATGTATTTTGACGCACAAAATCATCATTAAAAAATATTGCAATACAAATTAATTTGCAGGATGAATTTTTTATGCAAATAAGTTTTGTGTAGTTCGTAAAGTGTTACTACATAAAATCGGATATGTATCTAAGGTAATTTTATATGCCAGACCAAACATTAGATAAACCATTAATTTGGTTTTAAATTTAACCCTTATCTAATAAATAAATACCTAATAATAATAACATATTTTTGAGATTTATTATTACTTATTATTATTTCGTCCACGAAATATTTACGCATGAACAAATCGCCCACGGTCTTAGAGAAGTTGGATATCACTGTTAAAAATAAATCGTACTGTAGTGGTATAAAAAAATAGTACCTATATTAGGCAATATTATTATATATTATTAAGTCATTATACATGAGTTGCATACACTATTTTTTCTACGACGAAATCTGTATCATAATGAAAATCTGTATCGAAATGAAAATCTGTATCATAATAAGTGTCATTCAAGTACAGATGACATATTTAATAAGCAAATTAAAGCACAGGAGTAGATAGATCAGATTAAGTACATATTGTATTTAACATTTATTGTACACACAAAAAAATCTAATTAGATCTATTATTCATATATTTTTATATTTTTTAAATCATTCTATAAATTAGTTTCCTCCTACTCTTCTAAATGTTGAAGATTCTTCAAATTCATATATTATATGTATCTATAATTTTAAATAATTAATTAATAATTAAATAAGAAATATTAAGTGTACTTCCCAGATTTTATTATTATTTTTGACACTGACATTGTTCTGTCAATTACAAACATTTTAATTTCATAACTTGTTTTCACGGAGTTATTTGGTCTGTGAGATTCATTACAATGGATTATTTTATATATTTGTAAGATTCACTTTTCGGCTGCGTGCCGCTGGTTTGAAATTCAGACAGAAAGCACTTGACTTTCCAAAGTATAAACACATTCCTAGAAAAAAAAAATAAACAACGCTCGATCCCTCCAACCCTTGGAGGCTGGATGACTAGGTCAGTTGTGTTGTGACCAGTGTACTATGCAGATGTGTGTAAGTGTCAATAAGACGAGCAGTTTGCTGTAATGAAAGGTGAGTGTTTAAACTCACGGTCATTCTAATTATTGAACAGGTATGACGATCGAGTGTAAATCAACAGATGCTTGATTGATATGCTTCTATACTGTTTGTGTATTTTATATGCATGGTATATGTGAAGTATACATTTGTATTATTTGTTTGTGGCCACAACTTGTAGTTATATCCTAATATCCGAAGGGTTGTCTGGGACAACCCTGGGTCCATAGAGCCTCGTGCTCTGAAGGTGGCTAGAGTACATAGTGGAAAAACACCAAGTGGGTCAGGGACCCACAGGCCTCTGGGAGGTCGATCTCTGGGAGTTCAACATGTCCGGGACATGTGTTGGTGGCTATGGTACCGCTAGAGACACTAAAAGAAAGGCTGAGATCCACGAGAACGTCTGGGAGAACCTGGGAATTATTATAGGTCTGGGACCTATGTGTGATCGTAAGCTAAACTCTCATGATGGGTCTGGGACCCATGGCCTCTTGGAGGTCGAGCTCTGGGAGCTCAACATGTCTGGGA
This sequence comes from Ophonus ardosiacus, assembly GCA_943142095.1. Lineage (NCBI taxonomy): Eukaryota > Metazoa > Arthropoda > Insecta > Coleoptera > Carabidae > Ophonus > Ophonus ardosiacus. Next base: position 9,107,184 of record OW964831.1, on the reverse strand, counting down.
CATGCGTGGCGACGGTACCGCTAGTGGCTTAAAGTGACAATTCACAAGAGCAGTATTCCAGAAGATTGTCCCTGCACTAGGTGCATACTTTGGCGGATAGGAGTACCGGAACCCACGAGGTGCTAGGCCGCATTTAATATGCGGGGCGCCTGCCCAAGTCTGGGACTTGGGAGTAACCTTATTCCTGCCCCCCCCCCTCTCCTATCTATCTTATTAGATGATAATGCACGCTTGTGATAATTGTTGTGATTAGAATGACAATGTGTATTTATAACACTTAGGGAAACGCGTCCTAGAGGAGCTGTCCGATGATGACGAGCTCGTGTGCGTGTGAAGAAGAGGACGCCGATAACAGGTCAATAGAAATGTGAAATGTATATTATATTAATGCATGTATTATCGCCCATATATTCCTGACAATACATAGTTCTATAGTAAGTAGCCCAACTCTACATGCACTGAGCTTTAATAATTCTGACTATCAAGGAAAGAAAAGATTATAGTATAATACAGTATGTTTATATCATATCTCGGTTCTATATTCAAGTTACATAGTAATTGAGAAAAATTAATTAATTAAAAACCTACCGACTACCCTTTTTTATAGCTTTTATATTTATGTTTCTCTATCACTAACATAAATTTCCCAAAAATAAGATTTAGATTTTTTTTAAGAAACTACTTCTTCCGATTGTCCAATTGTTACCAAAACCTTTTCAGTTCTTCCCATGAATGTCAGATTACGGAATACATAGTTAAATTAGTCTTTAGTCTTATAGAATTTGAGAAACCATCTCTCCAACATCAACTTACAGATCATTGTAAAAATGTTAAAATCGGATTCTAGAGGTCTTAAAAGGTGCTTATTCACTAAAATTGGACATGCGATTTTTAACAGGAATCCAATACCTATCGTAGCGAGAGGTAAAAACAGTTTTATAAATAAATTAAAAAGTTAAAATAATAATCCCTTATTTTACGGTATTTTTATGAAAATATATGTGTGTTTCCGAGATATTTTCATAGATTCTAATTAATTTAATCGTAGTATAGAATCCCCACGAGTTAATTAAGTGAGAGGAGGTTCACCGGAGTTGAAACAGGGCCGGAATAAACGGAAGTGCTGTCAGTTGCACTCGGCAAGTTTAACCAGCTTGAATTACCAACTTTAAATTCAGTCCCCTCACCATACATTCATTACGATTTTTTCAGTGTAATATTCACACGAATATATGAATTATTTAATCTCTGTAAGAGTTGAAATGAAATATCATCTACTGCGGAAAGCCCGTAGCGGTAGGTAAACGCCTTCAACAGTACAAATTCGGTTACCGAAATCCGGGAAGCAAATTGACACCTTCATTAATACATACATACATACATACATACATAAAATCACGCGTGTCCCGAACACAACAGTAACAATACGAAAAAGGATAAGAATAAGAGTAAGAGCTCAGCTGACTCACTTCACTCTTTAACAACATTCTTCTTTCGCCTCGTCCACATTAATCATCGCATTCATACATAAGAACTCAGCTGAGCCTCTCCATTCTTTTAAGAACATTTTTACTAACCATACATCTTCACACCGCAATATTTACGAAATAATCATCCTTCGCCACACATTCCTATCCAGGCACACTTCTTTCGCCTCAGCCACATTCGTAATCATTAATTCATTTCATTAATTGATATTAATAAATGAAATATTTATCTATTTTTCAATATATGTACATATAAGGGTAATTTAAAAAAATCTGTTGTGGCCAGCACAAAACCTTCCGTCAATTCGATGTATTTTGTACAAATCCGATACCAAAAGTTTCTTGAAAAAGATTTTTTATATCCTGTAAAATTATAACACGAACACACTATTTTTTACAAATTCCATATAGCAAGTTCCTTTGAAAAGTTTCTACAAATCCAATAAAATTATAACACGGACGACCATTATGTAAATTGCACTTGACATTTCCTCATTCCTATCCAACGCATCTTCTTCACACAGTTATTCCTCTCTCAAATCTTCTGCTACACGGTCCTTCCATCTTCTCTTTGGCCTTCCTCGTACTCCTGGCATTGAAACTGTGTCACTTGCGAGGGACACTCTGTTACTTTTGATACTTTCTGATCCTATACATTCCACTTTGGTTTTGCACTTGACACTGACATCTGATAATTAGAATTTTTTGAATATCTGCTGTTTCCATAATTTTTACAAAGCTGACTGATTTTTGAAAGTTAACCTCTCTTAATCTCTCTATAACTCTATATCTATTGAATATGAAGGAAAATGTATAATCAAATCGTATAGGGAATAAGATTTTCTTTCATATTAATGATCATAAAATGTCGAAAATTGATATTTAACTACGTTTTTGCCAGAAAAACTGTTAAGAACTTCAAATAAGAGTACTTCCGGTTGACCAATTATAACCAAAATCTAATCAGCTCTTCATATGGTTGTAAAGAAGAGGAATACGAAAGAATCATAATTTTTAGAATTGTAGTTTTGGAGTTATCGTCGGAGAAAAATTTGTCACACACACACACACACACACACACACGGACACACACACACACACAGACATCAATGTAAAATTAGTAAAATCGTATTCTAGGGATCTTAAAACGTACTTATTCATTAAAAACTCACCACCGAATTTTTTGACCAAAGACAATACCTCCCTTACCTAAAGGTGACGGAAGGTAAAAATAACAGCAAATTAACAATATTCCAGATAAAGATCATCCGAAAAGTGGACGCAATGCCCAATAGATGCACAGAATTTTTGTAGTTACAGAATGTGAAGACTTCAAAATTTATCAAAGAATGTTTAACATATCTAATGGGGTCGTTCTCCCAAAAAAATAGAACGTGGATAAACTAGACCATAAAACTGTATCAAAAGGGACTATCAATGTTTCGAACAAGTTATTAGTTTTTAAAATAATCGAATTTTTATTACCCTTACCATCTACGTTGCAGTATTGCTATCTCTCTTCATCTTTCTCTCACACAAATCTATTCTACTAAAAAATTATACTATTTTCAACCCTTGTGTTATAATAAAGAAACAATGAAAAGCAAATAGCACTTGTTTGAATTTGATACCACGCTAGGCAGAATTATGTGCATTTCTAAAGAAATGAAAGAAATGTTAAATGACATAGGAAACCTAAATAAACTATAATTGCCGGTTGCACCAACATAACTTAAATATTAAAGTTGGCTTAAATTAATAATATTGCATCGAAATGAAATGTCAAATGAATAATAATATATTGCTGTCAAAATTTCGATTCGCATTTTTGTTTAAGCCTAGCTTAAAATTTAAGCCTAGTTAATGCAACTAGGCATAATAGCCGTATTATAGTAAATTGCATAATATCCATGCATATTACCAAATACTAAAAACCAATAAAATTTGTTTAAAAATATATGTATATGATATAGATAAATTTTATCAAAAGTTTTGACATAAATTAATTTGTATGACTCCAATAATTATTAACGAAATGCACTGTTGGAAAACAAAATAAACTTGAATCTGTCATAGAATATTAAAAAAATTATTACAGTTTATCGAACACTTTATACTTTGTAGAACTATAGTTCGCTTTGAATTTAGATGAGGCTTTATATATAAAAAAAAAATAATAAAATGTAGTGGAACCACATTTTAAATATTGTATTGCACTTCGCTTTCGAAACGTCGTTTTATAACAAAATATTACAGAACTTTACCCAAATATTGTTTTTTTATTGTATTTAACATGTCTTCCGCACACATATAATTCTAATTATATCTATTTTTCATTGTATGAGGAAGTTTCTAAATGTCAGAGATTCTTCCAATTCATTAACCAGATTGGCGGTATTTCTGATGGATATATGCATTTTACCTCAATTTTACCTATAATTTCAAATATTTAATTATTAAAACAATAAGAAAGATTATATATATATATATATATATATATATATATATATATATATATATATATAAATATATATACTTCCCAGAAAAAGCTATCAGAATGTCACTAAAACTATTGATTTTTGACAGACATGTGTCATTTACAATTTACATATATGTTATAAACATTGGAATTTGTCAACTGGTTTCCTTAGTGCCTTAGCCTCTGCGATTAGATTACTCTATAAATTATAGTGTCTTTATCTCTAAATCTATACAAGATATAATAAAAATTTTAAGTGTATTAGATGGAGAATTTCATGTTCCTCAATATTTAATAAAAAAAAAACTCCCAAAAAATTATATTTAGAAGATTTTTTCTAAGAAACTACTACTTCCGGTTGTTCTATTGTTACCAAAACCTTTTCAGCTCTTCCCAGAAATGTCTGATTGAGGAAACTGCTGTTAAATATTTTTTAAGTCGTATAGTTTTTGAGGAATCGTCCCTCCAACATCCAGACACACGTACACACACACATACGTACACACACACATACATACATCCACACACACACACAGACATCATTTTAAAAATGTTATAATCGGATTCTAGGGACCTTAAATCGTGCTTATTCAATAAAATCTGGATATGCGAATTTTAGTATGAATCCAATACCTCTCTTAGCGAGAGGTAAAAAGTAACAGCTATCATTTAACACATTATGTTGAATAGTTTTAAAATATAAAAATGGCACTTAGATTAGCATTAAGATTAATTGTGACACATGACCAATTTCTAAATAACATGAAAAGTATATAATGTTATTTATGAATTGTACGCAAAAAATCTATCTTTTTCAGTTTATCTCCTTTACTGATTGCAAATAATTTATGCCAAACCATATAGGGATATGCAAATTTCTTTGCCTTCAATAAGTTCCCAAAATATTTTAAGATAAATTACACCGATACAAAGGTCCAAATTAATTATTTATCAAACATTTACCGTTAAAAACTCAGTAAATATTTCACAGGTGACTCTGCCATTATTTATTTTCTTTCACGAAAACCACACCTTGGGTCGGACGTTGGAGTCGTAGAGAAACATTCTCATATATCCAGACGAAGAGATAGCGAATGAAGTTAATGGAATATGACATGTGATTTGATTAGGAAACTAAAATGATCCAGAAGCGAATGTTCAGTAATTAAAACTATGATTAGCATTAAGGAACGTTAATTTGATCTGATTTTACTGGACGCTTCTGAAATGGAACGGATGGGAGATATATCTGTTTACAGAAAGAAAATTTGTCGTTGTTAATAATTTTAGGAATGTTGATTAGAGCATGGTTTTCCTATAACTATTCAGACGGTGTTTGAGAGCGGTAACCCATTTAAGTCTTAACCGTGGTCCATCCCTGCTGCAAAAAATCTGTTGTGGCTAGCACAATACGTCTCGCCATTTCCATTTTATGTTATATAAGTATTGTATTGCACGTCGCTATCGAACCGTCGTTTTATAACAAAAAAATTACAGAACTTTACTATTATTACGGATTTCAAGTAGACACGGTAGAATTGACGGAAGGTAATGTGCTGACCACATCATATTATTATCTCATATTTATTTATGAGAAAACCATCATCCATTGTCAACAATACACTTATTATTTCTTGGTTCTTCGTTCCCATGGTAATCAATACCTATAATAGCTTATTGCTTATTGGTTTTCCACAAAGATATCAACTCGCCAATCAGTTACACCTCTTATTGACAATGAGAAAGAGATAAATGATCGCCAATTCAACATTAACTAATTAATATATTCCTCATATACTCGTATTAAAGGAAAAGCTATAATTTCATCATACTTAAACTTAATCGCTTCTATGGAGATGCTAATTAAATTAGTGAATAATATGATCGTTAATCATGATGGGAATTGATAGAATTCATAGTTCCATGAATAGAAATTAAGTTGCGATGATAAATCATTTTTGTCAGGATGATAAAAAGATTTTTAGACGATTTTTCATAAAATGTACATAAACTTCATGTTACGAAGTTGAAGTTGATTCAAAAGGTAAAAGTAAATTCAACATTGTGCGAAATATAATTTAGGTACCTACAGTTGTACCTACAGTTAAAATTGGTATGTCATTTTTCTACATAATGATTCATTTAACCCTTTGTTTACAAAAATAGTTTTAAGCCTGTTTTACATTTATCAATTTTAAAACGTGGCCAAGTTCTAGAATTTGAGCTTAAAACACTTGCATCACACATTACGTCAATTTTAAGTTTAAACCGCTAAATGAAAAATAGAGCATGTTCTATTTTTCCTTAAAATTTTTAGTGCTTTCAAGTAATTTTAATAACACCAGAATGCTAATTTACTTAAGTATATACGAGCCCAAACTCGTAATACTTCGTCCAGTTTACATTTTCAACAAATTATAAAATCTACACAAATAGTTAGAAATTATTTCTACAAATTATTTTTTTATGCTAAATCGGTATATGGGCCAAATGACTGCTGATAATAGTTCACCCGGTATTTTATGAAGTAACTTCTAGTATAGACTTAGGTTATACCAAGACCCTTTACTTTTGGAACAATGAAAAACAATTTCGTAAAAATCCAAGGCTTACAGTAAACCTACAGTCAGAAAAATTGACTTTGTCGGGTCTAGTAATATAACTCTAAATATCAGAGTTATGATAAAGCGGCATATCGCTCACTGCTTGCATTATAACTTAAGATATCAACGGGCTATTATTTGCGCCTCTCTGTTGAAATAGACATACTCTGTACCTATAGTAAAATATAGTAATATAATAATTTAACTGTTCCTTTAATATAATGCTATTTTTGTTTGAAATCATTTCATGTGACAATGAAAACTGTAGTTCCTAAAATTATTTCAAACAAAAATTTACGTTATAGGAAGAATATACCGTGAGTATTTTTTAACGTGAAACATTGGGTTGGCATATCCATGGTTACGATTCGACATTTGATTGACAGCAATGTATTTGCGTGTCCTATTTAAAATGAAACATAGGGAACGAATTTGACATTTGACAAAACGTCAATAGAGGTTAATTTTGTTTAAATAATTATACCTGCTTTCTAAATTAAATTTAGTTGTAGAAAAAATATTGTGTGAACCTATTGTCCGAGTGATTTTCTGACTTGGCCAAATTTCTTACAATATTTTAATATAATACTTCTGTCAAATTCATTCCCTATGTTTTAAATGAGACAGGCAAATACATTGCTGTCAATCAAATGTCAAGTCCTAACTTATAGGAAAATTCAGCGGTTATCAGTCATATTGACAAGATGTCATTAGAGATTAATTTTGTTTAAATAATTATACCTGTTTCCTAAAAATTAAATTTAATTGTAGAAAAAATATTATGTACACCTTGTGCTCGAAATATGTTTAGTGCTGTTGAGTGGTATTCTGACTTGGCTAAATTTCTAACAATATTTAAATATAATTCATCTGTCAAATTCGTTCCCTATGTTTCATTTTAAATGGGACACGCAAATACATTGCTGTCAATCAAATGTCGAATCGTAACCATGGATATGACCAACCCAATGTTTCATGTTAAAAAATACTCACGGTAGAATTCCAATAGAGCGGAGCAAATAATGGCCTGTTTTGTATCCAATAGTATAAAGCAAATAGTAAGCGATTTGCCGCTTTGTCATAAATACTATATTTACAGTTTTATTGCTGGACCCGACAGAGTCAATTTTTCTGACTTTGCCTTACAAAACATATGGGATAATACTCAGAAAAATTTGGAGGGATTAGGGATACAATGTCCAATAGAATTAAAACTGGTATTACTAATAAAAGCGTTGTAACCCAATATTAAATGGCGGAATAGTAATAGTTGAATAAACATAGACAATTTTAGTAAGTTTAAAATCAATATTTTAAACTAGTCGAAAGAAATTTCTATAAATTTCTCTCTATTTCCGTAAGTTTTATAATTTGTTTGTCGCAAATGTAAACCGGCCGAAATATGATGGGCTTAGCCACGTATTTATTTATTTATGTATGTAAAAGTCTTGGTGATATATTATTTCCGAGAACATTACATTTATTTTTAAATAAAGAACTTCTTACAAGAAGCTAATGTTATATTTCTGTTCAGCAGATTTTATTCTTTTTAGAAACTGTTCCAGAAAACTATTCAATGTTCTTAGTGTAAAAATTTCAGCAACGTTGACTTCCAAACACAATTTCACACTTTCCAGATAACTCAAAATTAATCGTCGTCGAAAATGTCAAAGGTCAGAAGGTCAGTGGTTTAGTGGAGTCCTTTATGACCGGAGGTACTCTCCTAGGCGCATTTTGTTCGCGATAAGTTGACAATCGTGACAAATAGAATGAATGGTCTGAAAGAGTAGTAAAACTCTTGTAGTAATATAAAGACGGCCGTGCCCGCAGTATTAAATTGCAAATGCCACAGACAAATGTGTGATTTTATGATTTTTACCGTTACGGAGTTTATGGGCTCTAAAAATCCTGGACCTATGTGGCATATGTGGATTATAGAGGTCTGTGAAGTTGGCACGTCATTGGAAGCACAAATAATCTTTTTTATATTAGTAATTAGTGCTTCGTTAGTGCTCTTTTGTGCTTCAATTTTTTTTGGAATTCATTAAACGGTTCATGAAATAATTAACATTATTTATTGACGTGTCAACTTCACACCTAGCACGTCATTAGTAAAATATCAAATTGTTTAATACGTCTTTTGTTAGTGCTTCGTTAGTGCTCTTTTGTGCTTTAAAATTTTTCGAAATTCATAAAACGGTTCATGAAATAATTAACATTATTTATTGACGTGTCAACTTCACACCTAGCACGTCATTAGTAAAATATCAAATTGTTTAATACGTCTTTTGTTAGTGCTTCGTTAGTGCTTTTTTGTGCTTTAAAATTTTTTGAAATTCATAGAACAGCTCAAGAGATTTTTAACATTATTTAAGGACGTGCCAACTTCACACCTAGCACGTCATTAGTAATATATGAAATTGTTTAATACAACTTTTGTTAGTGCTTCGTTAGTGCTCTTTAGTGCTTTACAAATTTTTGAAATTCATAGAACGTTTCACGAGATAATTAACATTATTTAATGACGTGCCAACTTCACACCTAGCACGTCATTAGTCAAATATCAAATTGTTTAATACATCTTTTGTTAGTACTTCGTTAGTGCTTTTTTGTGCTTTAAAATTTCCTAAATCCATAAACCCTTTAATGAAATAATTCGTATTATTTATTGACGTGCGAACTTCACACCTAGCACGTTATTAATAAAATTGCAAATTACTTAATGCATTTTTTGTTATTGCTCCGTTAATGCTCTTTAGTGCTTATTTTTTTTTTTAGAAATTAATAAAACGGTTCACGAAATAATTAACATTATTAATTGACTTGCCAACTTCACACATAATACGTTATTAGTAAAATTTCAAATTATTTAATACATTATTATTAATTTTTTTGTAATTCATAGAATGTTTCATGAGATAATGAACCTTATTCAATTTCACACCAAGCCCGGCATTAAAAAAATATCAAATTATTTAAAATATCTTTATTTAACATCGATAGTAGATAATAGTTACTCACGGGTCTTAAAACCCTCGCTACGCTGACCAATTCCTGACTAAATACTAGCTTTACGTATTTGTATCGTACAATATTTCATCTAATGAAGCCTTGTTACTATACAACCGTTTTACAAACTTAAAACTAACAACTAATCCTCAATTTTACGCACTGTCGTAGATAAAGTAATTTTTATCTACAGTTTGACTTTTTAACTACAAGTTGTAAAAATAATAAAGCAAAAACATCGGGTACAAAATAAAATACAGGGTGTTATGTATGTAAGCTTACATTGCTTAAACGATAGTATAGCGAAAATAAATCTGGCAATAATATTTGTTTTACATACTTTCTATAAGAACTGGCGCCCCTTAGAACTGACCAATTAAGTCGTAGTTCACAATTTTATAAAAAAATGTCCATTTGTCATAAGTGACATAACATCATTGTCATCGCGACAGAATATATATATATATATATATATATATATATATATATATATATATATATATACCGGGTGTCTACTTTTATTTCTGAACATAGGAAATTCAATGTTAAAATTTTGATCTGGTGATATCTCCTTACCTATTAATTTTAGAACAAAAGTGTAAGGAAGAAATATGTTTAGAATGAAAAACTGCATCAACGAGATCTAATATTGTTGTTCAATTGTTTCTTATATACGAGTTAGAAGCAAAAGAAAATACGTCATTTATGGCAATTATCAGAGTGCCATGGAAAAAAACAATAATTTATATTTCTTGTTTCTGGCATATCTGACAGATTTAACATTTCTTTTTAATTTATTAGTGATTATTATTTTTTTCTTCTAGATTAACACTTCGCATTATTCTAGTAATAATAATATAACGAGAAATGTCAAATCTGTCAGATATACCAGAGACAAGAAATATAAATTATTGTTTTTTTTTTCATGGCACTCTGATAATTGCCTTAAATCGTGTATTTTCTTTTGCTTCTAACTTATACATAAAAACAATTGAACAACAAACTTGGTACTCAATCAATGCAGTTTTTTACTCTGAACATTTATCTTCATTACATTTTTGTTCTGAAATTAATAGGTAAGGAGATATCGCCGAATCAAAATTTTAACATTGAATTTCCTATGTTCAGAAATAAAAGTAGACACCGGTATATATATATATATATATATATATATATATATATATATATATATAAATATATACAGGCTGTCCCAATAAGCTTGCCCACTGTTGGTAACTTTTTACCTCTTGCTAAGAGAGGTATTGGAATCATGCTAAAATTCGCATATCCAGATTTTAGCGGATAAGCACGTTTTATGGTCCCTACAATCCGATTGTAACATTTTTAAAATGATGTCTGTGTATGTGTGTGTGTGTGTGTGTGTGTGTGTGTGTGTGTGTGTGTGTATGTGTGTGTATGCGTGTGTGTGTGTGTGTGTGGATGCGTGTGTGTGTGTGTGTGTGTGTGAATGGATGCGTGTATGTGTTTATGTATGTGTGTATGTATGTGTGTCTGGATGTTGGAAGGACGATTCCTCAAAAACTATAAGACTTAAAAAATATTTAAATGCAGTTTCCTCAATCTGATATTCCTGGGAAGAGCTGAAAAGGTTTTGGCAACAATTGGACAACCGGAATTAGTAGTTACTTAAAAAAATCTTCCAAATATTATTTTTTGGAAAATTGCTATTACAAATATTAAAGAATATAAAATTCGCTATCTAGTATTTTGAATTTTTTTATAATATCTTCTATAGATTTAGAGATAGAGACTTGTAAATATATAAAGTATCTCATTGTATCCATCAAATAGCCCATGGAAATCAGTTGAAAAATTAAAATGTTTATAAATGACATAAATGTCAGTGTCAAAAATCCAGAGACATTACTGAAGGCTTTTTCTGGGAAGTACATTTAATATTTCTTATTTTATCATTAATTAAATATTTAAAATTATAGATATAGCTGCCGTACGTTAAATTAACTCTCTTCATGAATGCGGAAAGCCTAAAATTCGTACTTGGACAAGTCGATGTGTAAAAGTAATTATAATATGCTATTTTTATAACAAAGAAAAGACTCCGTCAACATCTAATGTTGGTATAAACAGAAACGGGAATCATTTCTAAGCCAAAGTATATTCAGTAACAGGTCAACTAAACACGCGCTTGCTATGCATATGTATATTTCATCATATACCTTTCAGAAATCCCGCCAATCTCGTCAATGAATTGGAAGAATCTCGAACATAGAAGAGTAGGAGGAAACTATCATAAAATGAATTGAAAAATAAAGAACATATGTATTTAAAATATTTTGTTTGTTCCAGACATGTTAAATACAATATTTATAGCCTAATATGAAATTGGCGAGAGGTATTGTGCTGGCCACAACAAATTTTTTTATTTGAAGAGATACGAGGTTAGTTAAATAAGCAAAATTGTGCCATTTTGTATTAGAAAATTTGTCATGTAAACAAAATAGAAATTGTGTCAGCGGTTCCCAAAATATAGGACAAAATATATATTTTTTAAATAGAACCATATATTTTTTATTATCTTATTGCAAAGAATATTTTTTTCTCTTTCCCATAAGGTAATGTTGATTATGTACAATATTTTCAAATAAACGAGTTATTTACGGTTAAAAATTAAAATTTTGTAAACTGTTTTATTAGTTTATTTAGCCAAGTAAGCCATGTAAACAATTGAGTCTTTGTTTATTTGACGTTTAATAATTTTCCCTGTAAAGTTCTCTGTGTTTAATAATGTTTCATAACTTTACAAATGAAGATAAGTTAGGTATGATCTTGCTATATGGCATCTGTTACGTAGAACGGTCGGCTCTCTTTCCAAAAGAGCTGAAATGTGCCTAAGAAATAATGGCTATCAATTTGAATATTTTTTTTAATTGTTTTGTTATTACTCTAAAATAAGTTAATAAAATAATAATTTTATAAAAGACAAATGTGTCCATGGTTTACTTGACTAAATAAACTAATAAAAGATCATTTTTATTTTTAAACGTAAATAACTCGTTTATTTGAAAAAAATTTACATGAATATTACCTTATTGGAAAGAGAAAAAAATACCCTTTCCAATAAGGTAATAAAAAATATATAGTTCCATTCAAAAAATATATATTCTGTCCCAAATTTCGGGAACCGCTGACACAATTTTTATTTTGTCTGCATGACCAATTTTCTAATATAAAATGGCACAATTTTACTCATTTAACCAACCTCGTATCTCTTTAAATAAAAAAGTTACCAATAGTGAGCAAGCTTATTAAGACACCTGTATATACAGGGTGTTAATACTAAGTCGTTACACCTGAAAATGGTAGTTAGAACTCATTAAAACAAACAACTTTTCTTAGTTCCAATTTTTGATTTGGTGCCCCGGTTCGTAGTTATTTGAGTTTTTTTGTTTTTCGAATAATCGTCATAACTCCCTTATTTTAAAGACTATTGAATTTGTTTATTTCAAAGTTACCTTTAGGCTCTCTAAAACATTTGGCATGTACAATTATTTTTTATTTTTTTAAATGACAAAATGGCTATCGATCAAAAATTTCAAAACATGATTTTTTGATAACCACTCCATCGATTTTTGAAAGTAAAACACTTATAAAATCTTTAAACTATCTACTACAACATTTGTCCAAAACATTTTTTTCAATCTATTCCAAAAAAAGTTTTTATTCATTTAATTGACTTATAAATACAGTGTGTTCAAAAATAACCCTAATTTGGAGTAGACTATGAACAAAAAATGTATATCAATTTGAAAGTATTTAATTAAATGTCAATTTGATACGAGATATTGTCAAAAATGTTATCTAAAGAAATATTCTTATATGCTTATTTTAGAAATAGAAATAAATTAGAAAACGGTGAAGGGCAATAATCTGTATCCTCCTTTATCTTTTCTCCTTAAAATTACATTTCACGATCAATTGTGACAACTTGATTTTTGAATTGAATAATGATGAGACATACGTTTCTGTGTTCATAGCCTTCTCCGAATTAGGGTTTTTTCTGAATACACTGCACTTATGTAAGTCAAGTAAATAAATATTATAGATGCGCCGATTATGACTTTGGCCGACTAGCCGACTAGCCGAAGATAGTCGGTTGTAAAGAGGCCGATCACGGTTTCGGGGATTTCCGTGACGTAAATGTTATATATATGTTTTCTTTACAAGCAAGTAATTTTAGAAACTGATTACCAAAGGAAAGGATGCTTTGCTTTACATTTCAAAATGTGTAAGACTGATTGTAAAATAAAAATATTAATAAACAATCAAGGTTTTTATTTAAAGTAATTCCCCCTACATACGTTTTATTGAGAAATACATACAAAGTAAAAAGCCGGATAGTCGGCGCTCTTTGCCGAATAGTCGCTGACTACGATAACGGCCGGATAATCTGCTTTACCGACTAGTCGGCACATCTTTAGAATAAATACTTATTTTGGATAGATTGAAAAAAATGTTTATGACAAATATTGCACTAGATAATTTAAGGATTTTATAAATGTTTTACTTTCGAAAATCGATGGAGTAGTTATCAAAAAAACATGTATTGAAATTTTTGATCGATCGCCATTTTGTCATTTGAAAAAATGAAAAATAATTTTAAATATCAAATGTTTTAGAGAGCCTAAAAGAGCACCAAATCAAAAATTGGAACTAAGAAAAGTTGTTTGTTTTAATGAGTTCTAACTACCATTTTGAGTGTAACGACTTAGTATTAACACCCTGTATATATGTATATACGACTTTCACAATGAAAAACTACATGTTTATCAACACTGATTTTTAGAAAAATATAACTGCCTATAGTTAAGTAATAAATCGAATTTAAATTGTAAACCATTTCAAAAAAGTCAATTTTAACAAACAACATTGTTTTCAGAGAACATATTGATTTTTTTACAAATTTTTGAACCATGATGTAATTGGTCAATTTTAAGGGGCTGCAGTTCTAATTGAAAGTATGTAAAACAAAAATTATTGCCAGATTTATAATCTATAGGGTTAGAGCTCCTACCGGTTACGCATTGTACGCTTACTTACATAACATCCGGTATATTATACACGACAATAAACAAAGAGTCTTTATCGGTTAGTGAAAATAACACCTTTTGTCGATAAAGTATCTCTTTATCGGCTTGCATAATAAATAACTATTTATTAGTGCTTCTTTAGTGTTCTTTTTTTTTAAATTGGTTTCGGCCTCATACTTTCGTACATTGGCCCGGAGCTATTTTTAATGGGATATTTTTCGAACACACACAACATCCAAGCCCCTGGTGGGAATCGAACCCACGACCCCAGAGCCGAGCGGTGAAGGTCGCTTGAACGCTGCCTTAACGCGCTCGGCCACCGAGGCGGCTCTTTAGTGTTCTTCTGTGCTTCAAAAATTTTTGAAATTCATAGAACAGTTCATAAAATAATTAATATTACCAACTTCACACCTAGCACATCATTAAAAAATATCAAATAATTTTTTTCGAAAACAGTCATGAAAAGTTAATATTTACATGGGTACTATGAATATGCAGAACGTAAAAGACTGTTTTCTACTCCCTTGCGTGAAGTGAATACTTCACGTATCAATTTTTATGTGTGAAGTTTGAGTTTTTGCACACTGTGCGTGAAGTAATATTTCACGCACCGTTTATTATTTTAAATATTACAAACTGAATTGTATTTTAATAAAATAAAGCTGTTAAACACCCGTAACGTTGGTAACCATGGTTACACAAGTCGATAATACAGAGGGTTTACGTTTAAAGAATGACAATGTGAAGAAAAAATATATTTTATTGCAAGGTCGTAGAAAAAGTATAGTATGTAAAACGTGTGTGAAGCCTATTTTACATTCGGGTGGTTTGCAATACTCGCCTTTGGCTCGTGTCGCAATCTCCACCCTCATGTAAAAATTTCAGCTTCACACACTTGCCACATAATATACTATTTTATACTCCGATGTGTAAAGTTGATACTTTACACACTGCAGACAGTGTTCTTTTTTGTTCCAAAAATTTTGAAAATCTCATATTCTTCCATGAAATAATTAAAATTATGTATTCAATGACGTGCAGGCCTAGTACACATGGACGCCGGTAGCATAGTGCAAGATGGCGCAATTGCATTACCTTTGAATTTCGAAATAAATTAATCCTTTGCTAGTTATTCGTATAGGTATTTCAAGTTATAGCAATATCGATAAAATTCTATAAACATAATGTAACGACAATAATAATGGCCAAGCTTATAGCGTTCTTAGTAGATGGCTCTACATGTGGTTATTTACCTCTCATCTTCTTGGATGATTTGTCTTTCGTACACTCAATGTAGTCATTGTCTTCTAGAGGACACCACACTGATGAGCTCCATTAAGAGTAAAATGCGCCTTTTTGTCTGGTTGTGTGGACAATTTCTAATAAATGACCGAGAGATTGATTCAGACTGAAATCTTGTGAAACGTGTCAGGTATGATTTTTTTCAAAAATTGTAACATTGACGACCACATTTTTATCACAAATGTATATCTACGCATACAGTAATATGGACCACCTTTCAGAAATTCCTGCCGGTCGCCATGCTAGCCAATTAATAATATTAATAAAATAGTAAATTTATTTATGTATTTTAAAAATATCACTGTTATAATCATATTATTTTCTGTCATGTCAACTCTCGAATGTCAAAGTGACATTTTGATTAACGGCCGTTACTATGGCAGCGGCCGCGAAATTCAATCACACGGCCTATATTGTGGGCGCGAAGTGTTAACTTCACGTGCGGTTGCACAAAAATAGCTGTCACATTTCTAGCGGTAAATACGAAATGTGACAGCTATTCAAACTGATGCATGCGCACTGTGTTATGAAATTTAAGAATGAGTCGAAATTGTTGCCATTTTGTATTTTCGTATTTACCGCTAGAAATGTGACAGCTATTCAAACTGACGCATGCGTACTGCTTTATAAAATATAGTCTAAAGGTGGTCTAAAGCTAGCATGAGACAGAGCTTAAGATCGAGTCCGAAGTGAAGAAGGGACAAAACATATGATAGCTCACGTGATCTTCCGTGCCCCATATTTACTACTAACGACTATTCAGAGTTTAAAACAAAGTATCACTTCCAGTTAATCATTCGTAATCGTATACCTGCCAGTTTTCCCTTACATACGTGCGTAAAGGTATTAACATGTTAATATGAAAAGTTTTGAGTTATATTTTATTTTAATTTTTTTTTTTTTTTTCATTAAAATCTATAAGGAGCTTTAAGTAAAGTAAAAGCCTTTATTACTAAATTTTAAAAGTTTTGATTAATATTTCACGGATCACTTTTTATTA
This sequence comes from Ophonus ardosiacus, assembly GCA_943142095.1. Taxonomy (NCBI): domain Eukaryota; kingdom Metazoa; phylum Arthropoda; class Insecta; order Coleoptera; family Carabidae; genus Ophonus; species Ophonus ardosiacus. Next base: position 9,090,235 of record OW964831.1, on the reverse strand, counting down.
TTGCACTATTGGCAGGAAGTAAAACATCGGTAGTCTATCTAGTTTCAAAAAAAGAAGAAGGGTGCAAATGTTTATATTCACTTATACGAGAAATGGAACAATTTGTCTCCGAAACGTCCTATGTGACAACAAATTATAATAAAAATTTTGGAACCTAAAGGCCCATACTCCAGAAATTTTTCAATCATTTAGAATGCGTATTTTATTATTTGATTTCACTTAATTAAATTTAAACGAATATTTTTTATACAAACAAATATTTTACATCTCTGATTAAAATTTTAACTTCTAAACAATACAAAAGATGTGTTAAACAATTTGATATTTTACTAATGAGATGGTAGGTGTGAAGTTGGCACGTCATTAAATAATGTTAATTATATCGTGAACCGTTGTATGAATTTCAAAAATTTTTAAAGCACAAAAGAGCACTAACGAAGCACAAACAAAAGTTGTATTAAACAATTTCATATATTACTAATGACGTGCTAGGTGTGAAGTTGGCACGTCATTAAATAATGTTAATTATCTCGTGAACCGTTGTATGAATTTCAAAAATTTTTAAAGCACAAAAGAGCACTAACGAAGCACTAACAAAAGTTGTATTAAACAATTTCATATATTACTAATTACGTGCTAGGTGTGAAGTTGGCACGTCATTAAATAATGTTAATTATCTCGTGAACCGTTGTATGAATTTCAAAAATTTTTAAAGCACAAAAGAGCACTAACGAAGCACTAACAAAAGTTGTATTAAACAATTTCATATATTACTAATGACGTGCTAGGTGTGAAGTTGGCACGTCATTAAATACTTTTAATTTTCTCGTGAACCGTTCTATGAATTTCAAAAATATTTAAAGCACAAAAGAGCACTAACGAAGCACTAACAAAAGATGTATTAAACTATTTGATATTTTAATAATGACGTGCTGGGTGTGAAGTTGGCACGCCAATAAATAATGTTAATTATCTCATGAACCGTTGTATGAATTCCAAAAATATTAAAGCACAAAAGAGCACTAACGATGCACTAATTACTAATATAAAAAAGTATATTTGTGCTTCCAATGACGTGCCAACTTCACGGACCCGGATTATAGGGGCATAAAATTGTTTAACATTTCTATAAACTTTTCTAAGAAATAAGAAACTGAATCCTAGAGTGATGCTATTATTTTCTTGCTCACAAAGTCAACTAATATTGTTTTAGGACAACTAAAGTTTCAATTTGTTTCATAAATTAATGAAAGTGACAAGAGACCCGTACAATGCACTCTCCATTATACTCGTAGCTATGAGTGTTATAAACTGACAGTAATCAGTTTAAAATTTTTCGTCAAAATCCTAATTGTATCACATTAGAATATCTTGAGAAGAAAATACAGGAAAACGGAAAAAAATGTGAGACAATTTTTGAGGCAATGAGCTTGCTTAACATTTTTTTAAAAGTATTTTTTTTTTTTTATGGGTTCCCGTGGCCGCGTGCCTGAGTGTCTGGTCGCGAACCTGGGGGAACCGGGTTCGATCCCGACAGACGCCAATATTTCCAATTTTAAATGGCACAAAAGTGACCCCTGTGGTGCACTCTCCACACCAGCTATGAGTGCCCGTGAGGTGACGCCTGGTAAGCGCCCACACGGTAAAATATATCGTCATCATTACCGATGTCCACATGTGTTGTAGATACTGGCACACCCAGAAATGGGTAATATGCCGTGATGATATATTTATTTATTTAAGTTTATGCAATATTTTTCATAGTAATAAAAAATAATATTAATTTATTGTTATTCTCGTGAATAATTCAATAAAAAGATTGGCGTCAGAACTATTTCTGAAAAAAAAATCTGATATGGCCAACACAAAACCTCCCGCTATTTAATTTTTATTAATTTAAATACATACCTACGTATTTAGTAATGCTTCAAACTATATTATGTTCCATTGCATATAACTATTGCTTTATTTCAGATTTTCTTTATTATTTAATATGTCACTATTATTAATTTGAAGTGATTAGTTTTTTGACAATGACGTTTACCTGTCAGTTACATTCATTTGAAAAATAAACTGTGTAACAAAGGAATTGTGTTTATCTTAGGCTTCGGGATTAAAAAAAAAAGATTTTAAATTAATCTGTAAAATATATAGAAAAAATATTAATGTATACCTGTACAAAATTCAATAATCTATAATTTTCCAATGACGTTAAATGCGAAAAAATGGTATTTAATGGTATTTTTTTGAAGAAAAACCATTATGAACTTCCAGTAAATTACCATTTCCGTTTATCCAATTTACACCAAAATCTAATGGCATCTATTCCTATTAGAATAGGGCAGAAATACAAGGTTTCAGAATTTTCTGAATGATAGTATTTGAGTTAGAGTGCAAACAAAATTCGTACACATACACACATAAAATGTCACTATTATTAATTTTAAGTGATTAGTTTTTTGAAAGTGACTTAATTTTTATTAATTTAAATACATACCTACATATTTAATGCTGCAAACTATTCCTTTGCATATAGCATATAACTATTGCTTTATTTACTATTTTCTTTTTAAAATATCATCATTACGAATTTGAAATGATAGGTTCTTTGACAGTGATATTTACTTGTCAGTTACATTCATTTGAAATATGAACTGTGTAACAAAGGAATTGTGTTTATCTTAAGCATAGGGATTTAAAAGAAAAATTGATTTTTAAATTTATCGGTAAAATATATAGAAAAAGTATTAATGTATTCCTGTAGAATATTCAATAATTTTTAATTGTCATAATGACAAAATGCGAAAAAATGGCATTTAATGGTATTTTTTGAGGAAAAACCATTATGAGCTTCAGATAAAGTGCCATTTCCGGTTATCCAATTTACACCAAAATCTAATGGTATCTTTTCATATTAGAATAGGGTAGAAATACAAGGTTTCAGAATAGTCTGAATGATAGTATTTGAGTTAGAGTTCAAACAAAATTCATACACATACACACACACACACATACATACACACACACACACATACAGACATCATCGTGAAAATGTTAAAATTGGATTCTAGGGACCTTAAAACGTGGCCATTTCCTAAAATCTCGATATGTGATTTTTAGCACGATCCCTATACCTCACTTACCAAGGGTAGCGGGAGGTAAAAATAGGTGAATTACTGAAGAACGTATTTATATAGTTTCGAAAATAATAGAAAATTCACATTAATTAAATTTTTTAATTTTGATTATAATAACAAAAAAGTTAATTCACTAAAAAAAACTATAACGCCGGTAGATGGTAAATCCGTAGTACATTAACTTTAATTGATACAAAACAAAATTTTTAACGATTAATACTTTTAAAACTTTACAATTACAATTATAATCTAGTATCTATAGTATAACTCCCAAATGTTACCGGTTTTATTGCATATACAAATCTACGTCATTTTGCAATGCAATTTTCACAACGAAAGATGACGTTCATACAAGCACCTAGTTGTAAAAATATTCAATATTATCAAAGTCTGCGAAAAGCAGAAGCAAACTCAGCACCAATTGGATGAAATGAAGAAAACCCGAGAAGTAATTTTTATTTATTTCCTGTAAATCATTTTGTACATTTATAAATGTAGTAAACGCTGTTTCTTTCTTTCTATCGCCTGTTCACGACTGAGGCGTTCCTTTTAATTTATGAGTGTTCATCTCATAATATCTTGCATACAAGTCCTTTTATTTACATGCTTCATTAATTTTATCTGAAGCTTCCTCCTAGAAGAAACATGGCTGAAATAATTCATACTTTAACTTTAACCACACGAACCTATTACAAAGTGCTAACTATTTAGTGATTAATGCGCGTGCCTTATTGGTTTCTAAAATTAAAATACCATTCACACTGAAACAACTATGGTTTAAAATCACGCGACCCAATAAAATTTAATTATTTATTTAGGTAAAATATCGTTAGGTTATAATTACATATTTTTTCCTAAATGAACCATGAAAAATATTTTCCTTATAGGAATAAAGAATAGATGTAATTAGAATTGGTTTTGTGTACCAAAAATATATTAAATGCAATACTTATACAGGGTGTCTCTTAAATAGGGGGACATGGCTTAACCACAGATTCCTGAGGCTAAAATAAGACGATTTAACTAAACTTGCTTCTACCGGCAAGTGTACTATTTAGCCAGAATACTGCTTCAAGTTCTACGAAAAAAAAAAATTTTGCTTATAATAACTGAACGCTTCATACGATTTGGATGAAATTTGGTATGACAGTTTATATGGTTATAAGTCATCTTTTAAGGTGATACTTTTTATTATTAGTGAACCACTATTGTATGAAACTTAGGTGTCCCAACATTAATTAGACTGTAACTTTTTAATGGCAATGCCGAAAACGTGAAATTATTTTTCTTCAGAAAGATACATTCAATAGTAAACTTTTGTCTCTCTGTGTAATTTGTGATATCTGTTACGGTTCACATAGAAAAAAATAAAATCTGAGTGTCTGCACTGCTAAATTTTTAAAATAAATTTAATCTAGCAGTCTATCCAATTGTCAAACAAGTAATTTTTAATGACAGTAACAATTGTTTTACGGGTTGTCAAAAATTTTCTTCGCAATATTCTAAAATTAGTAACATCCGTTTGTTCGGCCTAATAGTATTTTACTACCTTTATTATAAATAAGACGATTACATATCTCAGCTTACTCCTAAACAAGTTGTGAAGATTGACAACTCGTTACTGTCATTAAAAATTACTTGTTTGACATTTGGATAGACTGCTAGATTAAATTTATTTCAAAAATTTAGCAGTGCAGACACTCAGATTTTATTTTTTTCTGTGTGAACCGTAACCGTAACAGATATCACAAATTAAATAGAGAGAGAAAAGTTTACTATTGAATGTATCTTTCTGAAGAAAAATAATTTCACGTTTTCGGCATTGCCATTAAAAAGTTACGGTCTAATTAATGTTGGGACACCTAAGTTTCATACACTAGTGGTTCACTAATAATAACAAGTATCACCTTAAAAGATAACTTATAACCATATAAACTGTCATACCAAATTTCATCCAAATCGAATAAAGCGTCCGATTATTATAAGCAAAATTAATTTTTTTTCGAAGAACTTTGAAGCAGAATTCTGGCTAAATGGTACACTTTCCGGTAGAAGCAAGTTTGGTTAAATCGTCTTATTTTAGCCTCAGGAATCTGTGGTTAAGCCATGTCCCCCTATTTAAGAGACACCTGTACATAGTCTAATATGAAAATGGCGAGAGGCAATGTGCTGGCCACAACAGATTTTTATTCATTACATCACTGTTGATTGCATCAATTCTTCATTCTTCAACTGTTGGAATCTGCATGGAGCAGCGTTCCGAAGTTGTATAAATTACTATAAATCTCAATTCCAATTGTCAAACTCGCGTTGGAGACCCAGTCCGAAACAAACGAACCGTGCAGGCATGCTACACTAACGCTACAGCCGGTCAGTCTGTGAATTATTGTCCAACTCTAGATCAGAGAGAACTTTAGATACAGACAGAAACAACTTAACAAAAATAGAAAAAAATCACTAATGTACACAAAGGCACTGTCAAATAAAGTTATTGATAGAACTTTAAATAATAACTTTTTAAATATATTTTCTATAAGTAATCTCATTTTGTTCTCATACAGTGGAGTTCGATAATTATAGAGTCACATAAATTGGCCTATTTTAACACATAAATAACATATACTTCATTTCACGTAAGAAAATAGCGTTGGTTTGGATAGCGATATAAATTCTGCTCTTAGATTGGTCAAAATGTTAACCTAGTCCACAAAAACGAAAAACATATTACTTGTCAACTCTCAATTATCAAATAAAATCAATAGAATTAAATGATATTTAACCATGTTTTGATGTAATTTTTAATATTCATGATTCGTACATTTTAGAAATATTTTTATTTTGACAAAGTTTGGTTTCACGAATTTAAGTTACTTATTTAATGCATGTAAAAACGGTCTTCTCTTAAGCGTCATCTGCTATTTTCTTACGTGAAATGAAGTATCTGTAGTTATTATTAAAAAAAAAAAAAAAAAAAAAAAAACGTTCATACTCAATAATTGGAAATATACTCGTATATAAATAACAAACATTTTAATAAAATAATTTTTAATTTCATTGGCACGATGTATCTGTAATTTTAAATATTTAATTAATAATAAAAATAAGAAATATTAAATGTACAAGCTTTCAGTAATGTCTCTGGATTGTTGACACTGACATTTTTTCTGTCAATTACAAACATTTTAATTTTTCAACTTGTTTCCGAGGCGTTGTTTGGGCTGTGAGATTCATTATAATAGAGTAATTTATAATGGGCTACTTGCATACCTTTTTTTTATTTAATATTTTTGAAGAGCAGGTAAAAACTTGTTACCCATATTTTTTATTTTGACAAAATTTTTATTAATAAGCCAAAAAAAAAAAAGAAAAGAAAAATCTGGATATGAGATTTTTAGCATGAATCCACTTCCTCTTTTAGCGAGATATAAAAATGATTTAAAAAATCTGTTGTGGCCAGCACAAGACCTCTCGCCATTTCCATATTAGTCTATATAAGTATTGTATTGCACTTCGCTTTCGAACCGTCGTTTTATAACAAAATATTACAGAAGTTTACCCAAATATTGTTTTTTATTGTATTTAACTTGTCTTACACACATATAATTCTAATTATATCTATTTTTCATTGTATGAGGAAGTTTCTAAATGTCAGAGATTCTTCCAATTCATTAACCAGATTGGTGGTATTTCTGATGGATATATGCATTTTACCTATAATTTCAAATATTTAATTAATAATACAATAAGAAAGATTAAATATAATTCCCAGAAAAAGTTATCAAAATGTCACTAAAACTGTTGATTTTTGACACTGACATGTGTTATTTACAAACTATGTTATAAATTTGTCAACTGGTTTCCTTAGTGCCCTAGCCTCTGCGATTAGAATACTCTATAAATTATAGTGTCTTTATTTCAAAATCTATACAAGATATAATAAATTTTTTAAGTGTATTAGATGGAGAATTTTATGTTCTTCAATATTTAATAAAAAACACTCTTAAAAAATAATATTTAGAAGAATTTTTCTAAGAAACTACTACTTCCGGTTGTTCAATTGTAACCAAAACCTTTTCAGCTCTTCCTAGGAATGTCAGATTGAGGAAACTGCAGTTAAATATTTTTTAAGTCTTATAGTTTTTGAGGAATCGTCCCTCCAACATCCATACATACATACATACACACACATACACACATCCACACACACACACACATCATTTTTAAAATGTTATAATCGGATTCTAGGGACCTTAAATCGTGCTTATTCAATAAAATCTGGATATGCGAATTTTAGCATGAATCCAATACCTCTCTTAGCGAGAGGTATAATAGATACGTATTTGAAAAATCTTGCCCAACCGAAAATATTTATAAATAATCCGCCTCTGCTACTAAATCTCGTTTCGAGTATTTCGAGTATATCTGTAGGTTTAACTTTATGAGCTATTCCTTTGGAATTCAGATTCTACAAATTTCAAATTTGTAAACATATTTCACTCGTAGGTACATTATTGTATTTGAATACTGAATTTTTATTGATGTATTTTCCGATAGCAATGTTACTGTGTAGGTTTCTGCTTCTATATATTGACTGACATCTCATCTAAATCTGTTTTGATCAATAAAGTGTTGGATATCTTTATTAAAGTCTTACATCAGTCCGGTTTTCCATTTGAAGTTGCGGATTAATGTCTCTCATATGATAAAAAACCTATCATCGAATTATGACAAGCCTGTTTTATGAATATGAATGAATTGCCAAGTAAAAGCTGTAATTGACAGGCATGATAATCTAAATGCAATAAATGTTAAAAAGAATTATATGTACTACTTACGGGATGCAACGTAATGAAGTAATCCGAAAATGAGCAGCCAGTGCCATCTGAAAAAGAAAAATAATATTAGAAAAAAGTCGTAAACTTTATTATAGTAATTTTTTCGACATTAGGGTTATTTCACAAATTTTAAATATTTTAATAGGTTAAACTCAAAAATAGCCAGTCACATCTGTGACAGACAGTACATGTAAATTTAACGGGAAGATATCTGGTACTCCATCCTATAACGTCAAACCAATCACAACGCGTTCTGAAATTTGAAAATTTTATTTACTCATTTTTACAAAAATGACACAGAATGCAATGCTTTTATTTATTGAGATGGGATAGTTTATTTTATGAATAATTTTATGTAGTTTTTAGAGGAAATTAAAATTTACGAAATAACCCTATTGATATACCTATAGACTCGTCCGAGATCTTTATTTATGTGTTGATAAATATTAAAGAACTATGGAGTCGAGTGAGTTTTTTTTATAAAACGTTTAGTCATTTTTTAATATGCGGTCAAATTGTCAAAAATCGTGTTTTGCACGTTAGATTAAGCTATAGAAAAACATGTAAGCGAATTAAGGCCAAAACGCAAAACTCATCATTTTACAATTGGAATTTCGATTTTTAAAATTACTAGGCGATTTATAAAACAAGTGCTTTTGTAATTTGCCTATGATATAACGAAACTGAAGTTAAGCGTTCCAAAAAATAACTGAAAGTACTGTGTCTGACAATTGTAATGGCATATATTAGGTATGAAAATGTCGAAAATCACCCTAAAATATCTAGGGCTAGGACTGTTAATTTGGTATTTAGTTAAAAGGGAAATACCACCCACCCGGACCAAATGGAAAACGGGTCAGAGCCTATTCTTCACCTATAAGACCCATAAGAGCCGTACACCCAAATCACCCGTAAGAACCACAGACCCGTATTACCCGTATAACCTGAAAGAACCGTATTTCCATTAAGATTTGACGTTATATTTATATGTATATGAAGCGTATGATTGCCTGTAAGGGACATATGTCGCCGCACCGAAAACATATGTAAATGTCTCATTATTGCATTTAAATACACACATTTAAATTATTCATAATGGTCTGTCTTATAAAACGAGATTTTTTTTACTTGCCCCGTTATTATACAAATTACTAACTTATCTTTTAAAACTAATTGTATTATGTGAAATGAAATGGTTAATCAAACAAAAAAACTAAATTAAATAAATTATTTTTCAACGGTATGATTATTTAAACAGGTAATTGACAAAGTAATAATACGTTTTACGAGTGATATGGTTCTTACGGGTAATACGGATCTGCGGTTCTTTCAGTTCTTATGGGTCTTACGGGTCTTATGGCTGAAGAATCGGCTCCGAACGTATTCACTGAAATACGGGTGGTCTTTTGAATCCACTGGTATAATTGAATCAAATAAATTAACAAATGCTTAACCGTTAGTTAGGTTAGTATATTTTATAGATCAATCCAGAACAAATGAGTTTCGTGAGGGGCAGCTGTCAAAAATAAATTTCATACATAATTTACTCAATGATGTAGCCATGGAAAAATTTATGGTTTCATGATATGAATTAATTGTATCAAAATCAAAATTTCTCGATATATATCATAAGATATATAATTAAATATTTTTTAAGAATATTCAAAAGTGAGGTTAAAATCACTCCTTTGAGGGGCAGGTGACGTCATTTTGGAATGGTCTATTTTATAGGTAGTATCTGTTCTAAACAAATATTACCTGATAATTTTAAAAAGTCTTTATTTATGTGAACGTAAATTACAAAGGGCCAGATTTATAATCCCCGCCCCGGTTAGAGTTTTAACTGTAAGTTAAATAAACAATATTGAATCGGATTATTGACAGCAATGACCATTCGACAATTAACTTCGTTTTAATTTAGTTTATTTAACTGACAGTTAAAATTTTAACCAGATATTATAAAACTGGCCCTAATAAAAATAAATTAATCTAAATTCAGTGACAAACATTTGTTAAATTTTTGTTTCATTTCTGTGGCTATCGCTATTTTTTGGGGACATTTTCGACATTTTTATATCTAATTTCTCCCGTTTTAAAACATGCAAAATTAATTATTATGCTTATTAATAATAAAACTTTATTGGAGTCTAAGGTTAAATAGATAATAGTTAATAAATCCCTAAACCTTAAATAAAAAAGATAAGTTACCATCATCAGTAAACTTACGTCTAAGAAAAGATCAGTTTTGGATTATTCAACATGTCAACCACGCCAGAGGTCCAAAAACAAATTTGAAAAACAGAGCAGATTTAGATTAGTAACGCCGTACTTGATAGATAAAATGTATTAACGGATTTCTCGGCGGTGATTGTAAGGAATTATATTGTTGTTATTCCATAAAGTAGTCTTTTTTTTAAATTTCCAATAATGTGTAACGAAATATTCGAAATTTAAATAGAATTAACCACTTTATTGAATAACAACAATATAATTCCTTACAATAACCGCCGAGAAATCCATTAATACATTTTATCTATTACTTAGTATGTATGGGGTCCCGTGGCCGCGTGCCTGAGTATCTGGCCGCGAACCTGAGGAACCGGGTTCGATCCCAACCGATGCCAAATATTTCGAATTTTAAATGGCACAAAAGTGACCCCTGTAGTGCATTTTCCACGCCAGCAATGAGTGCCCGTGAGGTGACGCCTGGTAAGCGCCCGCACGGTCAAATATGTCATCATCATTACCGATATCTGTGAAAACAGACTGGCACACCCAGAAATGGGTAATATGCCGTGATGTTAAGGGATTGTTTAACTATTATTATGCTTATTAATTTATATGTTGAATTTTAAGCTTTACAACTTTTATTTGAAGCTTTTTTTTATCTAAAACAATTAGGGAAGCAGGGAATTATAAAAGTAACCATCCGGTATATTGAATTTTCATTATGGCCATATATCATATTTTTTTTTATTTTATGGGGTCCTGTGGCCGCGTGCGTGAGTGTCTGGCCGCGAACCCGGGGGAACCGGGTTCGATCCCGACAAACGCCAAATATTTCCAATTTTAAATGGCACAAAAGTGACCCCTGTGGTGCACTCTCCACGCCAGCTATGAGTGCCCGTGAGGGTACGCCTGGTAAGCGCCCACACGGTGAAATATATCGTCATCATTACCGATGTCTACATGTGTTGTAGATACTGGCACACCCAGAAATGGGTAATATGCCGTGATGATATATATATATATATATATATATATATATATATATATATATACCGAGAGTTTTTTTTATCAGTGAACATGGCGGTATGTTACTACCATAGTTACATTTAAAATGATTGACAGCAATGTATTATCGCGTTTTTTTTAAAACTGAACATAGGACGTGACATTTAGTGTAGTTGTCAAAGTCATCAAATTGTTATACAATCAAAATGTGTACAGAAACTTGTCGTAGACTCATGTTATAATTATACCAATTGACAATTTGAACTTTTTCTTCAACTGTATACATTTTGAAATGACAATTTGATGACTTTGACAACTATAATACATTCACTGTCACTCTCTATGTTCAGTTTTAAAAAAAACGCGATAATACATTGCTGTCAATCATTTATGTAACTATGGTAATGGCATATGCCCATGTTCACTGATAAAAAAAACTCTCGGTATATATATATATATATATATATATATATATATATATATATATATATATTATCCACAAATCCGTGGAAATGCTGACCGAAGCAACAAATGTGTATTTGGCTGCTTACTAGTGCTGTTACAATTTGTCGGTTTTCTAATTACTATCTCTAGTTAATGTCCATCTATTAACTAGCTATGCTGTACTGATGAGCTCTAATAAGAGCGAAACACGTGTCTACAGCTGCTATTGAGCGATTACCCTACGAACAATATTTTTCTAGTTTTTATAACTTTACGCTTACGATATATGTATATTTTCGTTTATTTACCTTGGGGTCCAAGTAACGGGTCTGGTGGGTGGTTATAAATTACCGCCGCTGCGACGTTGTATTTATCCACAAATCCGTGGAAATGCTGACCGAAGCAACAAATGTGTATTTGGCTGCTTACTAGTGCTGTTACAATTTGTCGGTTTTCTAATTACTATCTCTAGTTAATGTCCATCTATTAACTAGCTATGCTGTACTGATGAGCTCTAATAAGAGCGAAACACGTGTCTACAGCTGCTATTGAGCGATTACCCTACGAACAATATTTTTCTAGTTTTTATAACTTTACGCTTACGATATATGTATATTTTCGTATATATATATATATATATATATATATATTTATCATATTTTTAGTCATTTTCCCTAAATTGTTTTAATAAAATGTTGTGCAACTTTCAGCTTCTCCATATATTTTTAAAGTATTTAACATAATGATACTCATCATTATCAATATTCAATATATTAATGTACTAAGTAGAGAACTCCGTATAAGTATAAATGAATTAAAATATATTAACACATAATGTATTTGCATTATATAAAGATTGAGTAACATATTCAAACTAGGACTATAATATACGGGTATTATAAGTAATAAATATTATTAAGTACTTATAATGAATATTTAAGTAGATTAGCCATCCAATAAATCTACTTATAAAAACTTGTTTTGTAACATTGAAACATTCACACGTACCAACATTATCTCCTAAAAAATAATTCAATTATGTAAATAGGAAGCTCAGTCCTATTCTATTTTCATCTATTTCAATCTAGAAGTTGTAGGTTTATCACAAATGAACATATCTTCTATTTTATAGTTTTCGTTGTCTTGGGAGATGTAAACAGACAGATGTCGTCATGGTAACCATGTTAGATTTGAATGTAAATTATCTTCAAGATAGGAATTTATAGAAGACACAAATGTTTTAATTTAAAGAATAAAATTGGGTTAGATATAAATTTCAATTAAATTTAGTTTGGTAATGAGATCAGAGTCGGGAAATATTTCAGAAAACAATTTTAATTAAATCGTTTTCACTTTGAATTAAACCGAAGGCAAATATTTATTGCATAAATGTAACCCCTATAATGCATTCTCTATAACAGTTATTAGTGCCTGTGAAATGAAAACAAATAAACGTCTTCATTTCGAAATTTATGCAGAGAAAATTTAACACATTTTTATACCGTTTTAATCTAAAAGAAATAAATGTATCTCGGGTAATATTAACGATAGAGCAAAACTGCTTGCACATTCCATAGTAACTTTACGAGAAAAGTTTAATAGGCACCACTGGAATTTTCGATCTTCTTTTGTTTGTGAGCTACAGGCAAAAACTCGTTTTTTGCGATTTTCGAAAATATCTCATATCTTATTTATTATGATAGAGAAAAATTGTTCAGACAGATTTTGTACCGTTTTTTATGTAAAATGAAATGACGTAATTACATTTTTTTGAAAACATAAGAACTAAGTTGAAAATTTTCTCATCTTTTTGCTTATTTTATATGCTTTTCAATGATATGTAATAATTCTACACTCTTTTGTTTTAAACATGAATTATTAATTTTATGAGGTGAAAAAATTGAAAATTATTAAAAATAAATGAAAAACTTTATTACAGATTACCCTTTGTTTATTTCAATGCTATACCTATTAATTACTTTCTCAAATGATTCTTTTCGGGGTAGTTAAATTATTTTTTAATGATGTTGTAGTTGACTTTGGCACAATTAGAAAAAATCTGTTGTGGCCAGCACAAGACCTCTCGCCATTTCCATATTAGGCTATATAAGTATTGTATTGCACTTTGCTATCGAACCGTCGTTTTATAATAAAATATTACAGAACTTTACCCAAATATTGTTTTTTATTGTATTTAACATGTCTTCTGCACACATAATTCTAATTATCTATTTTTCATTGTATGAGGAAGTTTCTAAATGTCACAGATTCTTCCAATTCATTAACCAGATTGGCGGTATTTCTGATGGATATATGCATATTACCTATAATTTCAAATATTTAATTAATAAAACAATAAGAAAGATTAAATGTACTTCCCAGAAAAAGCTATCAAAATGTCACTAAAACTGTTTATTTTTGACTTTGAAATCTGTCATTTACAAATTATGTTATAAACATTTGAATTTGTCAACTGGTTTCCTTAGTGTAGTTTCGCCTACTCGACTTGTTATATCCCGATATTCTATATATTATAGCGTCTTTATCTCTAAATTTATAGAAGGTATAATAAAAAATTTAAATGTATCAGATGTAGAATTTTGTTCTTCAAAATTAGTAATATCAATAATTTTCAAAAATTAATATTTGGAAGAATTTCTTTTAAAAACTACTACTTCCGGTTGTTCAATTGTTACCAAAACCTTTTCAGCTCTTCCCAGGAATGTCAGATTGAGGAATTCATAGTTAAACAGGTCTTATGTCTTATAGTTTTTGAGGAATCGTCCGTCCAACGTCCAGCCATACACACACACACACACATCCACACATCCACACACACACACACACACACACACACACACACACACACACACACACACAGAGACATCATTGTAAAAATGTTAAAATCGGATTCTAGTGACCTTGAAACGTGCTTATTCATTAAAATCTGGATATGTGATTTTTAGCATGATTCCAATAGAAAATGTAGAAAATAATATTAAAAATAAATAAAAGGTAAACTGTAATAGATTATTTCATTTGTTTCTTAATAATTTTCAATTTTTTTACCCCAAAAAATTAATAATTCATGTTTTACTCCTGTTTAAAATCAAAGAATGCAAAAAGATGAGAATATTTTCAACATGGGTTTCCATTTAAAAAATTATAAGTTTTGAGTTATCCAGTTTTCAAAAATTTGTCTAAACAGTTTTTCTCTATCATAAATAAGACGAGCACGCGTTTAGTTAATACTGATACTGTGCATACTTTGGCTTTTAAATGAATCCTCTTTCCCTTTATACCAATTTTAGATGTTGACGGAGTCTTTTCCTCGTTATAACAATAGCATGTTTTAAATACTACATATAACATTTCGATTTGTCTAAGTACGAATTTTAGGTTCTCCGCATTAAGGCCAGTTTCAATTTAACGTGCGACAGCTATTCCTAGATTAACATTTAAGTCTTGTTGGTGCAACTGGACATTAATATAAAAGCTTACTATAATAGGCTACATACATACATACATAAATACATACAAAGCACAAATGTCAGCTGAGTTTTATTTATACAGATTTATAAAATTGTAAATATGTACTCACTGTAATATAAACGTAAAATCCAGCGTATCAATATAAGTACAATTTATGTCCCAGCAAATAATACAAATTATAAACCTTTCATATTTCATATAGCTTAGAGTCAAATATATTTCACTTCTTTTAATCCGTATTTTACATTATGTTAATATTGACACATATGGAATGAATTAGTGTCATATTGTATAACAAATATGTAACACATGAAAAATGAGAATGTGATATGTATGTCTGTCTGTATTCAAATATGGATATAATAGACACCTATTTGCAAATTAACTAATGTAAATTTATGATAATAAGTAAATTAGAAACATTTATACATTTTATTAGACCACAGTTTCTCAAAATGTTTCTTGTATTACTTAAGAATTTCAACAACTTCAAAAACTCCAATAAGGTCTACTACACTCTACAGTCTACACAATATTTTCACCTCCTGCTACCCTTGGCTTATAGGAGGTATAGAGATCGTGCTAAAAATTGCATATCGAGATTTTGGTAAATGACCACGTTTTAATGTCCCTATAATTTTAACATTTTCACGATGATGCCTGTGTGTGTGTGTGTGTGTATGTGTGTGTGCGTATGTGTGTGTGTGTGTTTATGTCTGTGGATTTTGTCAACGCTTGATCGCAAATACTATTATTTAGAAAATTCTGAAACCTTGTATTTTTACCTTATTGTAATATGGACAGAAGCCACTATACTTTGGTGTAAATCAGGAAACCGGAAATGGCACTTTCCTTGAATCTTAAAATAGTTTTTCTTCGACAAATACCTTTAAATGTATTTTTTTCGCGATTTATGTTATTATAAGAATTAAATATTATTAAATTTTCTACATACTTTTTCTATATATTTTATAGATAAGTGTATAAAATAATCTATTTTAATTCCCGGAGCCTATGTTTTAAAGATAAATACAATTCCTTAGTTACGCAGTACAGATTTCAAATGTATGTAACTAACAGATAAATATTACTGTCAAAGAACCTATCATTTCAAATTATTAATGGTATCGTTTTAAAAAGAAAATTTTAATAGTATAAAACAATAGTTATAATAATAATAATGTTTATTACTCAACAGGAAATACATCCCTTTTACAGAATAATATCACAAATTTACATACATAAGTGAGAATAATAATTGTATATACAAATAATAAATTACAGACATGGAAAAAATATATTACATCGAAAGATTCAATTTCTTTTTAAATTCTGTAAAGTGTATTCATTTCTAGTATTACAATTGTTTACATAAAAATTGAGTTTCATCAATAAATTTGAGTCATCAATCAAATAATTTACAATTTTATATAAAAAAAGTATTGTGTCTTTAAAACGTCTGTTTTCAAGAGATTCTAAATTAAAATGGTTTAACAAAGTGTTGTAGTTACATTCAGGCCACTGGTGAAATAATTTGTAATAAATAACTTTACAGTACTTTTTTTGAATAGCTTCAATAGAATCAGTGAGATATTTCTGAGATGGATTCCAAATAACTGAGCCGTAATTCAATTTACTAATAATAAGTGAGTAAAATAAGGTATTATAACATATTATATTTTTGAAATCACGAGTAGCGCGAAAAATAAACCCAAGTAATTTTGAACACGAACTCACTAAAAACTCTATATGGTGAACAAATAATAATTTTTGATCAAGAAGTATACCTAGATCTTTAACAATAATTACACGGTTTAATACTTCACCATTCATTGTGTATTGATTGATAATGGGGTTATTTTTTCTTGTGAAAGTAATTATTTGACATTTGCTCAAATTAAAATGAAGTTTATTTACAAGTGACCAATTGTATAAAGCATTTAAATATTGTTGTAGTTGATTACATTCATTCGTACTTGTTATAGTGCGAAATAATTTAAAATCATCCGCATACATAAGATAAGTAGAAAAATTTATTACTGAAGTAATATCATTTACGAATAATATGAAAATTAATGGGCCCAATATTGACCCTTGAGGCACACCGGAAACCGATACAAAGCTTGAGAATTTGAAACCATTGCAGTAAACATACTGAACTCTATTATGTAAATATGAGACAAAGAAATTATATAAAGTATTTGAAAAACCGATACATTTTAGTTTATGTAATAAAATTTGATGGTCTACAGTATCAAAAGCCTTTGAATAATCAGTATAGACTACATCTACTTGCTTTTTATCTTCAAAGGCATCAAAAATAAACTGTACAAAGTTTGTTAAATTAGTAATGGTAGATCGTCGATTGACAAAACCGTGTTGGTACATATTTATATAGTTTTTAGTTTATACAACATAATATAGTTTCCAGCATCTATAAATATGTAAGTATATATTTAAATTTAAAAAAGTTAAAAAAAAAAAATGCCAGTTGCGCCATTATCAGAAGGACTGGCGGGAGGTATAGTGCTTACCACAATATTTTATTATTATTAAATATTATCTAAATTGGAAATGATTTATAGTTAAAAAAGTTTTACGTCCCAGTTAAGATTGCTACTAGCAACATAATGTCATTCAACATGCATTTGCATACATTTACTTGAAAATGTATTCCGTATTTCAAAAAGGCGATAGCCTGAAAATAGTAAGAATTTGGAATAGAGCAGATGTGTGACGTAGATGTTAAAATTAAAATCATTCAAACCTCAAATATTTTAAAAACAAATAACTTTTTAAAACTTTGATAAACTTTACCAAACAGTTTTAAAGTTTAATTTTAATATAAATGATCCATGTTTTAATTTGTTACTATGATGGAGGACTCTATTATTATTTGAAAAATAGACATATTCTTTGTTGATGACATAAGCTTATCAATCTATCCTTCAAAGCTATTCACATATGGTAGTGAAGAATTTATGTAGAAAACAAATTAATTTTGATCCTTCCTTTTAGAATTTTTTCTCTGAATTTCTCTCTTGTTATGGTAAGGCATTCGGCTAAATCCAAGCTGTCAAACAACGAAATTCTATTTTGACATCGTTCACAAATTATCGAATTTCTACATCCTATGCTTTGATATTCTAATCTGTCAATAATGCGTCACGTCACTATGGTAACAAGCTATTTCACTGTCACGGCAACAGATGATGTTTACTCGCGTGTTTTGTTTTGAAGTGATGATATTGGTATGGTTTGAATGATTGTAATTTGATTTTAATTGTATGGTACACAGGAATGTAATGCATTTGAATTATCTTGCATTAAAACGCTGCGAGCGATGTAAATAGTTAATGTATGAAGTATTTTAGAATTACACATTTTTCATACGTTGGGAAATGATTAAGTATTATAAATAAACAAATAACTCATCACGTCCTCAATCATATTTGAAATGCATTGTTACTATGGTTCGATCATCAAGAGTATGGCAAATGAGCGATTAGAAACATAAACACCTAAATATGTACATATTTGTAAGTTGTAAGGTATATAACCTGAATAAATATTATTATTATTATTTACATTTACTTACAATACAATATAATTCCCTATAGGTTTCTACGGAAAATTTTCTCTCACTTCAAAACACTCACATTTTTTTATTCACCACTACCTACAGAATTATATATTAATATAACTAACCGCAAAAGAATAGTGAATCGATTCATATATAATTTATTATCCATATTGATTAATATACCACGAAACACTATAAAACACTACACAGCAATACGAATTGTCTTATATACTCGTAGTAGTAATCGAACTAAACAAATGAATTAATGCGAGCGTATTATGACAGGTAAGCACCGCCAACTGCCAGCCGAAATTTGTGATATTTTCTTACATTTTTACATTTTGCACATATAATTTTATTATATGCGATTAATTATTAATTATTAAAAATAGAAATAGGGTTGTGTTACTGATGCCTAATTGCACCACTGACACTTAAAATTTGAATATGGTTTTATTCAGTTAACCAAATAAATTAATATTAATTCCTGTCGAACAATTTTTTAATTATAGTACAAAATTGAATTTGATAACTGAATAAAACCAGGTTTAAATTTTAAGTGTTAGCGGTGCAACTGGGCATGAGTGCATTAAGTGACCAATTACGATTGTAAGGACCTGGGTTTGAATTCACCTAACCTTAAATATGAATTATTAGTTCCAGTTTTCAGGTTTTTTGTTTAAACCAAGCTTAAAATTTAAGCCTTGTTGGTGCAAATGGGCATTAATTGTGCAGATATGTCATCATTACCAAAAATAAATACGAGTAATAAGCAGACTGGTACACCCAAAAACAATTAAAAAATCGGTGAATTTTGTTTATGGCTCCCTCGATTTAATTGGAATACTTCACTACTATAAACAATGTGTGGAAGCCGGCGGATGACTTCACTCAGAGCTGAATTATTTGTTTATTTTAATTTTATCGTGTCCGCTAGGAGAGTTTTGTTGTAAGAAATAGGGAGCATTCTAAATCTCAATTCAGCTTTGAAAGAGTTGACATCATTGTATTTGGCCTGTGATAAATTGTATTTAACATGTGTTTAGAATATTAAAACAGTATCATTTTATAATTCATTTGCCTAAATAAACTTATAGCTTTTAATACTACGTAGAGATGGCGCTGTTCACCAGTGCACCAACGTCAAACCTTCGGCTAAGGAGCACTTTTGTTTAACTTCCATAAGCGTATTATTGCTGCCAGTAGTTTTTCTTCGATAAATAAATATAAATATATCATCACGGCATATTATCCATTACTGGGTGTACCAGTATCTGCATTACTTGCAGATATCGGTAATGATGGCGATATATTTTTACCGTGTGGGCGCTTACCAGGCGTCACCTAACGGGCCTTCATAGCTGGTGTGGAGAGTGTACCATAGAGATTACTTTTGTGCGATTAAAAGTCTTCACTGGCCGGGATCGAACCCTGGTCACCAGATTGGCAACCAGACAATATACGCACACGACCACGCGACCTTATTTTTACCTCCCGCTACCCTTTGTAAGGGAGGTATAGGAATCGTGTTAAAAATCACATATCGAGATTTTAGTAAATGACCACGTTTTAAGGTCCCTAGAATCCAATTTTAACATTTTCACGATGATGTCTGTATGTGTGTATGTGTATGTATGTGTGTGTATATGTGTGTGTGTGTATGTATGTATGTGTGTATGTGTAGGGATTTTGTCTTCGCTCTAACTCAAATACTATCATTCAGAAAATTTTGAAATCTTGTATTTATACCCTATTCTAATATGAAAAGAAGCCATTAGATTTTGGTGTAAATCGGATAACCGGAAATGGCACTTTACCTGAAGCTCATAATGGTTTTTCTTCAAAAAATACCATTAAATGCCATTTTTTCGCATTTTGTCGTTATAAAAATTAAAGATTATTGAATTTTCTACAGGAATACATTAATACTTTTTCTATATATTTTACAGATAAATTTAAAAATATTTTTTTTTACAAGTCCCGAAGCCTAAGAAACACACAATTCCTTTGTTACACAGTTCATATTTCAAATTAATGTAACTGACAGTAAATGTCACTGTCAAAAAACTAATCACTTCAAATTAATAATAGTGACATTTTAAATAGAAAATAGTAAATAAAGCAAAAGTTTTATGCAATGGAACAGTTTTCAACGTTAGTAAATCCGTAGGTATGTATTTAAATTAATAAAAATTAAATAGCAGGAGGTTTTGTGTTGGGCACATCAGATTTTTTTTTCTTTGATTGTTCTTGTAATTTGACTTTTCTTTCAATGTAAAGCATATTTCCTTGTTTCCTGTTTTATTAGTTGTAGCAGTAGATTAATTATTATTTTTCATTTTAAATACTTTAGTTAGTCGTCGGTATATTATCTTGACAGTTTAGATTTTTTAGGGCCAGTTTTTCAATAAATATTAGATAATAGTAGTTTAATTAATTTTAAATATTAGTTTTATTGGAAAAATTGGAAAATAATCAGACACGCAGTCACATATAAATTATTTATTTCCTGACATTCAGTCGGAACGACTGTGATATCAGTCTTCTTCAGGCCTAGAAATAGTCAGTTATGTTTTAGTTAGTTTTATTATCTATTTTCTGGTATATAAACTGTACGCGCCTATGTAAACGCATATGAATCAAATAAAATTGTTCCTTTGTTTTAGTTATAAATTTCGTCACCAGGTTTGCATTCTTATTAACATATCCCAATCCCAAAACCCCCATTGCCCATCGAAAAAGTTTTTTGAACAGTATGTGGATCAATGAAAAAATCCAATTAAAAATCAAAACATTCATCCAAAAAAAACTTTGACAATATCAAACACAGAATCTACATCAATAGTGCAGAATGTCAAGTTTCACAGAAAAGTTCTTTCGGTATTATTCATATTTAAAAGTTTCTTTACCCATCCCAAAAAGTATGACATATTGACATTAATTGTTCTTGCATTAAAACACCGAAATATTTTATATATTAAAGGAAAATAGTAGAAAAATACAAATGTATTTGCTGAATAACGAATATTAATAAAAAAATGAAATGGTATAATTGAGATATTTCGGAATTAAAGGATTTTTTGTTATAGCGCTTCGACACTAATATGAAAATATTTTGATTGGCGACCGAGAAACCGCCTATACATGCATTACAAATAGCGTGTTAGAAGGTGGGGATTACTACCAATGGAAGTTAAGAAATTCAAATTTGAAAGGAGGAGCTAACATTCCTGTACTGCAGTTTCCAAACAGTTTTTATTTTAACATAAATTTCTTACATTAAACTTAATAATTTAAATACACATGTAATTATAAAGTATGTAGACTTATACAGTGTTATAATATTCATTTATTTTTATGTAAATATAACTTAAAATAGCATATATTTCAAGAACATTTAGGTCCATGATGAAAACAGTTTGATATAAAAACACATAAATGTGACGTCACGTCAATCTTTTCAAAATTCGGGAGGCCATAACTCGTTTATTAATAGGAATTTTTTCACCGGATTTTCATCAACAGTCTTAGTTTTCCTAATAATTTCAGATGAAATTATATTTTAAAAAAATGGTGTAATCCCCCATTAGGAAATACAGAAAATTAAAAAAAAATCTTAATTTTATATATTTACATACATAACTATCAATTTTGTTATTTTATTTTTAATTTTTAAAAAAAAAAATGTAATACACGCAAAAATTTTACACGTTCTACATTTTAATTATATTTTTATAAAAATAAATTGCTACTATCAAAGTAAAAAGACTAAAAATCTTTCTATAGTGCATATCGTGACTGCGAACAATATTCTACCAATCCATAAATTCTACTTAAACTGCGGGTCAGATGCGGTAGATCTGTAGATCAATTAATATTTTTACCTTGTGCAAAAGATAATTTAATAGGTATTAAAAGATAGTGAAGTTTATATTGACAAGCTCACAATATACAGAATTTATACACGTCGTTAAGCTGCAGAACAGCTTAGAAGATATCTTTATTACAAAGATAGAGAATCTATAGACCAGAGATGTAAATCAAGAAAGAAAGCTTGCATATGACCGCATATGGATACTAAACTACATAGTATTATAGTAATGGCGCAATGGTTACCACATTCATTTAAAAAATAAGAAGTTCTGGGTCCAAATATGAAATGAAAGTTGTTATTTTCGCATACTTTAATACAAATAATTGAAGTAATTAGGTTCAAAGGAAAGTAAATGCCAAAAAAAAGTTAAATGAAAAAGTTATTTATGCCAAGTCCAATGTGGTAGAACTGATGTGCCATAAAATTCCACGCGTAATTGAAATGTAAAGTCAAAGATAGAACTCATTGTATGTACAAGAATGTCTTGTTAAAATATTTATGGCTTAATGCAAGAACAACAAATGTCGATATACAGGGATGTCCAAAAAGATATTACCACTTATATGGTACTATCTAAATAATTTTAAATTTTCTTTTGTTGCAGACTAGATATGGCCACTCGACCTAATTTGGAAGAGAGAAGGAAGGTAGCATCTTGGATGGAAGTGTTTGGGTCATCTTCAATAGCAAGAAAAAAGTGCGCACAAATTTCACATTCTCATGGGGTCCCATGGCCGCGTGCCTGAGTGTCTGGTTGCGAACCTGGGGAAACCGGGTTCGATCCCGACTGACGCCAAATATTTCCAATTTTAAATAGCACAAAAGTGACCCCTGTGCTGCACTCTCCACACCAGCTATGAGTGCCCGTGAGGTGACCCCTGGTAAGCGCCCACACGGTAAAATATATCGTCATCATTATATACCGATGTCTACATGTGTTGTAGATACTGGTACACCCAGAAATGGGTAATATGCCGTGATGATATATTTATTTATGGATATTATCGACGGATAGGTAAAGAACTTGGAGGATCCTTATGTAACCATTGCTGAATTTTTACCTCACGCTAACAGAGGTATTGGAATCATGCTAAAAATCGCAAATCCAGATTTTAGTGGATAAGCACGTTTTAAGGTCCCTATAATCCGATTATAATATTTTTACGGTGATGTTTGTGTGTGTGTGTGTGTGTGTGTGTGTGTGTGTGTGTGTATATGTGTGTGTATGTTGGAGCCACGGTTTCTCAAATACTATAAGACTTAAAAAATATTTAACTGCAGTTTCCTCAATATAACATTCCTGGGAAGAGCTGATTAGATATTGGTAACAATTGGACAACCGGAAGTAATAGTTTCTTTAAAAAATCTTCTAAATATAATTTTTTGAAAATTTTTATTATTACAAATATTGAAGAAGAATAAAATTCTCCATCTAATACACTTAAAATTTTTTATTATATCTTGTATAGATTTACAGATAAAGACACTATAATATATAATAGAATAATCGGATGTAATACATCGCAGAGGCTAAGGCACTAAGGAAACCAGTTGACAAATTCACATGTTTATAACATAGTTTGTAAATGACAGATGTCAGTGTCAAAAATAAACAGTTTTAGTAACATTATGAAAGCTTTTTCTGGGAAGTACATTTAATCTTTCTTATTGTTTTATTAATTAAATATTTAAAATTGTAGGTAAAATGCATGTATCCATTTCACCAATCTTGTTAATGAATTGGAAGAATCTCTGACATTTAGGAACTTCCTCATACAATGAAAAATAGATATAATTTGATTGTATGTGTGCAGAAGACATGTTAAACACAATAAAAAGAAAAATATTTGGGTAAAGTTCTGTAATTTTTTTTGTTATAAAACGAAGGTTCGATAACGAAGTGCAATACAATATGTACTTATACATGTAACACAAAATGGAAATAGCGAGAGGTTTTGTGCTGGCCACAACAATAATAGTAGCACGCACTTTAGAATTCTATCTTAGAAAGCAGGCGAATACGATTTTATTTTTACGAATCTTGGTAGCACGCACTTTAGAATTCTATATTCACTTTTTGATTCGGAAATTATTGGATTTTATACTATTAAAATAGGAAATATTATGTCAGTTTTATATAATAAATGTATAAATTATATATAAAATGCCTTTGAATAGAACTGTGGCAAAATAATGACGTTACTTTGACACTTTCGCCTCAATTCAAGGAAAGTTAATTCAATACAATATAATTATGTCATGCATAATACCTGTTTAAAAAGAAAGGAATCTAAGGTTGATTTAGGTGTACTTTTTGATACAAAACTAAGGTTTCATTTACACATTAACAATATGGTTAACTCTGCTTGTAGAACTCTTGGATTTGTTTTGCGAGTAACTTACAACTTTAAAAATGTTACATCCTTAAAATATTTATACGAATCTTTAGTGAGAAGTAAACTGGAATACGCGTGCGTTATTTGGTTTCCTTTTTATAATTGTTATGTTTCATCTCTTGAAAATATACAAAAAAAGTTTTATAAGCATTGTTACTACAGAATGAATTCAGTTAGGCCTGATTTTGATTATGAAATCTTGTTATCAATGTTCAATGCAGAAACCTTAAGTAATCGTCGTATTAAACAACAACTTATACTATTGTATAAAATTGTAAATAATATATTCACTGTATCTGATATTCTGGCTCAGTTAAATTTTCATGTATGACAATATAACTCCAGAAGTAGTATAACATTTGTTACAAATCCAGCCAGAAGGAATTATTGTTTAAATTCACCTCTAACTGCTATCTGCAGTGCTTTTAATATGTATGGTTCTGATCTTGATCTTTCCTACACACTATTCAAATTTAAAAGAGTATTGAATGAAATTGAACTGAATTGACTGTCATAATTTGTATGTGATATTTCATAAAAGTACGTATGTATATGCATTTTTTTTTTTTTTGTTTGTTTATCTTTATGTAATGTATACTCTGTAAAGTATTATAAAATTTATTCTGTAATTGTAATTTCAACCCTGTTGAATAAATAAATAAAATAAAAAGTCGTACGCTTGCAGGCGAATATTTTGAGTCACGCATGCTACCAAATTTTCGCTTCGTGGCGAAAAGCGAAAACAAATGCCTCATTTGATAGAATTCTAAAGTGCGTGCTGTCACTACTGATCTTTTTGAATATAAAAGCTTCAGTAGTTAAAAAGTCATCGTACCGATAAATAACATTATTTCACGTACATAGGCACTCATATTTTATATTTGTTTCTCTGCCTCTGAAATATTATTGCATCTGTCGCATATTGTATATTTGAAATTTGATGCGCATTTCGCACATTGTTCCTGCTACATACAATATCAGGTGAATAATCTATTGTATGTGAACCGCAACGCAAACACAAAGCGATATCGTAAATTGACCGGGGCTTACTCCGGCGGAATTCATCGGCTTCACCCGTAATAGGAATCGTGCTTCACAACCGTGCTTGAGTATTCTACTCTACTCTCATCTCATAACAGATGAGGATGAGGCAGCTCATTTAAGCAAAGATGCACTGCTTTACTTGATATTTATATGTATAAAGTAGCATCTTTCTTTGTTATGACTTTATTCGCCTATCCAAGCTCAAGGTGATTTTTTATAGAAAAAGGGAACAAAAACCTTTTCTTTTTCTTTACTTTTTAATTGGACGTTTCGGGAATCCAACCGACTCTCATCTTCAGCAAGATTATATGTCTTAGGCAACAATAATTATTACGTAATAAATTTAATACATATAAAAGTTTTGTTATTAAAAGTGCGATTTTTTGGACGTCCAACAGTCTGTAAAATATTACTTTTAGTGCTTAGACAGTAAAAATATTTTTCTCTAATAATAATTATTACATAATAAATATTAATACATATAAAAGTTTAAAAAAAATTACCAAGATTTACATTTTTGAATTATTTGGAGATAACGCAGTTTCCAAAATAATTCAACAATGTAAAATTTGTTTTTTAATTTTTTTTTATATATATATTAATATTTATTTTGTAATAATTATTGTTAGAGAAAAATATTATTACTGTTTAAGCAGTAAAAGTGATATTTTACAGACTGTTAGAAGTCAAAAAAATCGCACTTTTAATGTCAATCGCAAATATTTTTTTTAGATTTTGCGTTCATAATGAAGTCATTACGATACGCAATTGCGTATCGTAATGGCTTTCATTTCGATACGCATTTTTTTGTTTTAGAATGTTGGTACTAGATGACATTTACTTAACCCTTTTTTACGTAATACTTAAATTTAACCTTCAAATGTTCAAATAAATAATAATTGAATGTGGTCAGTTCAGTGATACCAACTACAACATTTCACTTGCAAATTTCCTTAAATTGACTAGGTTTAATATTAGCAGTTTTTTACAATATTTTAGTATGTAGAAGGCGCAAAATCTAAAAAATAGTATAAAGAACTCATTTTATAAGACTTTTTTTCGCACTTGTCAATTAGAAAACTCGCCAAGGCTCGTTTTCTAAATTTTGACGAGTGCGAAAAAAACATGTCTTATAAAACTTGTTCTTTAATATACTATTCTAATGGTAAATTTTCGAGATATAATAGATTTTTTTTTCAATGGAACCCATATTTGACTTCTACTTTTAAAAAATACATATTTTTACAGAATATTTTATAAACTAATAACTCTATACTTTGATAGTCCATGTCATAGATAATATAATAAATATATTAAAAACTCGAATATTTTAAACCTAATATTTTTTTAAAAAACTTTGATACGCCCTTTCATACAGTTTTAAGATTCAGTTTAAGCTAACTTGTTTTAACATTTTTTATTTGAAATCGTCAAAGTGCACAAAAGCTCAGAAATCGGTAATACAGTAATTCATATACGACGATTTCATGCAATAGGCCCATAAACCATAACAAAAAGCAATAAAATGTACACTTTATCCTTAAAGTACTACTCAATAAATAACGATTAAGATAAAAAAAAATTAATAATTACTTTGCGAGATATTTGAATTTATTTCCAGACCACAGATGACTTCACACTATTGGTATCTTTCTAGGTTTCTTTAAAAATCAAATGCAGTTATATAAAAAAAACTATTATGACTTGTTGATACCACGAATTGCTTCAAAATTAAACGAACTTTCATTTAAAAATATTTAAAAAAATTGGTTTATGGGCCTATTGCAGTGTTGCCAACCTTATGATATTTGCTGTACATATAAGATAAATTTGGGCAGGTGTACGATATGCAATCGTAAATTTGTAAGTGAAGAAGTAGTAAACGACTGTGCTAAGGATGAAAGTAAAGATGTACTCAGGATTTCAGTCAGTGATAATAATTTTATTCTACAGCCAACGTTTCGCCCCCATCAGGGCAAAGAACAAGTTAAAATTTTACAGTACAAGAATGTCATAAATATATCTAGAAGATATCGTCAAATAAAAATGTAGCACGTCAGCCAAATCATATTACAAAAGCACACAAAATTTTATAAAACCATGTAAAATGGCGAACAACAGTCACATGTGTAATAATTAAACAGCTAGATATATTTATGACATTCTTGTACTGTAAAATTTTAACTTGTTCTTTGCCCTGATGAAGCTCAAAATGGGGGCGAAACGTTGGCTGTAGAATAAAATTATTATCACTGACTGAAATCTTGAGTACACCTTTACTTTCGTAAATTTGTAAATTTTGTATGAGTGTTCTTTGCGATAACTTTAATGTTTGAGGTTAGCAATACTGAATGTTAGACTGACAGATTATATTTAAACCTAACTTATAAAATAAACACTCCTTTCATTTTAACAATTTTTCAATTTCAAATAAAATTTAATATACACCATGGCACTGAAGTTCCTTTTTATTACTCATATGGTTTATTTTCCTCGGTCCTAAGGGCCTCGTTAAATAAATTCCATATTCGTGATAAAAAATAAAACTTCAGAGCCTTGATACATGGATAACTATTATTTTTAATTATTTTGTTGAGTGCGACATTCCAGTAATTGTTTTAATTTTGAATATATTGTCGACATCACATTTTAAATTAAAATAAATGGATGTTTTTTTAACTAGAACATACTCAGTCTAATTTTCTCTTTTTCCGAATGAAATATGTTTTCAAGTTCGCACCATTTCCGTCATTCATTCAAATGCCTTTTTCTTTGAGGTACATTTTAAAATTCATACTTCGTAATGTTGTAATAAGAAAAAAACTTTGCGGTTTCCACGAAAGAATAAAAAGTTTTCATCGCTCCACGTTTTGCGCATATTCAAATGACATGTATTACAGTTAGTTCTATTTTCGGATTATCGGAACATCAATTATATTATTGATCAAGTTGTCCTATTTGTGATACATTGATGTAAATAAATTTTTTGCCCTCCTGAAGTGTAATGAGAACTTTACAATTGTATACACAGCAAGTGTAACCTACATTTTACACTTACTGTGTTGTAACTTGTCTAACTATGCGGTAAAATAATCAAAATACACTGGACGTTTATGGGCATTTAGAAAAGAAATCATCTTTACTATAATAAAGTTCATGTAAAAAATACTACCTACGTATGTTATTTTTACTATAACATTTCCTATATTTAAAACTAATTTATATAAACCAAAATGACGGCAGCGACATCTGTCATTATTGTAAAAATCCGCCGTTACCGACATAGTCACCGATTGATATACCTGTCAAATACGTGAGGCGAACATTGCATGCTGAAATGTCAAATAGCGACACCTACCTATTATTTATTACGAAGAAAACATGAGCAAATAAATATATTATCAGTCATAAACAACGTTTATTAATTACAAATAAATTTTCGCTAGAAGTAGTACTCTAATGAAGGTAAGTAAAATCAAATTTGGAAATTGACTTAACCCCAGTATCACAGATCACAGACACTATTATAGATAAGAAACTGTAATGCTGCAAACTGGTACTATAAGTACAGCGCCCCCTGGTCGTGGGAAGAACAAGTTTCATGTATAGGAGGCGGGAATTTTGAATTGATTCGAATTCAACAACTTAATACTTGGTAATAAATTTGAAGATCTCACAATGAGCCGATGTTGAAATTTATTTATATCAAGTATTAAGCTATTAAATTATATACGTTATATTTATAATAAAATGAGTGAAATAGTAAATTAATAATACAAACTATTTAACTTGTTAGAGTTTTAATTTTTTAATAATTTTTCGTATTTCTTCTGTGCTATTTTTTTTTTATTATCGCTAATTACACAATTTTTCAAAATTTTCTTTCCATTTAATATTCGGTGTTGAACATTTGTAAATAATTTTTGGAATTTGGAAATCAATGTAAAGTAACGTCTGTAAAATATATCAACAATTAATACCGCGCTTACAAAATACTAATTATGCATCTAAGAACTAATAAAGTACACATATAATACACATCTGTCGCAATGCAGTCTGGAATTGCAGAAATTGATGCGCGGCATGATGTCTCTTTCA
The DNA here is from genome assembly GCA_943142095.1 of Ophonus ardosiacus. Lineage (NCBI taxonomy): Eukaryota > Metazoa > Arthropoda > Insecta > Coleoptera > Carabidae > Ophonus > Ophonus ardosiacus. The sequence continues at coordinate 9,060,098 of OW964831.1, read as the reverse complement.
CAAAAGTTTTTTCACATCCAATATCTGATGATAAACTGTTTACTGTTTATATCACAAATAATCACAAACAACCACAAATAAATGTGTATATATCATAAATAAACAAAGCCACAACTAAATTCAAAAATATGTCAACCAATTCAATAACAATCGAGCTGTCAGTAAGCTGTCATTTTCAAATTTGAAATAAAATTTTATATACTAACGCCATCTAAACGGGGGAAGAAAAGTTATAATGTTGGCCCGCTTTGTCTAATAGGAGATTCCACCGCATGCCCAGTATTTTAAACTAACCCTTTTCAGAAGTACAACCTATCTCATTAAAAAAAGTGATTTTTATTATCGTCGGCCAAAAAATTTGATACAATTCTCGTGCGTTAACTATTTTACACGCACTCGAATGTAAATAACTATTACATGTAAATATATGACTTCTACGTATATAAATATTTTTGAGGTTGAGTAGCTGAGTGGATTTTGCAGCAAATTTATGGCTTTAACAGCTCGAATTTAAATCGAACTGTCCACAAAATAAAATAGGAAATTACAAATCTCGATTATTTTAACGATTCGATCACGATTTTGTCCATTTAAATTAATATACAAGCATCCACAGATTCATTTTCCCAATTGGAATTATAACCTCAACCAATTTGTCTTACTCTTTGTAGTTAGGCGCAAGTTTATGGATTCCCGCCATAAATTTTCTCGCCTGTCTGTGTGATAATATGCCCGATCAAAAGTAATGACAGCATGCCAAGTCCTGATTATACTGTGCGTATGCTATAATTACTTTGCCGACCACTGAATCAAATAGAAGAGACTTTAGGAGATAAAAGAAATGATTCGAGATGATCAACAACACCTTTACTTTGATAGCTTTTAGACAGACAGAATAATAATAAGATTGTTTCTTGAGGGAAATAAATAAAACTTTAAAGAGTACCAACGAATTTAAATAGAGATGTACTCGATCTCGAATTTTGGCCCGGCCCGGCCCGAAGCCCGCCTCGATTTCGAGTCGATCATCGAGCCGGGCCGAAGATATTTTTTATCGGTCCGAATCAAGCTAATCATTTGCAAAAGTTGAGGCGAGTCGGACTTTTGATTTTGGCCCGACCCGAAAATTTGAGCTTTTCGGGCCGGCCCCAAAAATCTTATAGTTCAATCAAATGCACAGTTTCCTTAATATTTTAATGAAAATGGATGAAGATGAAAAGGGTCAAAATGATTTAATAACAACATACTTCACATCTTAATAATAAAAATGTTATTTTACATAAAAAATTCAAAGTTATTCATTAAAGCATAATAATGATATTGTCATGTTTTATTATTACCTTAAATAAAAGTGATTTTTATTTCTACTATAATGATTTCTTGTCTTATTTTTGAGTAGAAATAAAGTTAGATAAAAAATCCTTATGTAAATGATATCTTTTTGTATAAGATTTGTGAAACAGTTTAAATTTCCAAGCGCCTTTGGGAAACAAAGTGTTAAATACTCGTAAGTTTATAATTTTTATAACAAACTTACACTAGAAGTGTAACTACTTATGTCGAAAGTTATAAGGATGTAGAGGTTTTTTATAAATTTGGCACGAAAAAATCAAAATTGGAATGTCGGATGCACCCAATTTCGAGCTTTGGCCCGGCCCGGCCCGATTTCGAGTCAATTTTCGGGCCGGGCCAGCTAATTTTTTGTCGAGTCGATCTTCGAATCGGGCCGGCAATTTTTATTTTCGAATATATGGTATCGTAAATAATATTCAAAATTATGTGTTTACCTAAAACTTATTCATCGGAATTATTTAGTTCATTCTTCTTGTACATGTTTTTATCATTTTACGTATAAATTTACTGTTGTGGCGATTTATGAACTTTTAATGGGCATTTTTTTGCACTTTAGTGTCGATTTCAAATAAATATTTTTATTTTGAATTTATAATTTTTTATTTGTTTGTTATTACTTTCCCCGTAATTATCATATTTTTGGACAATACTGGGTATTGTAGATGCTATGAACATATTTAATGAGGTCCCGTGGCCGCGTGCCTGTGTCTGGTCGCGAACCTGGGGGAACCGGGTTCGATCCCGACAGACGCCAAATATTTCCAATTTTAAATGGCACAAAAGTGACCCCTGTGGTGCACTCTCCACGCCAGCTATGAGTGCCCGTGTGGTGACGCCTGGTAAGCGCCGACACGGTAAAATATATCGTCATCATTACCGATGTCTACATGTGTTGTAGATACTGGCACATCCAGAAATGGGTGATATGCTGTGATGATATATTTATTTATTTATGTATGAACATATTTCCGAATGACCTAAATAACGAAACTCTGATCAAAATTATAAAGAAAATAAAAAATAAGTACAATTAAGGTTAATTTTCTTCAGGTCGTTTGACATGATGACAGCATTGACGCTAAAGTCCCCAGATATAGTGACTTTTATAGGCACAGCCAACTACAACTAGATCCTGATGTAACCCTGATTGGCCTGATTCCGCCATATTGTGTCTAAAAAACGTTCTTCTCTCTCTAACACATTGGTACAATGAATTGCGGTAGTGAGAACTAAAGTCACTAGATATGTAAAGTACCGCAATTCATTGTACCAATGTGTTAGAGAGAGAAGAACGTTTTTTAGACACAATATGGCGGAATCAGGCCAATCAGGATCTAGTTGTAGTTGGCTGTGCCTATAAAAGTCACTATATCTGGGGACTTTAGCGTCAATGCTGTCATCATGTCAAACGACCTGAAGAAAACTAACCTTAATTGTATCTATTTTTTATTTTCTTTATAATTTTGATCAGTTATGTTTTGTACTTATATGTGTGCATATTATAAAAATTGTGAACATAAAATCAATATTAATTACTTGCCTTCATAGATTTATTCACTGCCGATTATTTTCTTTGTAATAACGCACTCGTTTCAAGATAATCCATCTTAAATTTGGCGCTGAAGCTCGACACAATATGGCGGCCAATTGCGGTACTTTATATATCTAGTGACTTTAGTGAGAACAGGAATGACACGCCAAAACGGCGAATTTGGAACTAGAGTTTCATTTTGGCAGATATTAGCTTTGTTCCAACCGGTAATTTTGGACAAGTTTGCAACATGTTTCTGATTTTTTTAATGCGCATGCGTGAAGATAAACTTGTTGATGACAAGTTGGAAACATGCGATGGTTGGAACGCACAAACAGTGATCTGACATATAACTAACTTTAAAAATAAACATATATAATAACTTAAAATATGGATTTTATACAAACTTCATTTATTTTACTTTTAACACCTTCGCTGCCAAGCGGACATTTCAAAATTGTCCCTGGAGACCAGAACTGGTACCTTATAACAGGGTTAATTCTATGTAGTTTGGTAGTTTCATTTTATTTTTTATTCAGTAATTAGTTATTAATAAAAATACGAGCGGACACCGGTGTCTGCCGTTGGCGCAGTATTGTCACATACTGGCTTTTAGATCTCAAGGCGCCATAGCGGACACATTTTTTCTTTTTTCCTGAGCCACAGCAGACACCTTTAGCGGACAAAACGGAATCGGCGGACACGAATAAACGTGTATGGACAATATGCACAATAATGTTGAATTGTTGTATTCTGTAAGTTTAGTATAATCTGTCATCAGGGTTGTATCTAAATCGTGTCAGAACGTGCGAAAAAAATTGTAAATATGGCTATGGAGATGCCTTCTGCAAGTCCAAGTCCTGAAGGTATTATTTTAATTTTTAATAATTATTAGTCCTCTTATTAATTATTTTGGACAGATCAATTCCATTCTTCGGATGATTCGAGAAATGCTACGTATGTGCTGCCGAGAGATGAAATATCTGATGATTCCGATGAATACGAGGGACGTGGGTACAAAGAGTATACACCAGTTTCTTCAGAGTTATCAAGCAGCGAGATTTTCTATAATACTGATTTACTCACATGTGTATACCTGATTATTTATCGTGTCCGCTTGGCCTCTTAAAATAAAAATATTAATTTATCTTCTGTACGCCAGAGCGTACACAAATAGCGGACACATCTCTAAAACTGTTACTATAAAACATATCGAAAACCCAAGATAGTCAAAGTATCCTAGGGCGCCACGCAGACACATATTCAATGCTTCTTCCAATACATTTTGTCTGCTTGGCGTAAAGCGAAGAAAAAGCTGGCGGACACCGGTGTCCGCCTTGGCGCACAACGAAATATCACGATGTCCGCCATGGCAGCGAAGTTGTTAATGGGGTCATGCCATTCTGTTTTATCTTTTTCCTGGAAATCTACCGTTCACAGTATATGTAAATAATATTTTCACGCCATTTGTGTGCATTGTTTTGTAGATATAATTTTTTAAAAATAGGGGTCAATTTCAAATCTCAATGAGGTCACGTGAGCGCATACGTCATGTATCTGAACGATTCCAGTTCACCCTGGCGGACAAAATGTAAATTAAGATTGTTTATAAATAGTTTTTTTGGGTTTTTTAAATAAATTGTTTCCACAAGTTGGAACTGCACAGTTCTTCACCATGATTTATCATTATTATCATTATAAATATACAATTATTGCACTTGTATGTATTAAATTATATATCAAGCACACAAACCTGCAATTAAAAATAATATTTCTCTAATGAAATAAATAAATCTTTATGAAACAAAAAAGATTGAATAGAGCGCACTTTTCCTCTGACAGCTTTATAATTATTTGGTTAGTTTACTCTGATCTTACGTTTAATTTCGCGTTTGAAGTTTGTGACATTGTGACCTTCATGTACGTGTGACTAGTGTCGTTGTGTGAGTAGCCTATACATGACGTCACAGAAAATCGTAGCGCGAATATCTTTTAAGTTAATTATGAATGAAAAGTATTATATTTTGGGATGTTCTATGTTGCAATATGGATAATAAGTATCATAGATTATATTTTTATAAAAATATTAGCAACATTTTTTTTTTTTTTGGCATGACCCCATTATAATTTATAATTATAAATATAAGTGGGACAATCAAATTTAATAGAAAAATGACAAGTATATGTCACGTCATGTCTAATTTATCATAATTTGCTCAATATGGATTATGAATAATAAAAAACTATTGAAAGAATTATATTAAAACCACAAATAATTGTATTACTTGCTTATCAGGGGACAGTAAGTTATGTACTTTTAAGTATGACACATGTACAAGACATTTTTTAAATATAATTATAATTACTTAGTATAATTTCAGCGTTGTGAATGTGCCTTAATTCTAAAACTAAAAGTACTAATTTATCTTACATTGATGTAAAGAAACAAACACTGAATTTGTATTCAATGCGCAGGCTCTGACTTCTAGTCAGCATAAAAAGTTCTGACTGTCAGCAACTAGTTTGTGACAGTCCAACAATATGCGTTGAAACATCTAACAACTAGTTGCAAACTTGTCAGTGGTACGCCTGGAACAGTATTTTATTGATGCGCATGTGTCTGACAGTCACAAACTATCAGCAGTGCGAGACTGGAACAAACCTATTGTGATGTTTCTCGGCCATGTATTAAAAACGTCACGTAGGCTATGACCCGAAATAACGGGACGTCACATTCGGCTCTCCCCGAGTTTACCCGAATGACCGTAACACGTGACGGATCAGTCTTGTTCACTGCTCAGTAAAAAGTGTGCAAGTTGTGCTTAAAGATGTTTTCACTTCAAAAATATTCAACTTATTTTAGTATCAGACCCCATTGTAATAATGATTTAAAATGCATATCAGCAAATTGAGTAACAAACGGAGCCATCTTGTTGTAAGAACATTTTATCTTAATTTTTTTTTGTATTGTACAATAAAGAATTCAGTTTGGATGGTAGGTGTAACATCTGGTCCACATTTCTTAAATTTATTTCACTATTTCCTATCTTGTACTGTTATATAAACCAGTGTTACGTCATGTCATGTAAAAGACAGTAAATTGAGTTTAATTTATATGTATATAACAAGAAACAGACAAAAACAACTATTGCCCATTACCCACATATAGAAATTGTTATGGGCCGTATAATAAAATTGTTTTATGGTGCATATTTAGGTCTCTATTACTATCATAACCATTTGTCAGATTCTGTTACAATGAACATAGCGGACAAAACCATTTATTGCAAATAATAACACGAGAACTAAAGCAAACAATATGTAATTTTACAATTCAAAGATTGTATTGTAAATAAAATATACATTATAAAAGGTTGCACAATTTTACTGCCCTCAATTTGTATAAGAACGAAGTTGTTCTATCTGATCAAAATTTTAGGTCGAAAAATTGTTATCTATATTTTTATTTATTGGAACCTATGTAAATTGATGGTTATCATACTTAAATATTTATATCGAATTGCAAGAAAATTTTAACAAGAAAGTAATGTTAGCATTTTGATATGGCTTTTTTAAACTCAAAATCCCTATTTCAATTTTCAATCCTATTTCATATCAAAAATACAGAAAAATGTCAAATCTAAATTTCAAATATTTCACTTATTTTTTGTTCAAGATGAAATTCATACTTCTTGAATTACGAAACAGTAAATACAATAAGACACATAAAGGTATCTCCATTATAATTTCGCATGAATTTGCGTTACGAGCATGCAAAAAGTACTACTGCTTCCAAATGTCATATTCAAATTTCATATAACTATCTATAAATTTCCACTTAGAAATTTTGATTCAAAATTTACAATTTTCTATCTGGTTTATGTTCGAATTGAAATTCTGGATCTGACCAATCAGTATCGATCAGTGACTTGTTACTGCTTGTCATTTAACGTTTCACCAGTTATCAGTTCAAATTTTAGGTTACAATTTTATTTTCATAACTTGAATTTGTTAAACGCTAATGAACAAGATGATTTTTTAATAATATCGGGAATGTTTTTTTACTATTATTGATTTGAGTAATAAAGGAATTAACAAAAATATTTTCCTTATGATGGTCTAGTAAGCCGAAATACTACTCGTTATCTAAAGAGATTAAAGTTTTTGAAACCTATCGAGTAATTATTTTTATTAATTTCTAAAAACAAACAGAAACTTAAAAAATGTAGATTATCTGTTAGGCCTACGAACATATTGATTTGTCAACGGGCAGTATCATAGTTTGTTTCTGAAATTGAAATAACAAGGTAATGAACAATTCTTCAAATATACTCATATGATGGTGCATGTATTAAGCCCTCGTTGCAATGGAATTACGCAAACGTTTTTATTTTTGTACAATTCATTTGCTTTGTCGTACAAATTACGATGTTCGCTGCTTATTAACAAAAAACAATAGTAATTTACGTAACAAGACCTGAAAGTGATACACAAGCTTCCAAAGCTCGCCTACGGCTCGCTCTGGAATATGCTTGCTCACCCAGTATAGACACTTTCAGGTCATGTTGGGTACAATATTTTTTTTGCGATCCTGAAAAAAGAATAAAAAAGTATTATTTTATTTTTTACTGCGAGCAAATAAGAAATAAATAAACAACTGATATCCATGGAAACATTTAGCTTTACCGGTCCCGGGATCGGTAAAGTACTTTCCGCTAGCTCAGCAAAGAAGGACTTTCCGGTCTAAATAGTGATCAGAAAGAGCTCATTTTCTGGGCGATCGCGAAAAAATATTAATTGTTCCCGTGAATCCATCTTCAAAATGTCAACAACTCACAAACAGAAAAGACAGCTGACGGATGAGGCAAAGTTGTACCTTACCGCCATGTTTAAAAGTTCTCTTGTAATTGGTCGAATTTGAAATTTACATCGTATACGTTTTAAGTGAGTTTATATTTAAAAATGTAAATTATAAATTCGAAAATAAATAAAATAAATAAATAAATAAATATATCATCACGGCATATTACCCATTTCTGGGTGTGCCATTATCTACAACACATGTAGACATCAGTAATGATGACGATATATTTTACCGTGTGGGCGCTTACCAGGCGTCACCTCACGGGCACTCATAGCTGGCGTGGAGAGTGCACCACAGGGGTCACTTTTGTGCCATTTAAAATTGGAAATATTTGGCGTTTGTCGGGATCGAACCCGGTTCCCCCAGGTTCGCGACCAGACACTCAAGCACGCGGTCACGGGACCCCATAAATTAAAAAAAAAATAATTAAAATTAAAATTAATTAATTAAATTCGAAAATTAAATTCATTATAAACCAGCCCTGAAACAGACAAATACCTATACAATTATTTGCTATTATGTGGTTCAGAAATCAACGATATGAAACGGAAGTGATAGTAATTGATGTATTTTCTTATAATCATCCATTTTGGGAAGTAATTTTAAATATACGTAAAGAATCTAACGGGTACAGTAATGTAACAAAATGTTCCTACAAAAAAACGATGCAACTTAATGTGGTACAAACGGCCTGTAATTAATTTTACTTTTCTAATTAAGTGTACCGGTATTTAACCATTAATTTCCACTCTTCAACTGCAAAATAATGAAATAACTTTTCATCTTGTGCAATTAATTTTAAGAACGCAATAACCAAAAAGAATAAGAGAAATGATTTCGGAATAATTATCATCCATTTACCGGCAAGTGCCGACATATTTCATTTTATTTACCTCTTGAAAGCTGCGGCCCGCCGGCCGCCATATTTGCCTGTCATAATTAACAAGTGCGGATATTCACAGTTAATGAGAAGCAACTTCAAGTCGATGGAAATCACCAATAAATAACTCAGCCGCTTCTTATAGATTGTGAGGAGAATAATTAATTGCTCCAAATAAAAGTTAAGTGTTAAAGTGGTCCAATAAGGAAGAATGAATTATTGAAACTGTTGCTTCCGAAGTTTATATTTAAATGAGTTTGTTGATAAAGTTTCACCCGGGAAATTGTGTTTGAGTTATAAATACAAAATATGGAAAATTCAAATGATGTAATATTTTCCGCAATTTGAATTGTAAATTTCTGGAAAACTTAAGACAAATAAATGTTTCCAGTTTTACCAGCCATATTTCAGCATAAATTCAGATTCATTAATTACACAACATCAATGACATAGCTACGTATATAAAATATACAAGCATACAACAGCCTCAAGTACCTGCATTCAAAATTCCCATAATATGATCAATGGGGGATTACGGCTCAATCGAATTAAAGGAAAATAGTAAAAAAATACGAATGTATATGTTGAATAACGAATATTAATAAAAAAAATGAAATGGTATAATTGAGATATTCCGGAAATAAAGGGTTTTTTGTTATAACGCTTCGACACTAATATGAAAATATTTTGATTGGCGACCGAGAAACCGCCTATACATGCATTACAAATAGCGTGTTAGGCGGTGGGATTACTACCAATGGAAGTTAAGAAATTCAAATTCAAAAGGAGGGGCTAACATTCCTGTACTACAGTTTCCAAACAGTTTTTATTTTAACATAAATTTCTTGCATTAAACTTAATAATTTAAATACACCTGTAATTATAAAGTATGTATACTTATACAGTGTTATAATATTCATTTATTTTTATATAAATATAACTTAAAATAGCATATATTTCAAGAACATTTAGGTCCATGATGAAAACAGTTTGATATAAAAACACATAAATGTGACGTCACGTCAATCTTTTCAAAATTCGGGAGACCATAACTCGCTTATTAATAGGAATTTTTTCAGCGGATTTTCATCAATAGTCTTAGTTTTCCTAATATTTTCAGATGAAATTATAAAAAAAAAATTGTGTAATCCCCCATTATATTCGCATTGTAGAATACAGAGTCTTGTTCATACAAAATCCCTTAACCTTAACAATAATTTTAAAAAACTATATTTGTATTTCGGGAACTACGTTCTCATTATCAGTGGAAACTACAAAATAATAAGACAGAAAAGTTAATATTACTCAACAAGTAAACCATGCCAGAGGTCAAAATAGCTCTGAGGAATAAAGAAAAGAACTCTGATTATATAGAGAGAGTCATAGGTGAGTGGATACCCAATTGGGTAACTAAGATGAAACAAAATAACTGTCTTATATTAACTCAATTTAGAATTTAGGATGGGACCTTAATCCGCATTCATCAATTTATCTTTAAATTTATGTATTAACAAACTCTCGTGTGCGTCTAAATATCTATTATTATCAACATGTTTCAATAATTGTATATTAGAATTATCAATTTTATGATTGTTAATATGTTGTGCTACGCTAGATTTATTAATATTACCGGTTTTTAAATTATAGAAAAGTTATTTAAACCAACTATCAATTATTTGTCTTTTAGTTTGCCTGATATAAACTTTTCTTTTTGATTTAGATTAGGTATATTTAGTTAAATAATGATAATAATAATAATAATAATAATAATAATAATAATAAAAATTTAACTAATGCCCAGTTTTATAAAAGATGGATAAGTAAATTACTAGCAAAGTAAAATTTATTCTCGAAGTAAAATAGTTTATTCCAGAGATTTTCGTTTTATAAAGCAAGAATAAAAACACTAGCTAAGTAAATCTATGGAATAAATTACTCCACTGATTTTCGAGGAAGTAAATTTTATTCTGTAGAATAAATTTGACACATGTCAAAATTAATTATTTTATAGAGAACGCAGAAATTGATAGAAACCGAAAAGGATGGTTTTCTGTGTATTGCCAAATGGTATGTTCAGCAAATCTAACAATCACGGATGTTGTTGCTTGATTGCCTGGTTCCGCACACGACAGCAACATATTTAACAATTCATTAATAAGAGCTAGGCTTGAAAACGGAGAATTTGGTGATTGCTACTTGTTAGGGGATAGTGGATACCCGTGTAAAAATTACTTATTAACACCTGTACAAAACCCAACTATTCCAAGCCAACATAAATACAATGTGTCATATAACAGTTTCATTTGAACACTATTCCGGGGACCTATTTGTGAAACTGCATTAAATTCTTTACAAATCTCATCCCATGCACTATTTTTGCTTTTAACGCTTGCTACGTCTGTCTGCTTGTTTTCAATAATACTAATATATTTTTTTTATCTCTAACATGTTCGCTTTATCTATTTCAGTATAATTCTTTCTCCATTCTCTTTTTTTTCCATTTTTAATGAGAACTGACACTTTATGACACTTTATTTTGACGTTTGAATAATAATAAACGATGTCTCTGTCGGTAAATCACTAGAATAAAATATTTACTCTGCAAGTTCTTATTTTACTCTGCAACTTATTTTATAAAACAGACATTTTTATTTACTCATCGATTCAATTTACTTAAAGTAATAACTCAGCAAGTTATTCGATGTTTATAAAACTGGGCATAATACTAGTATATTGTGTTATTAGGAGTAAAAGTGATTCTTTGTGTGGCGAGCATACTTTCGTATTTGTTCACTTTTTGTTATAAACATTCAAGTGAAAATTTTCACCTTTTGACGTTTAAATAAAAACTATGCAATTTTATATTCTCCTTATGTGCAATTATATCAGAATTTGAAGTATTGCCATGTACGGCCCTTGAAGTTGTTCAAATGAATGGAAGTTCAACAATATTGCTGAAGGATATAATATGTCCAAGAATCGATGAAAAACAATATGAACTTTTATCACTTTAATTCTAAGTATTATTACCATAATTACCAACATGTAAGTCTGCTATTTTTTCATATGTTATTTCGTTAAATATAAACTGTTTATAATTCAATTTGTAGATTATCAATTTAAATTTAACAGCTGTTGGAGGTTTTTAGTAACTTTATTCTTAGGTTATCTAGTATATAGTGGAACTTAGGACGACATGACAGGTTTCTATTTTACAAGTTACTTCTTATTCGCTCATTTTATATAATTGCTATGGATATTTATTTATTTCATTTCAACGCCGCCGGCTTTAATCAAGTCACAAAAGTTGCCATTTTTATGACGTTTGAAGAAAAATATTTTTTTATCTACCAGTGAACTAGATAGCAAAATATTGTTTTAGTGAGTGATCCTCTTTTATGATATTCAAGTTAATGCTCGAATTAATGTTAATTAATTTAATGCTCACTATATTGAGAAATTCGAGACTCTCGGAGGAGTATGACTAGACGAAAGTTGACTAAAATTAAGTTTTATAAATTTAGGTACCTATCTACCAGTACCACGATCTTATAATTATTTTATATTGCAGTATCCGAAAAACATAAATTAAAAGAAATTTCGCAAAAAAGTAAATAAAATTAGCCTATTTATAAACAATTTTAAATTATAATTTAAGAAAAAAAGTACGGTCGAACCTCTATAATCCGAAACTCAAGGCACAAAATGGATTGTTGAACAAAAACGTTATTTTTTAAAATAATCAATTATTAATAATTGATGTTTGGTTTTTCTGGCATGCTTAATTCATAAAATTTTCTTATTTTATTGAGCAAACTAAATATTTCATCTGTTGCATTTTCATTCATAGTAAAAAAAAGTTGAAGGCAATTCTCAATCGGTGTCACTTTCATCCGATTTGTCTTAAAGCTCATATTGTTTAGCAATAGTAGCGATAATTACTTCATCCGTAACTTTTAACGTGCAGAATATAATGCCAAAAAAAAATTATTTTGTGCCTGAAAATTCGAGTTATAGAGATTCCAATGTTAATGGGGTATGTGAGTGTTTTCGATTTATGGAATTTTCGAGTTACAGAAATTTGAGATAGAGAGGTCAAAATACATTGGAAATATATAAAATGTGCCGGGAATAAACTTCGACTTACAGAGAGTTTCGAGTTATGGAGGTTCGAGTTATAGAGGTTCGACTGTAGTTAGAAAATTCTCAATTTTATGTAATGATATATTTTTCATTTGAGAGACTAATAATAAATGTATCATCCATTAAGGCTATTCGCGGGATGTGCCAATCCGCTTTGATCATATTTTTTTAATGTTCCCCACAGGTATCTAAAGCTATTATGCAGAGTGCAACAATGGGGTCACTTATAAATAATTGATATCCGTCAGATTATTGCTCATATTATTAATATCTAAATATCTATATTTGGTACAGTTGCATCTAAATTGATTATTAATATGAGTACGTATCTAGTAGGCAGGTAGGCAGACCGGTAACAGTAACCAATCGCTGCTAGGCTTCGGAGTATTTATTTATAAACGCGAGTACGAGTACCAGTTTATAAATAAATCGATATGGAGTATCGAATACAAGACGCCAGACTGTGGGTAACCACTATAATTACTAATTAGCCCATTTCTCATCCAACGTTAATTACCGACAGATTTTAAACCGACCAGAGCGATTTGCATGCGAGGAAAACAGAATCCTAACAAGAAATCTAACCTCGATTTGAAGTTCAACATTGGACTGATTGAAAAATTGACATACCAAGATGGCTACTTTGTAAAACTACTAAAAATATATAAATTATATACCAAATACCTAAAATTGATAATTAATTGTTTGTCTGAACTTATTTATGCTTGTTAATACTATCAAAAGTAATTTTACGGCGATACGTGCACAAAATATGCTGCACGCTGGAGAGTGCAATGGAACGATACGTGTTTCTAATATTTTATCCTTGTCTGCGCAAATACACTGTTCCTATACCCTCCCTGTGTAAAAATATGCGCACCGAGTGCTGTGCGGAGACCTGCACTTGCCCGGCAATTCATACATTCGCTGATAGGCAACCAAACACGCTATTGTTCGTTACTGTCCCATAATTGTATTAATATTTTTATATTTTGTGTATCATATATTAAGATCAAATCAATTAAATAAGTTACATTTTAATGCAATAAATTTTGAAATTATTCGCAAGGTGTGCAGTGCACACCTTGCACATATGGACTGCACCCCACTGGATTGGCTAGTGCTCAGACTTAAGTATACTTTGTCTCATTGAAACCCAAAGGATTAGGGATGCATACGATTTCGAGCTTTCGCCGGGCCCGGCCCGAAGCCCGCCTCGGATTCGAGTCGATCATCGAGCCGGGCCAAAGATATTTTTTTATCGGGCCGAATCGGGCTAATCATTTGCAAAAGTTGAGGCGAATCAGATTTTTGATTTTGGCCCGGCCCGAAAATTTTCGGGCCGGCCCGAAAAATCTTCTATCAAATACACAGTTTAGATAGATGGAGTTAAAAAGGATCAAAATGATTTAATAACATCATACTTTCACATCTTAATAAATAAATATATGTTATTTTACATCAAGAATTCAAGGTTATTCACTAAAGTATAACAATGCTATTGTGATTTTGTTATTATTACTATTTTTACTACTCGTATACTTAAATAAAAGTGATAATGATTTCTTGTCTTATTTGTGAGCAGAATCAAAAGGCGTGTTACATCGGACTGTGATTATGATTTTCTAAATAATAATTTGTTCAATAATGATTCCTTCGGATCATGATTAAATTTAATTCCAATTAAACAACAAAATGGGGTATTCCACTCAATTTTTTTTATTATTTTAAATAAAACTTCATTCAGTCTTGAAGCAATTCATAGTATTAAAAAATCTTAATTGTTCCTAGTTTACCAGTATTTTATTTTCGAGAAATCAGTGTAACGTCACATATCCCCTATACTTGTTTTTCTCACACACACTGCTCTGAGTACGCTGCGAGAGAAAGATAACAATTGTATGACGTCAATTTTCCATTTTAGGAAATGTGAAATATCTCGTAAAGTAATTATTTAAAAAATGTTTTCATTGTTTTAACTGTTATTTATTGAGCCATACTTTATGTTAAATTGAATTTTTTTCAATTTTTTTGTTATGGTGGAATACCCCATTAACTTGATCGAAGCGAAACCTACACAACGTCGAACGAACTAGCGCCAAACGTCAAATGATAAATCAGCTGTTTTGATTAAAGTAATAGGTTCCCAAATCAAAAATAGTTTAAATATATATTGTGCTGAAGCAGAAATAATATTAGAAAAATCGAAACCAATAATGAATATTGAATCTACTGAGTCAAGTTCTAATAGTTCGGATGATTCTGATGTAGACATAAATTTGCACATTCTAATATTTCATTGCTTGCTTTTTCCGTCATTTTCAAATCTTTTGTTATTTCAATCACAGTGATCATGCGAAAAGACTGATTCAGAAGGGAAAAGGAAATGGCTTGTTGTGATCATAAAATGAAAGACTAGGGATAACGAATAACGAACGAAGAAACAATTTTCTTTTTGATCATGTTCACTTTGTTCAACTTTATCACGAATCACAGTCCGAAGAAACACGCCTAAAGTTAGACAAAAATCCTTATGTAAATGATATATTTTGTATAAGATTTGTGAAAAAGTTGTTTAAATTTTCGAACGCCTTTGGCCAACAAAGGGTTAAATACTGATAGGTCTGCAATTTTTATAATAAACTTACACTAGAAGTCTCTTTTTTTAACAACTTATGTTAACTAATGTTGATCTTTATAAGGATGTAGAGGTTTTTTTAAGTTTGACACGAAAAAAGTTAAACATTTCAATGGGGGATTACACCATTTTTTTTTTATAATTTCATCTGAAAATATTAGGAAAACTAAGACTATTGATGAAAATCCGGTGAAAAAATCCTATTAATAAGCGAGTTATGGTCTCCCGAATTTTGAAAAGATTGACGTGACGTCACATTTATGTGTTTTTATATCAAACTGTTTTCATCATGGACCTAAATGTTCTTGAAATATATGCTATTTTAAGTTATATTTACATAAAAATAAATGAATATTATAACACTGTATAAGTATACATACTTTATAATTACAGGTGTATTTAAATTATTAAGTTTAATGCAAGAAATTTATGTTAAAATAAAAACTGTTTGGAAACTGTAGTACAGGAATGTTAGCCCCTCCCTTCGAATTTGAATTTCTTAACTTCCATTGGTAGTAATCCCACCTCCTAACACGCTATTTGAAATGCATGTATAGGCGGTTTCATTTCATTTTTTTATTAATATTCGTTACCTACTCAGCATATACATTTGTATTTTTTTACTATTTTCCTTTAATTCGATTGAGCCGTAATCCCCCATTCACATAAAAATCTAACAAATTCATGGCTATGAAACTAAAATTGTAACCTAAAATCTGAACTGATAACTGGTGAAACGACAAATGACATGCAATGACAAGTTATGTGATGGATACTGTTTGGTCAGATCCAGAATTTCAAAATCGAACATAAACTAGAGAGAAAATTGTAAATTTTAAATTAAAATTTCTAAATGTAAATCTATAAATTTAATTCATCATAAAGCAGCCCTAATATGGTTAAATATGTATATTTAAGTAATCGCTCAAGCGTGACGTGCATTTAATCATAAACACATACATATTCAAAGTCAGAGGCGCCCAGTGAATTTCATTTATGTATATAAATATTCTGTTACTGTTAGTGTAACTATCCTTAACAATACAAAATTTCGGAACATCAAACAAAATTATGAACCAAATTTATGTCTATGTTGAAATATCATCTATTTAATATTTACTTTCCATTTACTCTATATTCAAACGTATAACAATATCTGTAAAACGAACCTATAGTCAAACTATCCAATTGTGAACACAACAATAAATTTCGGAATGCCATAAATAAAATTTCTCTCAATGAATCATCGATTGAAATCTATAAATATAAATACACAGAATGAAAAGGTTAACGAACAGTAACAGTTCGTTTTTTGCAACTTGTCAACGTCAATTTTTTATGGAATATTAAATCAGTTGCAAAATTTCATTGGCTACTTTGAAATTTAAACAGGATACAAAAATACCCGGAGTTTCAATAATTAATCTAATGTCATTGTTCTATATTTAACACCACTATTTAAATTTTCTGGATACCTGCGATATTTGAATAATTAAAATATGCAGAAGCCAGAAGTCAAGTAATTTCATTAAATTTATATCATTTCATATATCTTTCTAAAAATGACATCTCTGAAATAATATATTTCTGTTAATATTATTTTCTGTGGTAGCATTTCGTGACTGAATGGTTATTAATAACACCAAACCAGGTTTCATGATTTGTAGGTATTAAAACAATTAATGCGCTTAATTTAACTGAAAGCTAATCAATGGAGCTGTATTTCTTTACAATGCTTTCATTTTAAAAAAATCTGTTGTGGCCAGCACAAGACCTTCCGTTAATTTGATGTATTTTATGCAAATCCCATACCAAAAGTTCATTGGAAAAGATTCTATATATCCAGTAAAATTGTAACACGAACATAATACATTTTTTTACAAATTCCATACAGAAAGTTCCTTGAAAAATATTCTATAAATCCAATAAAATTATCACATGAATACACATTATGTATGCTCATATATTAATACTCTAAAAATGCGTACACTTACGTAACGTTCTCTTTAGAATCAAATAATATTATTACCAAGTTTATATCTCTACCCATTTTTGAATTATTGCCCCAAAAGTCAATATACCTACCCCACATTTAGATAAAAACTTCAAAATTTTCAAAAATCTAATTATGTATCTAAATACTTCTCAATGCGCTGATTCCAAATTTTGAAACCGCAGGTCGATATCTCTTTTCGTTCTCGAGATATTTAGATTCAAAGTTTTGCTCAAAACTGCCCATTTTTGGGTATTAACCAAAAAATGGGATGAGATATGAATTTAGCGACATCACGATTCGATTCTACGAACAAAAATACATAAGTATAGCAATTTTCATAATTTTTGTCCAACCGGTTCACTTTTTATGAATAGAAGCTTGAAAACACATGAAAATGGCCAAAATCTGAAAAAATTATGTACCCCACACCTTAGATTTTTGCGATTTTTGGCTATTTTCAGTTATTTTGCTTTAGAGATTGTATGCGGTATTCAAAAATTCTGAAAATTGGTGTACTTATGTAATTTTGCCTGTAGAATCGAATGGTGTTGTCGCCAAATTCATATCTCGACCCATTTTTGGGTAATAACCCAAAAATGGGTAGTTTTGAGCAAAACTTTGAATCTAAATATCTCGAGAGCAAAAAGAGATATCGACCTGCTGTTTCAAAATTTGGAATCAGCGCATTGTGAAGTATATATAGATAGAAATTAGATTTTTGAAAATTTTGAAGTTTTTATCTAAATGTGGGATATATTGACTTTTAGGGCAATAATTCAAAAATGGGTAGAAATATAAACTTGGTAGTAATATTATTTGATTGTAAAGAGAATGTTACGTCAGTGTACGCATTTTTAGAGTATTTATATATGAGTATACATAATGTATATTCATGTGATAATTTTATTGGATTTAATTAACGGAAAGTCTTGTGGTGGCCACAACAATTTTTTTTTATATGTGTTGAAATGACAGCTAGACAATTTTAAGGTTAGTACAATAAAATTCATATTAGATTTATTACGAGAAACAATTTGGTATATTGACTCGTCATATCGGGTACTACAAACTTTAGGAATTAGTCAGTGAAAAATTTGAACATATAAACGTAGTAACATAGGACAAAAGAAAGGATATCGTCGATCAATCAATACTATCATCACTTATAAAAATTAATCTGGAGCTGTAGAAAATATTAATCTATATCTTTAGACAATATAATATTAATAGATTTGAAAAACCATGTATTGTAGAATGGATCACATGTTCCCGAAAAAGATAATTGTTTTAATTGATACGTCGGCAAGAGAATAACCAAATGAATTACAACTGCTGGTCTAATTATTTTCCAACTCTCTGAAATGATTTATATTATCGTTTCTTATATTTTAGATGTCATCTCATTGTTAAAATAATTCGACTCGTATTCTCTCTCTGCAAATTCGTTTCTCGGTCAGTTGTCATTCGTTGTTCTTTACTGTTATTACTAGAAACACATGTCAGTGAGAGAACAGTGAGTTGTAGGCTTGTTGAGCCCTAACGTCCGATACTATCTGCACCGGAGCCGGAGGGAGAAATATGAACCCGAGTTATCCGCCTGTTTTCTGGACAGAATAGCCAGTCTGGATGAAGGTCTGGATAACTAGGGCTGGAAGGTTGTTTGCCAGGAACGTGGAGGTGTTTTGTGGAAGATTAAGACAATATATTCTAGTGTCTTAACTAGGAGAATTATCTTCTGTTTTTGTTCATTGTTCGCAAATCCCGAAATTCTCAGGTGGTGTGTTCTCTAACTTCCATGTATAAATACGTAAATAAAATTTTTGAAAATTTTGTAGTTTTTATCTAAATGTGGGGTATATTGACTTTTGGGGCAATAATTCAAAAATGGGTACAGATGAAATACTTGAACGCACCTATTATTCAATATTTAATCACTACTTCAGAAACTACACTGTTGCTAGCGCGTTTATTTTGAAATTCAAACATTTCAACAGATTACGGGCCAACGATATATTTACTGTTAGAATTTCTATTTTATTCATGATATAGCCTACCTGTATACAACTCGACAATAGAAAATTCTCTACATACTCAACGAGTTGCAACACGTTTCATATAATTAGGGTGACCATATTTTTTTTTAGAAAAAAAAGTACAAAAAATACTAGAGGCAGAATTGAAAATAAAAATGAGAAATTTATTTCGTTTTAGTTCAATTTTGATGTAAAAAGTAATTAATAATAAGCACATATAAGTCAAGTAAAACATAATGTTTCATAAAATATAACAAAATAATACAAAAATTGATTGTTACAAAAAAAAATTCTATTACGTTCCGCATCATGTTTGTACCAGTCTTTTGATACCAGTACTTTTGGGAATTTAAAATCGCTTTTAAAATTTGAGGACTGCTCTGGAGTAAATAGAACATTTCAGTATTTCAGAATTTGATGCGCTTGTCCCAGGTAAACAAAAAATGAACTCTAGATTGAAATAAAACTTCTGTCGAGACACTGATATGTTAAAACAAGTTTTTTTGCTGCTATAAAATTTTAAACAAGTCAGAAATGAATAAAATACTTCAATAATTAATGTTAGAACTAATATTTGGTGATAAGGGGGAAGAACGAAAAATACTTTACTCGATCGACGCCGAATCTGACCAGTGTAAGACGCAACATATATATTTACAAATACATAGCTAATTACGTTAAGTTTGACTCGATCAAACTATTGTTCTAAAAAAAGTACATTTACGTGTACTTAATGAACCTTTTAAGTACAGTAGGACATCATTCAAAAAGAAAGTACTGTCCTATTAAAATAAGTCCATATGGTCAGCCTACATATAATCGACAATTTTCAATCGTCTTGTTGTATAATATATTATTATTGTTATAATCGAAACAACTGAATTTTGACAGTGTGCCTGATTATTATAGTTTCATGAATTCATAAATCATTTTCCATTTTAAATATCAGAAAAAATAACTTCAATTTCAGAAAAATTAAATTCAATTTCAGAAAAAGTTAATTCAATTTCAGAAAAAGTAACATCAATTTCAAAAAAATTATAGGAAAATATCAGTTTACCTTGTCCGAAATTGAATTTACTTTGTCTGAAATTGGAATTACTGTTTCTGAAATTTAATTTATTTTTCCGAAATTAAATGTACTTTTTTGAAATTGAATTTTCACTCTGAGCCACTATATGTATCTGTTTGACAAGATCACCAAATATTGGTCGTTATGATCGTGTCAAACAAACCTAACATAAATTATGTATATACCTATCACTATGCCTATAGACGCCAAAAATTAAGGAACTAATTTATTATAATTTTTAAATTTTCTATAAAACGTAACACATTATCATCTATCAACATAATCTACATCAAATAATTTCATCCCAATAACTTGTTCTTGTTGGAATAAGTTCTATGTTTTCTTCGACAAATCCAAGTTCTCGAATAAAAATATGGCTGTCATATCCACATCAATTATGAAATATCACTGGGATGTAATTCGGTAATTTATAATTTAAGTTGCAACTGTTGTGGGATGTGCCACTTTATGTACCTATAATTATTGATATATATTTACTTTTATACAAAATTTGTTTTTAATTTTACCTGTCACAATGATAGATGAAATAGGAGTCTAATCTAAAGCGTGATATATTATAATTTGTAAAATTTTCCGATGTTGCTTTACTGTTAAGGCTTTAATGAAAATAAAATGACTGATTAAAAAAGATATTCCCAGTAATACAAACACATCTACGAGTATTTCTTATCATATTCCTTCTAATCTAATATTTATGTCATGTCAGTTGACAAGAAAATATGATTTATGGTTTTCTTGCTTCAATTCCTCTTACTTTATTTTAGAAAAAATTCATATTTCAGCCATGACATGAATGTATTTTTCATACAAACATGGAAATGAATTTCAGGCCCTCGAAATAAATTGTAAATCTTATCTGAACAACACGAACTAGAAGTATAAAAAGTGTACATGCTGGATTTTCTAAATTTCCTGTTCGGTTTAACTGACAGTTCGAAGGAACATTATCGTTATTTCTCGTTTCTCTATTTTATTATTTGCTCTATTTTACACACTAAGAATGTCTATATATCAAACTTTTATCCTACCTAGAAATGTAACTTTAAATTCCAAAGACAAAGAACGAAATAATGTATTTCACAACGAACAAAGAAAATTTCTTTATCAAAATTTACATATTCAAATGATTAATAAATTTACCATCACCACAACTTATAATTGTTGCAGGGTAGGACAATTCTCATCTCTTAATTTTAAATAATGACAAAATATTTACGAGCCCAAACTCGGCCAATTTACATCTTCAACTAATAAATTATAAAATATTATGCAAATGGTGAGAAATGTTTTGAAATTTCTTTCGACTAGTTTAAAATACTACAAAGCTGAATATGTTATTGAAGTATTCCGCCATATCATATTATCGCATTTATAAATAATACCAGCTTTAATTCTATTAGCCATTGTAACACTAAACGCTGTACAATTTTACCTTCAGTCACCTTTACGTTAGGAAGGCATTGTCTTTGGTCAAAAAAATTCGCTGGTGAGTTTTTAATCAATAAGCACGTTTTAGGATACCTTCAATACGAATTTACTATTTTTAAGATGATGTCTGTATGTATGCATGTGTGTGTGTGTGTGTGTGTGTGTGTGTGTGTGTATGTGTGTCTGTGTGTGACAATTTTTTTTTCGACGATAACTCCAATACTACAATTCTAAAAATTATAATTCTTTCGTATTCCTCTTCTTTGCATGCATATGAAGAGTAGATTAGATTTTGGTTATAATTGAGCCACCGGAAGTACCCTTATTTGAAGTTTTTCTTAAAAAAAACGCAGTTAAATATTATTTTTTGACATTTTGTTATTATAAATATTGAAGAAAATGCTCTTCTCTATACGGTTTGATTATATATTTTCCTTCATATTCAACAGATTTAGAGTTAAAACATTATAAAGAAATTAACTTTCAAAAATTAGTCAGCTTTGCTATTTATCATAGAAACAGCTGTTATATTTAAAAAAATTCTAATTGTGAGATGTCAGTTGCAAGTGCAAAACCAAATATGGAAAGTACAGGATCAAAAATTGGTATAAATCATAGTGTTCCTCGCAAGTGGCATGCAGTTGCAGCGTCGCCTAAGGAACTTTCAATGCCGGGAGTACGAAGAAGGCCAAAGAGAAGATGGAAGAACTATACCGCAGAAGACTTGTGAGAGGAAGAACTGTGTGAAGAAGATGCGTTGGAAGAGAAGAGTAAGAAACAGCGACCCCTAATAAAATAGAGAAAAACTGAAGAAGAAAGAAGGAAGAGTCAAGTACAATTTACATTATATAATTATAATTTTATTGGATTTATAGAATCTTTTAAAATGAACTTTTGGTATGGAATTTGTAAAAATAGTATGTGTTTGTGTCACAATTTTACATGATATATGGAATCTTTTCCAAAGAACTTTCAGTATGAGATTAGTACAAAATACATCGAATTGAGGGAATGTTTTGTGCTGGCCACAACAGATTTTTTTCATAAATGCGATGTATATTTATACCGTCAATGAGCGGGCACGTATAGTTACTATAGGGAGTGCACTTTACTTTTATGTGATAAAAAAATTGAAATAATTTTGATATAAATTTAAAAATGCATGTTTGTAGCAAATAAATAAACTTTTTAATAAAAGGAAACAGTGTTTAATAAGGCAAGTCTGGCGTTGGCAGAAATCGAGTATTTAATTTCGTTTCAAGTTAAAATGAAAAACCTCCCAATTTTCTTTTATGTAGCGATAGCTGCCGGAAAGTATAAATCTTATTTCATCTCCTTTTATATTTCGCTTTGCTTGCTACCCTGAATTTAATTAGTTCCCCTAATTAGTTTATAAAGAACAGGGCGAGAAATGTTAAATCCGTCAATAATAAGTTTGTGTGTTTGTACATATGTATGTAGGACAAGAGTCATATTTAATATGCAAGAGAAATAAATAGCATGAACATGAAACCGCCTTTCACAATATTCATCTGTGGGTAAAGTACATGAAAAGTTGTAACTTTCAATTGAAATATAACTTTGTTATCCTTTCTTGCTTCAATAAACTTTATAACTCAAAAAGAGTTATTCAAGAAACTTTCAACGATGGAATATGGAATTTAAAATGCATTAAAATACAACCTTTGTTATAAATTACACCGTGAAAAATGTTATTCTAAGGCAACATGCATTTAGGCATTCAGTATTTAGG
The DNA here is from genome assembly GCA_943142095.1 of Ophonus ardosiacus. Classification (NCBI taxonomy): domain Eukaryota; kingdom Metazoa; phylum Arthropoda; class Insecta; order Coleoptera; family Carabidae; genus Ophonus; species Ophonus ardosiacus. Next base: position 9,036,386 of record OW964831.1, on the reverse strand, counting down.
TCATCTTCACATAAATATAACTCCGAATGGCACACTAATGACATATATTAGTTTGTATGGCAACTCTTTAGAACAACAAAAATGAATTGCACAATTCGGTTTAATTAATTACTTCAGATTAAATGTTGTCATTACATTTCAGAAAATAGAGGCTAAGAAGCTATTCTTTGACAGTAAATTTGACGTTGTACACAAATTATAGCAACGAAGATGATTTGTTTAATTAGTATGCGTCAACTTCAAGACATAGTGTGCTCCTGCAAAACCCTAAAATCTAATTCTTAAAATCCTAAATAATGACGTTATTTAGAGCATATAAATTTAGGATTTAGATATTAGGGCGATAAAAGTGCAACATCGGATGCAGCCTAAATATAATATTTATATACTGATCAACTTAAATTTTATTCTTGGACCCACGGTCTATCAAAATATTGAACTGTGTCAAAATTAATTGTGTAACTAATAATTGATTCTACCAAAGTTTTGGCGGTCTACCCCAAATTGCTTTCCAAGCCTAACAATACATTCCACGATACATTAGGTATTGAAATTTTGGAGCAATAATAATCATCTAAAGAAGCCATAAAGAAAAAAATAATACAAATCGAAATTTTGACTCTGTAGGTAGTAGGTACATAATAATTCATTTCACTTTTCATTTCGATGTGATATTGTCAATATATAGATAGTTTAAAATTTAATTGGTGGTCGACGTATATTGTAAAAATTCTTTATTTATGGACGTTTCGGGCTTAACGCAAACCCATCTTTAGCTATTGATACTTTATTATTAGCAAAAATAGTTTAACATGATGAAAAGTATAAAATATTTCTTACCTAACGGAGAATATACAATAATACTGATAAATTTTATAACAAAATCTTGCATTAGATGCAAGTTACGTTGATAAAATTTTAAGATATAGCTTCGGATGTTTGTTGAAATGCTGTATCTTAAAACTTTATCAACGTAACTTTTATATACAGGGTATAAATTTTAAAACGGGTCATAGGGCTATAACATAGAAAAACAGTTTTTTGGACGCCAAAAGTTTCTATATTAATTTATTGAAAAAATAATTAGTGCATAGTATAAAGAAAAAAATTACGAATTTTTTGATACCAAACATATTACATTTCTGTTTTATATAAAGCCAGAAAATAAATTTAAAAATTTGCACAATTAAGAAAAAATATCAATAGCCGTGAAACTGACAGAAACAAAACAAAACAATTGTTGACTTTAGACCCTCATTAATAAACGTTTCTTACACTTTATTTGTTAAATTATTATTTTCGTTTTATTAAGAAGAAATCATGAAGAAAAATTACAAATTATTAATGCTGCGCCTGCGCCACTCGCGCACTTATGACAAATTTTCGCACCTAACCTATGAAAAAGAGCGACGAAATACTAATTGGACTTATCCAATAAATTGTTTACCTTTATTTTTTTATCTTATATAAATAAATCGCAATTGCACCTATAAAAGTTAGATTATACGAAATGTCAAACATAAAATTCTGAATTTTAATTTACTGCATAAACAACGTTATTTTAGTTTAGTTTCTTAATTCAGTAGCTTAATTTAATTTCATAATTTACATGCTGCATAAACCCAGCATAAATGGTTTTAATTTGTTTTCTTGTAGTTTGCAGTTTTTCTCGTTTCTTATAACTTATTTCTTATTACATGTAGATCACCTTTAGTTTGTAAATATCTATTACAATAAATAATAATTGCTTCTGATATAAATATCCTATTTTTTACTTTATTTTGTGTTATTTTGTATTGGTTCATAAATTAATAACTTTAATCTTTAATTGTCCCCTATCACCACAATGTTTTGTTTCATGGCTAATGATATTTTTTCTTAATTGTAAAAATTTTTAAATTTAATTTCTGGCTTTAAATGAAACAAAAATGTAAGGTGTTTGGTTTGAAAAAAATCGTAATTTTTTTTCTTTATAATAGGCACCAATTATATTTTCAATAAATTAATATGGAAACTTTTGGAGTCTAAAAAACTGTTTTTCTATGTTATAGCCCTATGACCCGTTTTAAAATTTACACCCTGTATGTATATATATCAATTTTAATATTGTGTAATAAAAACCATCAGTATTATTGTATATTCACTGTTAGGTAAGAAATATTTTATACTTTTCATCCTGTAAAATTGTTTTACGCTAATAATAATATATCAATAGCTGAAGATGAGCTTGCCTTAAGCCCGGAACGTCCGTAAATAAAGAATTTTTACAACATACGTGAATCATAGCCTTATCATTTCACCTTTAAAATTCAAGTTTTTTTTTCTTCTTAGTTTTTAATAATATATGACCACAGCTTATTATTCAATTCTAGGTGTGCCAATATGCTTTTATTTGCAGATTTTAGTAATACATATACACCTTCCATATTATCAACGTTGACGTGAAGAAAGCACCACAAATACCAATATGATTCTTCACATAAGCATTGAGCAATAATATTTCGTTTATGGGTACAAATATTTCATCCACTCTATAATCTGTACTGACAGCTGACACCTACTACGAAACCATATTTTTCGACAGTTCTTCTTTTTTGCATTATCGATAAATTGACAATTCCAAATTATTTCCTAGATAGAGTTACGACATACAGCACCTTATGAACAGATTCTATAACCTGTGTGGCAAAAAGAAATTAATTTAATTACGTATGTCGTCATTGCGCAATGCCCTTCTAACGTGGACAATATTATAAAGATAAACTATATGTCATTTAAAATTATGAATGCAATATATTTTCGTGATTTTCTAAATTCTAATTCCATTGATTATTATTAATGGAGAGAGTACGCGATTTAGGCCTAATTCGAAACTTAAACTACTGGTTAGGAAATATTACAAATCAAAATCCATAAAAGGACAACAGTGGACACACCAAAAGAGTCTCCAAAAATAGCGAGTCATTAACCAAAAACAATCATACTTTCAAACATCACAAATCTAATCATAATTCATTAATCTCTAAAATAAATTACTCCTAGCAGCCAAATAATGGAGCCCATTAAATTCTATTCCCAACACAAATTAAAACAATGATATAATAATAAGTTATCAGAAAAGGCTTGCTTGATTGATATGTATCATAGGCGGCTTTGCTCCTCGATAGCTGAGCGTCGGTAACGCCGAAACAAAAGAGATTGATCATGCCATCTCAAGAAAAGAAACTTTATTTGACAGATACGATCTGTGTAGAATTTGTCGTTATAAACTGCGTGGTAAGACTTCATTTACGGAATACGAGGACGTGGGTTTGTTTTATTTGAAATAGCTTACAATCTAATAAGCGGGATTTTCAATGTTATGTGTATCATTAGAAGAATTTATTTGTATAAATTTAAACCACGCAAATAAGATTAACATACACTTCATTTAAATTTCACATATGGCAATAAACTACGTACTCGTATTTCCAAAAACATACAATACTATTTAAATAAAAATATATATTAATTATCTTCTTGATGTTGTACCACAATATTAAATTTTTATTTTTATTTTAAAATAAAACACGTAAACATATATATTCTCTTATCGATTTCGGTTATATTTAACCATCTTCAGAGTAAATACATTGAAAAAATTCAATTTTTCAATATATATTTTTATTTAAATAATATAATGTACCATCATGGAAGAAAAACAACATATAATATAATAAACGAAGTTACATACAATACTGTTCGAATGTTCGGAAGCCAATATCAGATACTTAATCATTTTGTAGTCTATAGGCTGGGAACCTGAAATCGTGTTTCAGACATAAATGTATAGATTTCCATTCAGTCATATTAAATTACAGCAAAATCGTGCATTTGTGCTTCTATAGGTAAATTTTAATGTTAGGGTGTAGCAGACTTCTGCAAACAAAAGTTCTATATTTAGAATGCCGTTTTCTGTTTCAAATCGAAGTAAATTTCTTTTATTTGGTCTGTAAAATATTTTTATTTAATTTATAAAACGGGAAACAAAACTTCGGAAATTCAAACAATTTTTGAATATCAAAATAATGGAAATGTTAGTTCAACAATTTTCACTGAGTACCTTGATTTTATATAAAAAAAAAAAAAATGTAAAAGTTCTGCAATTAAGAATATAATAAAGATTTTTTCAATAATTATAGAAATTTTTCAATATTTATCGAAATTAATCTATAAATATCGAAACTTTTAGATATCGCATATTCATCAACAAATATATATATATATATATATATATATATATATATATATATATATATCAATAAGATAAATTTATTGAGAAACAAATTTTTACTGATACTAATGACATCGATATCAAATATTGTCCTAGCCCTATAAGAACGTAATATTCAAAAACTGTCTAACGATATTTTACTGGGCCTGTGGCAGGCCTTTTTGGAGTCAAGTTCGCTTGCTTGAGTCTTCGCCGAACTGTCCACTCACTGACAGCCACCCCACGAACTTCTCTGAGCTCGTGCTGAACGTCGACACCAGTCAAATGACGATTTCTAAGTGAAGTTGTTACGACAAAACGGTCATCTCTGTCCGAAGTGCACCGGCGCCGCCCAAGTCTTGGTCTCGAGATGAAGCCTCCAGTCTCCCGAAAGCGTTTGTAAACTTTCGAGACACAAGACTGGCTTTTGTGGAGCTGCTGTGCGACAACTCGCTGGCTAAGCCCTTCTTCCAGTAGGGCAACAATTTGTGCTGCTTCAATTGGTGTGGTATCCATTATGGTCCAAAGTCACGGGTCGAAATTAGCGGAGATGTGTACTGGTTAACGTGTAACAGGCGACTAATAAGAGAATTCTGATACCATGTGCTGTTACAGGGTCTCAGTGTCGCGCAACTCGCCCGGACTCGAGAAATTGAAACTGTCTTTTTCCTTTCTTCTTCACTCAAACCAGGACAGCTCATGAAATACGGGTACAATTTCAATGAATACGGTATTAATTTAAAGTTTACAGAATAGCCTTTCAAATGGTACCAATTTCATTCATTTTCATTAGTCATTTAGTTTTTAAAATCGCTCGTAGCAAATTACAAGTCGGTGATTCCATACTTTTGCTCGCGAGTGTATTATAAACGAAGCTCTTGAATTCAGAGCAGGACTAATCTTATTTTCCCCAACCCAAAAAACTCCCCCGGGGTTAAAAAAAACCCATAAGTATAATAAGCCCAAAAACTTTAAAATACTCAATAAAACCCAAAAAAGTCCAATAAAGCCCAAAAAAAAGTACAATAAAACCCACTGTGTCGGTTTTTTACCTTCCGTCACCTTTAGGTAAGGGAGGTATTGTCTTTGGTTAAAAAATTCGGTGGTGAGTTTTTAATGAATAAGTACGTTTTAAGATCCCTAGAATACGATTTACTAATTTTACATTGATGTCTGTTTGTGTGTGTGTGTGTGTGTGTGTGTGTGTGTGTGTGTGTGTGTGTGTGTGTGTGACAAATTTTTCTCCGACGATAACTCCAAAACTGCAATTCTAAAAATTATGATTCTTTCGTACTCCTCTTCTTTACAACCATATGAAGAGCTGATTAGATTTTAGTTATAATTGGTCAACCGGAAGTACCCTTATTTGAAGTTCTTAACAGTTTTTCTGGCAAAAACGTAGTTAAAAGCAATTTTCGACATTTTATGATCATTAATATGAAAGAAAATCTTATTCTCTATACGATTTGATTATACATTTTTCTTCATATTCAATAGATATAGAGTTATAGAGAGATTAAGAGAGGTTAACTTTCAAAAATCAGTCAGCTTTGTAAAAATTATGGAAACAGCAGATATATTCAAAAGATTCTAATTGACAGATGTCAGTGTCAAGTGCAAAACCAAAGTGGAAAGTATAGGATCAGAAAGTAACAAAAGTGACAGAGTGTCCACCGCAAGTGACTTACAGTTTCAATGCCAGGAGTACGAGGAAAGCCAAAGAGAAGATGGAAGGACCGTGTAGCAGAAGATTTGAGAGAGGAATAACTGTGTGAAGAAGATGCGTTGGATAGGAATAAGGAAATGTCAAGTGCAATTTACATAATGGTCGTCCGTGTTATAATTTTATTGGATTTGTAGAATCTTTTCAAAGGAACTTGCAATATGGAATTTGTAAAAAAATAGTGTGTTCGTGTTATAATTTTACAGGATATATATATAATCTTTTTCAAGAAACTTTTGGTATCGGATTTGTACAAAATACATCGAATTGACGGAAGGTTTTGTGCTGAACACAACAGATTTTTTTTAAAAAAATCCTGAGTTTGTGCCTGATTCAAAAATACAAGAAAAAAATTACATAATAATTTTTCATGAAAACATTTTGTTAAATCCAATATCTTAGAAATTGTACAAACTAATTTTATGTACAAGAAGGGTTCTAAGCTAAATATAAATATTAAATATTTAGCACGTATTAGAACAAAAGGATAAGAACATTTAATTTATAAAAAAGAAGAAGTTTCATCTATCATTATTGTTTAATGAAAAATACTTTTATGTGCAACACTGCACATATGTTCGTTTGTTTGATTGACAGCAACTGACAGATTATGTCAACATAACCTTTAACAAATTTTCTATTTCAAATTTCCTTTTTATCGCTTATATGGTTTATTTTCCTCGGCCCTATAACCTCAGCAGCTAAATTCCACATTCGAGTTAAAAAAATAAAACTTCAGTACCTTGAAAAATAAATAACTATTTATTGAATAACTCTAAAACATAAAAATGACTGTTTTTTTAGATCCTTTTGAATTGAAATGCTTCAATTCTCACTACTAGAATAATACCTCTGGTAACTATATACATTATGCAATACAATGAATATCTTTTTGCAAGTCTGACATGCATACATTCTCCCAGTTAACTCCCTCAATATATCATATGTTCTTCGTCTTGTGCTCAAATCCCATACCGTATGCAGTATGTATGCGGTACTTATTTCTAGATACGGATGAGTCATCTCAGCTGGATTCATGTCTTCTGGTCTGGTATTAGGTGAAGAAGGTCACCTGTTGGAGAAAAACGCGGAATCCAACTTAACATACTCCTCCAAGTTACCTTACAAGGCAAACAGAACACTCATCAACATCTACATATCGGGAAACGAAAATTATCCAGATTGATTCTCACGAAGATATAAGTTATAAACGAAACAGACATAAATGCTCCTTATATTGGAGAATTAGAATCAATTAGTAATAATATTATTTTCCTGAAATCGACACATAATCTACTATTTTTCCTGCCTAGGCAAGGAAGTAAAATGCAACGTTGCCACATTTATTTTCACAAACGTTTTTTATATTTTTTAATTCATTCTATTCACTCTTATTCTTCTAAAGTTTTCGGCATTCTTTCAATTCATTGATGAGATTGGCGGTATTTCTGAAGGATATATGTAATTATATGTATCTATAAATATTTAATTAATAATAAAATAAGAAATATTAAATGTACTTCCCAGAAAAAGGCTTCAGTAATGTCTCTGGCTTTTCGACATTCACATTTATTTGTCAATTCAGCATACATTTTAATTTTTTCACTTGTTTTCCATGGGCTGCGAGATTCATTTACAACTTATTATTTTATATATTTATATGTCTCTATCTTTAACTCCATAGAAGATATAATAAAAAATTTAAATGTTTCGGATAGAGATTTTTATATTCTTTAATATTAGTAATAACAGAAATTTATAAAAAACTGATGAAGATATCACCAGAGCTTTACCTGTCGCCATGGTGATAGTTTCATCAGTTTTCTTTTCATCCTTCATATTACGATTACTAATAGATCCTGGAGTTGATTTACTCAAAGAACCTGTTTAAATGTATTTATAATTGGATTTCTCAAAAGGAAAACTTGAAAACTAATTTTTACCATTTGCTGAAGATGGGCTAATTATTGCCCGAAACGTTCAAATAAAATATTTGTACATTTTTTAAATAAATATATGGATCATTAAGACCTGAAATCATTTGACACCGTAATTTTTAGGAAAAAAGAAAACAAAGAAGGATACAGAACATTGTCATTCACTGTTTTCTAATTTATTTCTATTTCTAAAATAAGTATTCAATCAGAAAAGCTTTGATTTCTTTAGAAAACAATTTTGACAATATCTCGTGTCAAATTGACATTAAATTGAAGACTTTCAAATTGACATATGTTTTTTTGTGCAAAGCCTATCCGAGTTAGGATTTTTTTGAACACACTGTAGTAATTTGTCCAATATTTTGATCCACAAAAACGTCAATAATTTTACGTTTCGCCATTTGTCCAACAATTAATCTATAGAAATATATTGTATTTCAAATTTGTATAATATCTTTTTCTGGCAATTTTAACATGTCACACTGTAAAAAATTTCTCTGTAAAATTACTATAATTGTTATTGGCGTCCAAATTGCCTAAGTGAATTATAGTAAATTTACAGTTAAATGTAATTTTGTCTACCATTTTTAAAATTACATAAACATAAATTCCATAAAAATTTTGATACATACTTTAAGTAAATTTACATATTAATTTAAATTTAAATATAAATAATTTAAATTTAATATAATAAATTTAGAATTTGTCCATAACTCCTGTAAAAATAGAAACTAAAATAAAAGGAATTGAGTTTTTACATAGTTATTGTAAAATTTGACAAAATTGTTATAGAAATATCTAACATATCACTGTAAAATTTTATATATTTATTGAAATATGAATATTACATAGTAGTTCTAGTAATTTTTTTATATTTGTAAGGGTAAATTAGCAAATTTATTTAATTATTTGCTATGTAAATGTAAGTATACATAGTTTATGTAAAATTTGTTATTGCATACATATTATAGTAAAAAATTACTATAACTTTTCGACAAAATCGCTATTATTTTTTACAGTGCATATTATAAAACAACTATTACCTATTTATTATGTCCAATGACAACCTTATTTAGTAATAAAATTTAGACCGTAATTTTTTTTCCCAAAACTTTTATTACATACGTTATATAATTATTAGTATGACAAAAATCTGCGATTAGAAGCAAATTGGTACAGCCAGAAATAAGTAATAATAATATTTATATCAAAACTTTTCAGAATTACTGCATTCGCTTTGAGAAACGGAAAATAAATTTCGAAATATTATTTTGTTCTTTTCCGTTGCAATTAAAGTTGATGGCCAATCATTTCTTAACAAAACAACGTCTCTATGGCAACTGGCATGAAGTTGGCTTCCGGCTGCTACCATTGAAGTGAAGTTCGCACAACTGCGACTTGGAACAACAGACCACGTGACCACGATCGCAATTTAACCCTTTGAAAAGTGGGATTTCAGGGGACCGATTACACCAGAGATCGTTTGTACTGTGCAGAAACTTACAATAGAATCGGAGCACTGTTTAGTGTAGTGTGAATACGAAAGTGAACACAGATTTTATGAGAAAGCAAATAAATGATGTAGAACTAATCTTACATTAGTTTACAATTTATCTAAAATAAGTACATACATTTTTATTTACAGTAACGTCTATACCAGCCCAGATTGTTCAGCCAGTTACATTTTCAACAAACAAAAAAAATCTGTTGTGGCCAGCACAATATCTCTTGCCATTTTCATATTAGGCTATATAAGTACTGTATATAACATTTCTGGTATACAAAAAAAAAATCTAATTACATCTATTCTTTATTTTTCAATTGTTCTAAATGTTCGAGATTTTTCCAATTCATTGACGAGATTGGCGGTATTTCTGAAGGGTATATGATAACTTATATGTGTAGTAAGTACGTGTTTAGTTGACACTGATACTGTACATTTATATCAGTTACAAACATTTAAATTTTTCAACTGGTTTCCATACGCTGATTGATTCATTATACAATGGATTATTTTATATATTTATAATTCAGTCTATACCTAAATCTATAGAAGATATAATAAAAATGTTCAATGTATTGGATAGAGAATTTTATATTCTTTATTATTTGTAATAACATAAATTCCCAAAATATATTTAGAAAAATTTCTTCTTCCGATTGTCCAATTGTTACCAAAACATTTCCAGCTCTTCCCATTAACGTCAGATGAAAGAATACACACACATCTATCATTGTAAAAACGTTAAAATCGGATTCTAGTGACCTTAAAACGTGCTTATCCACTAAAATATGAATATGCGATTCCAATATCTCTCTTAGCTCTTAGCGAGAGGAAAAAAATTATGAAAACCTACGCAAATGGAGAGAAAAACTAACACATGTTTTCGATTTACCCTGCAATTTATTTTATTTTTAATATTAATAATTGTTTACTTAAATAAGGGGTAGATTAAAAAATTAAAAATCTGTTGTGGTCAGCACAATACCTCTCGTTATTTCCGTTTTGTTTCATAAGTATCGAATTTAGCACTTCTTGTACACACAAATAACTATCTATTCTTTCATTCTATAAGGAAAATTCTAAGAGTTTACTATTTCCAGTTGTCCAAATGTTATCAAAACCTATTCAGCTCTTCCTATTATCGAACCCAGGCCATTTAAATCATAACCGCTCATCTAACGCATACAATAATTTATAAATATTAAAATTGTATTAGTGTGTAACGTTTTGAAAACATTCTTTTCCGTTAAATATTTTGTTATCCACGAAGTAAAAGTAATTCTGTCCTAATCAGTAGTGAAGTCCGGACCTCACAGCATGTGAAAAAAGTTATCAAGTATCAATCTAATGCATTCTTCAACGTCAAAACATATTCAGCACACGTTAAGTAGAAGAAAAAGCGTGCGTAAAAAACAATGTTAGGTTTTTTGTGCCGCTTTTTATCAAGCGTTTCTCGTCTTTAGCGATCCATTACTTGACACCTCTTAATAACAAGATGGATCTGTTTAGATGAAGCTGTCTCTTAACAGAACGAGATACACATACTAATAGGTGCAGGGGAAATACTTATTCATGCGTATTCAACAATTAAAAAAGGATTAAATAATAATTTATTTAATTGTGTCAGCTTCTATGTAAGTGGTGAAAATTATAATTCATTTTTTAAAATATTGAAATCAGGGTTTTTAGTTTCACATATTTTTTTACTAATTACGATATAACATTAACATCTTCAGAACTAACAAAAATTAAAACATGTATAATTATTTAAATGAGATATGTCTATAATATACAGGGTGTAAATTTAAAAACGGGTCATAGGGCTATAACACAGAAAAACAGTTTTTTAGACTCCAAAAGTTTCTATATTAATCTATTGAAGAAAAAATTGGTGCCTATTATAAAGAAAAAAATTGCGAAATTTTTAATACCAAACACCTCATATTTCTGTTTCATATAAAGCCAGAAAATAAATTAAAAAATTTGTACAATTAAGAAAAAATATCATTAGCCATGAAACTGGCAGTAACAAAACATTGTAATTTTTTACTAACATGATAGGGGACAATTAAAGAATAAAGTTATTAATTAATACAAAATAACAATTAAAGATTAAAGTTATTAATTAATACAAAATAACAAAAAATAAAGTAAACACTAGGATTTTTATTTAAGAAACAATTATTATTTATTGCAATAGGTATTTACAAATTAAAGATGATCTATATGTAATAAGAAATAAGTTATAAGAATCGAGAAAAACTGCAAACTACAAGGAAACAATTAAAACCATTTAATAATTTATATTTTTTTTTTTTTTCACGAGACAAATTATCCAAGATTTCTCAAATAATGTATAAGAAACGTTTATTAATGAGCGTCTCAAGTCAACAATTGTTTTGTTTTGTTTCTGTCAGTTTCACGGCTATTGATATTTTTTCTTAATTGCCCAAAATTTTCAATTTATTTTCTGGCTTTAAATGAAACAGAAATGTAATGTGTTTGGTATCAAAAATTTCGTAATTTTTTTCTTTATAATATGCACTAATTATTTTTTCAATAAATTAATATAGAAACTTTTGGCATCTAAAAAGCTGTTTTTCTATGTTATAGCCCTATGACCCGTTTTAAAATTTCCACCCTGTATATCTTATTTATATAATTATACATGTTTTAATTTTTGTTAGATCTGATGATGTTAATGTTCAAGCGAAACTAGTAATCTAAATAAAAATATTTGTGAAACGAAAAACCCCGTATTTCAATATTTTAAAAAATAATAATTTATCCTACTTACACTATTTTAAATGCAGTACCTAAAGCAGGTACTTCTAAAATTTTAAATGAATAAATAAATAAATAAATTCCATAGTGCCAGCATATTATCAGCTACTATATCCCGAGGCCATTGATAATTTTATGACAGTTATCTAAAAGCAACGTGCTTGAGGAAGTTGTGATAAAATTATAAGAATTTATCAGTGATCGAGGGGTATTCTATGAGATTTTTTCTGCTATTTTAACAAAATTTACGAAGAAAATTTTTAATTTATAATAAATAAGAGTGTTTTATTGTATTTAAGTGTGAGTGTGTATTGTATTAATTGAAGCGTTATTACACTATCATACCGCCAAAACGTCATTTTCAAATTAAAATAATTAATCTTTAATTATCTGTCAAAGCTGTTTGTAATAATTAAAATTTGCATACAAAACTTATTTTTACATATTTTAGTGTTCCCGAATTCTTCTCATTTTCACAATTTCTTTTAATTAGTAGTAGCAATATTGGTTATATTTATTTATTTATTGTGTTTCTATTAAAAATATACATTTTTGTAATCATTTTGAAAACGAGTTATGTTCTTACCAGGAAAATTGCGGACAGAAAAACTTTTTTCCATCATTTTTATCTCTTATTGCTTGACAAAAATTAACATATAAATAAATATATCATCACGGCATATTACTCAATACTGAGTGTGCCAGTATCTACAACACATGTAGACATCGGTAATGATGACAATATATTTTACCGTGTAGGCGCTTACCAGGCGTCACCCATGGGCACTCATAGCTGGTGTGGAGAGTGCACTACAGGGATCACTTTTGTGCGATGTAAAGTCTGCAGTGGCCGGGATCGAACCCGGGTCACCAGATTGGCAACCTGACACTATACGCACACCCCATTAAAAATCTGATGTTGCCAACACAAAACCTCCCGCTATTTAATTTTTATTAATTTAAATACATACTTACGTATTTAGTAATGCTTAAAACTATATTATGTTCCATTGCATATAACTATTGCTTTATTTACGATTTTCTTTATTATTTAATATGTCACTATTATTAATTTGAAGTGATTAGTTTTTTGACAATGACGTTTACCTGTCAGGTACATTAATTTCAAAAATAAACTGTGTAACAAAGGAATTGTGTTTGCCTTAGGCTTCGGGATTAAAAAAAGAAAAATGATTTTAAATTAATCTGTAAAATATATAGAAAAAGTATTAATGTATACCTGTACAAAATTCAATAATCTATAATTTTCCAATGACGTTAAATGCGAAAAAATGGCATTTAATGGTATTTTTTGAAGAAAAACCATTATGAGCTTCAAGTAAAGTACCATTTCCGTTTATCTGATTTACACCAAAATCTAATGGCTTCTATTCCTATTAGAATAGGGTAGAAATACAAGGTTTCAGAATTTTCTGAATGATAGTATTTGAGTTAGAGTGCAAACAAAATTTGTACACACACACACACACACACACACACACACACACACACACACACACACACACACATACACATACACATACAGACATCATCGTGAAAATGTTAAAATTGGATTCTAGGGACCTTAAAACGTGGTCATTTACTAAAATCTCGATATGTGATTTTTAGCACGATCCCTATACCTCCCTTACCAAAGGGTAGCGGGAGGTAAAAAGCAGTTAAGTTTTTGCTTCTCTTGCAAAATTTTGTCCTCTAAATTTGACTCCTTTTCCATCATCTTGATCGATTTATTTAGAGCCTATTAGAAACCCTGAGCACTCTGCGTAAAATTGAACAGCGGTAGTCATGATGATATTCAATACTACATTTCATATCTTATGTTTATTAATACCTAATATAAAAACTTCTGATATGATAATTTTCAAATGCTCCACGAATAGAATATATTAAGGTATCTACTCGTATCGCTGTTTGAAAGATATTTTGTTACTTGATTATTCATTAGTTTCATTAGAAAATTATCTAAAAACAACCGCAGGAAAATTGAAACTTTCAGATAGGTAATTGGAACTGTCAAATAAATTCTACAAGTCAACAGTCGTTTGTTATTGATATATGGCTGTTCTATATTTATTATTAATGTAGCCTGAATAAAAAAAAAACAATGTTCATGCAAGTGCTTTGCATATGATTTATGAAACAAACGAAAACAATTTTTGAATAAAAATGTATTGTGTTGAATGTGTTTTCACAAAGAAATAATTATACACGTTTGCGAATATGTTTAGGAAGGATCGTTTGAGGAATGATTTGGTGTATGAAGAATGCAAGATCTTATACTGTAATACACTTTTCATAACGCTATACCAACATCTTTATTCTATGAGAAATAGTGTATTACTTTATAATGAATAAATGTGAAACTTTTTATGGCAAATGCATTTGTCACTTTAGCTTAGCATAAAAAAATATAATATTTTTTCTTCAAACAATGAAATATTTTCCTATCCAATTAAACATTTTTTCGCGCTACTTGTATTGTAAGTATGTATTGCAACCATAGTTACTACGTATGTAAGTTACCTTTTCCGACGACCACTACGAAAAGTACATAAATTCACACGCTAAACTATTACTGAAAGTTGGTCATTGCACATCACTACCAAAGATGTGTGAAATGAAAGCTCGTTAGCCAATTAGATGCGTCCGGAACTGTGTGATATGATTTTATCACACACTGCGATAACTGAGCGAACTAACCTAAAAATTTGTATGTAAAAATTTCACAGTTGCTGTTGATTTATCAGATTTTAACATAATTTTTGGTGAATTCTGATGGCAATGATGTAAACATAATCTGTTTTAATATTTTTATGAAAATTTTATATTATTTTATTTTTTGTGGTCGTCGGAAAAATATCGTGTACAACACGTGCTGAAAGGGTATTTCACACTCACGTGATTAAACCACCAACTTTCAGCACTAGTTATACAATATACTATTTATATTTGTTTATAATTTTACCTTCACGACGGAACTTAATAAATTTACTTACATTCCTAGGAAAATAATCCCAGGTAACTTGAATTGAAAAGTGTAGTGAAAAACAAATTATAATGTTGATGACAGATATCAACCAGGCTATATTTTTGAATATTTAAGCATAATAATTTAGTAGTGCGAAAAATATAATAAGTAACACGAAATGTACATACATCTTAACATTCTCGCAAGTTACTAGGACCTCGGCGTACGCCTCGGTCTAGTACAACTTCCTCGGATATAAAGATGTACTTACATTCCTTGTTACTTAAATAACTATTATGTCATATATTACTTCCCGCTTCCCTTGGTAAGGGAGGTATAGGGATTGTACTAAAAATCACATGTCAAGATTTTGATAAATGACCACGTTTTAAGGTCCCTAGAATCCGATTTTAATCTGTGTGTACCTCTGTGTGTGTGTGTGTGTGTGTGTGTGTGTGTGTGTGTGTGTGTGTGTGTGTATGGATTTTGTCAACACTCTAATCCAAATACTATCATTCAAAAAATTCTGAAACCTTGTATTTCTACCTTATTCTAATACGAAAAGAAGCCATTAGATTTTGGTGTACCTAAATTAGGTAACCAGAAATGGCACTTGACTTGAAGCTCAAAATAGTTTTTCTTCGATAAATACCTTTAAATAAATGAATACAGTGGAATAGTATTACGAGAAGTCATGGGCCTACATGGTCTGGAGAGCCGCTAATCTCGGCAATGAATTAGAAGAATCTCGAACATTTAGAAGAGTAGGACGAAACTTATTTATAGAATGAATTAAAAAATATGTAATTAGAATTTTTTGTGTGTACCAGAAATGTTAAATACAATACTTATATAGCCTAATATGAAAATGACGAGAGGTATTGTGCTGGCCACAACAGATTTTTTACCTCTCGCTAAGAGAGGTATTGGATTCATGCTAAAATTCACATATCCAGATTTCAGTGAATAAGCTCGATTTAAGATCCCTAGAATCCGATTATAACATTTTTAAAATGATGTGTGTGTGTGTGTGTGTGTGTGTGTGTGTGTGTGTGTGTGTGTGTGTGTGTGTGGATGTGTGTATGTGTATATGTGTGTATGTGTGTATGTCTGGATGTTGTAGACACGATTCCTCAAAAACCATAAGACTTAAAAATTGTTTAACTATGGATTCTTCAATCTGACATTCCTGGGAAGAGTTGAAAAGGTTTTGGTAACAATTGAACAACCGAAAGTAGTAGTTTCTTAAAAAAATTCTTCTAAATATAATTTTTTGGGAGTTTCTTTTATTAAATATTGAAGAACATAAAATTCTCCATCTAATACACTTAAAATTTTTATTATATCTTGTATAGATTTAGAGATAAAAACTCTATAATTTATAGAGTACACTAATCGCAGAGGCCAAGGCACTAAGGAAACCAATTGACAAATTCCAATGTTTATAACATGACACATGTCATTGTCAAATATCAACAGTTTTAGTGACATTCTGATAGCTGGAACAATCTCTGATATTTAGAAACTTCCTCATACAATGAAAAATAGATATAATTAGAATTACATGTATGCAGAAAACATGTTAAATACAATAAAAAACAGTATTTGGGTAAAGTTCTGTATTTTTTTTGTTATAAAACAACGGTTCGAAAGGGAAGTGCAATACAATACTTATATAGCCTAATATGGAAATGGCAAGAGGTCTTGTGCTGGCCACAACAGATTTTTTTATCTTGTATTAGCATAAAAAACTATTTTTGTTTCCATTAAATTTCTGTGTGTTTCCATCAATTTCTCGCCTCTTGCGATTACGAAAGCCGCTATAGAGCGCTAACTGAAATTCTCACCAAACTAGGAACTCGTTTTCGTTTAGTGTTGATTGCGTGACTGAATATTGAAAAGGTGGAATTAATTACGAGCATTTAGCAGCAAGTGCGAGCAGCGTTTGACTATTTTTGCACCAATCGCACGTTACGATAGAGTTACTATAGCTAGTAAGAAGCCAGCACTTTATGCTTGAGTTCAGTCCGTGGCAGAACGTGCGAGTAGTTTATGAAGCTATTATGTTTATCTCATAACCTATTACAAAAATCTTAACATATCGACCGGTATAGGAGAAATATAAATAAGGCTCTGCTATCTATAGTACTGAACTAAATTGGAATTATGGTACTGTTACGGCAAATTACTCTAACATGATTTAAATACGAATTTAAAACATGTTTGCATTTTAAATTTGATTTAAAGATTGTATTTGAATTAAAGTTTCAGATAAAATGCTAATTTAGGAAAGGTTTAAATGATAAAGTCACTAATGGTACAGATTTTTCAAAGTTGTAACGCAATACCTACAATTTATCTGATGTTCAGATATTTATTTTATAAATTGCTTCATTCTCGATTTATTTAACAAAAATTTGTTCTTTTCGCGTATTGTTATTATTGGTGACTCCTGTGGTGCACTCTCCACACAAGCCATGAGTGCCCGTGAGGTGACGCCTGGTAAGCGCCCACACGGTAAAATATATCGTCATCATTACCGATGTCTACATGTGTTGTAGATACTGGCACACTCAGAAATGGGTGATATGCCGTGATGATATATTTATTTTATTTATTTATTATTGGTAACATTATGAGGGGCCTCGGCGCTTCGAATGTCAGTGATAACGATTTTTTTTACCTCTCGCTAAAAAACGTATTGGAATCATGCTAAAAATCGCATATCCAGATTTTAGTGGATAAGCACGTTTTAAGATCCCTATAATCCGATTATAACATTTTTACGATGATGTCCATGTGTGTGTGTGTATGTGTGTGTGGGTGTTGGAACCACGGTTTCTGAAATACTATAAGACTTAAAAAATATTGAACTACAGTTTCCTCAATCGGACATTCATGGGACGATCTGATTAGAATTGGGTAACAATTGGACAACATGAAGTAATGGTTTCTTTAAAAAAAATTCTAAATATAATTTTTGGAGATTTTTGTTATTACAAATATTGAAGAACATAAAATTCTCCATCTAATACACTTAAAATTTTTATTATATCTTGTATAGATTTCGAGATAAAGGCACTGTAATATATAGAATAATCTAATGTAATACATCGCAGAGGCTAAGGCACTAAGGAAACCAGTTGACAAATTCAAATGTTTATAACATAGTAATGTTTATAACATACTTTGTAAATGACAGATGTCAGTGTCAAAAGTAACAATTTTAGTGAAATTCTGAAAGCATGATGTTTCGCCTAGCTCATTTTCTAGTATTCAAACCTATGCAGAAATTTCAAAACTCTTCCAACCAAACGTGGAAAATAAAAAGATAAATTTTAGAGTACATTGGCAGCAAAATTACAATCGCCCGTCTTTTGTTTCGTGGCTAGGCAGATAATATTCTAAATCACCCTCGTATATAAAGTACCTAACTATTATCTACTACAATATTTACATTTAGAAGAAGTTTCTTACATACGTTTATATATATACAGTATGTCCCCGGATTGAGTTTACAAGAGGAAAAAAATTTTTATTTTTGATTTTACGAAAAAATGCCCAAGGAAGAAAAATTTTTGCTTGAATTAAAACGCATGTTTCAGTTATTGAAACTTTTAATTAATGTAAGGTTCTTTTATTATAACGTTTTTTCTTATTTTGTCCTACTAATAATACAGTTATTACATTGAATCTAACATGATTTTAGTTAGCTTTGAAATATTGACAAATGATTATTAATTCTAATCTCAGAAAAAAAACGGCGAAAATCAAAATTTTATTCAATTAATGCCCATATTCATAAACTCCCGTAAAGAATTTAACGGTTCGTTATAATTTTTATCCAGTAAAAACAGTCGACACTTCAAGAAAAATCGAAATTTAATTTGTCAAGTTTGATTCTATTTGTCAAAAATTGTAACGAGTCGTTTTCAAACTTTACGACTGTTTATGAATATGGGCATAACTCTTTTTATCTGAAATTAGAATTAATAATCATTTGTCAATATTTCAAAGCTAACTAAAATCATGTTAGAGTCAATGTAATAACTGTATTATTAGGAGGACAAAATACGAAAAAACGTTATAATAAAAGAACCTTACATTAATTAAAAGTTTTAATAACTGAAACATGCGTTTTAATTCAAGCAAAAATTTTTCTTCCTTTGGCATTTTTTCGTAAAATCAAAAATAAAAATTTTTTTTCCTCTTGTAAACTCAATCCGGGGACATACTGTATATATATATATAAAATAAATGTTTGAGTATTACAATATTCATTTATTTAGTCTGTGGGATAATCTTAATCCTTCAATAAATTTTCCATATAAAACAAACAGAAATTTCTTGTACAAATGTTGGTGTTAATAGTCTAATATTAATTACGACTCCTCGTAATCCAGATTCGTATTTACCAATTCCGTTTCCTTCTAATCTTAATTTATCTTTCCCCAATTATCCATATATCCTTCTCCAACTTTATGGCCCTAACCCAATTCCCAAAATTGGTCTTATAAATTATAAATGACTCTACACAACCCGATCACTAAATTTAAACTTCGGCACGAAATTGGTTTTTAATCCATAGCTTTCGATTCGATCCTTCCAAAAATAAAATCAATTTGGTGACATCTGTTGGGATATTTTCCGAATAAGAAACTAGAGGGCAACCGTAAGGAATAAAATTGCATATAAAAGCAATATGGAAGAGGAAGAGATTTAGTTTTATATACTTTTTATGCATTTTTGTGTGGTGTACCTATTACTTTTTATATGTAAATCAATGTATAAAAGTTATTTGTGCAATAAGAATGAATATAATATACTTGCCTTCAAAAATTTATATGGTTTCGATTAAGTTAGGACATTACATTTTAAAACGATGCTCGTTATTGACAATACTTTCGCTTCGACTTTCGCTGTAACGTAAGTTCATTTTATTTATTTGGATACATAATATATTACAAAAATCATTATGAGCTTCAAGTAAAGTGCCATTTCCGGTTATCCGTTTTACACCAAAATCTAATGGTTTCTTTCATTATTAGAATAGAGTCAAAATACAAGGTTTCAGAATTTCTGAATGATAGTATTTGAGTTAGAGCGTGGAAAAAATCCAAACACATACACACATACACAGAAAAAACAAACCTTCTAAATTGTAGTTAAATTTACTAAATAAATCTGTGATTTTCAGCCTTCTAATATGTTTTCATTAAATTGTCTAAGTTGATTTAGTTAAATTTACTAAATTTGTAGTAACAAATTATAGTAAAATTAAATACAAAATTAGATTAAATGACTACATTTAGTATTGAACTAAAAATAAATAAAGAAATTAACTAAATATTTATTTAAATTTTCTATTTACTTACCTAATTTATTAGATAAATCACCGATAATCGAAGGACAAAAATAATGACGCCAAAATATAATAAAATAAATTAAATAATTAAAATAACTATTTTATATATTTAAATTAACGATTTTTTACAAAATATTTATTATCTATTTCGGATTAGTTAAAATCAGGGTTGTTAAAAAAGCCATTTTTTGAATTTTGGACGGGACAGTGGTTAAATTTGGTTTTAACTGTCCAAAATTGGTCAGAAATGGTCAAAACTTGTCAAAATACTAATAATTCATTATAAATCATTAAATATTCCATTTATTAATTTAATCCGACGCATATTGATGCTTGTAGGCAAATATGTTCGTACACGTCTTATTGCCTGTTGTTTGAGTATAATGTAAAACATTTTTGTAAAATAATTTTCGGTTTTGTTTTATTAAATGAAATAAATGTATCAATGGCATGTTAAAATTTTCATATTTGAATTCCTAGTGAAATAACGTATTATTTGAATGGTCTAATGTATTTTGACCAGTGGTAGTGGTCAAATTACATTTTGACCAGGACGGTTAAAACCGGTTAAAACCTGTGGATAAAACCACTCTGGTCAAAATACCTACAACCCTGGTTAAAATGCTAAATTTAGATTTGTAAATTATACTTAATTATTAGACATTTTCCCTGATAAAATAATATCTAATTATAATTATATAAAATTTCAAATCTTTTTTTTTCTGTGTACGGACATCTTGAAAATGTTATAATTGGATTCTAGGGACCTGAAAACGTGGTCATTTATTAAAATCTCGATAAGTGATTTTTAGCACGATCCCTATACCTCTCTTACCGAGGGTAGCGAGAGGTAAAAAGAAAACATTTTAGTATTTTGAGTTCTGGAAACCAAGTTAGAGGGGTAGGGGATACGATAAAATCACTTTCCACTGATCGCTAGTACCATAATAAATTTTCCAATTCAATTAAGAAAGGATTGGAAAAATTTTAATTAACAAATATTTTTCGCAGCAGAATTTTAAAATATTTTAAATATTTTCACACTTAAAATGAAAATGTTTTATAATTAATCTATCCCAGTTAATGGAGCAACTGTGTACAGTGTTTTTATTTTAATCAATTTGGATCAAACTATAAACATTAATTATTATTTTAATTGCGAAACATGTAGTATGGCGCCTAAGTTATTAGAAATCTAAATATTTTAAGTAATATTAGAAAACAAGCTAATATTTTAAGTCAAATTCCATAAACAATTCACAAATTAATTATTATTCATTGGTTGTAATAAATATGCAAAGTTTTCCTGCAATATATCTAAGATTATTGCTAATAGCTAAACTAATTAGATTATTGTATAATGAACAGCGATCTTAAGATTTTATTGCCAATATGTCACTTCGCATAGTACTTAAAAGTTAAGTGTTTCGCGTACTATAAACATTAATTGCTGAATAACAAATTACAGTAGGATAAACGATTTGAGATCTGTTTATATTATAAAACATATAAATTATTTTAGACACTTTGTGAATCCATAAACCTAGATTCAAATCATACCTAGGAACAGTAGGAGAAAATGACTCAACAATGACTCAATAACGCATTTAAATTCAAAGGGATCTAGATAGCTTGTTGCAATTTCCTTTACTTAATAATATTCGAATCCATTTTGTGCAAATACATACTACACTAAATCTCTATGTACAAAGAACCGCATTAATAGCCGTAGAGAGAAAAAAAATCTGATGTGGCCAACACAAAACCTCCCGCTATTTAATTTGTACATACATACATACATACATGCATAAAATCACGCGTTTCCCACTTAGTGGGTTAGCAAAAACCCGGAAACAATAGTAACAATAAGAGAAGGGATAAGAGTAAGAGCTCAGCTGACTCACTTCACTCTTTAACAACATTCTTCTTTCGCCTTGTCCACAATCATCATAGCATTCATACATAAGAACATATTAAAGTGACCGATTTTCGGTAGCGAATAACCGCATCCGGACCACAATAATAGTTACGCAACAATCATCTTTCGCCACACATTCCTATCCATTTTTATTAATTTAAATACATACTTACGTATTTACTAACGCTGCAAACTGTTCCATTGCATAAAACTATTGATTTATTTACTATTTTCTTTTTAAAATGTCACTATTATTAATTTGAAGTGATTAGTTTTTTGACTGTGACATTTACTGTCAGTTACATTCATTTGAAATATGAACTGTGTAACAAAGGAATTGCGTGTATCTTAGGCTTCGGGACTAATTAAAATTTTTTTTTTAAATTTATCTGCAAAATATATAGAAAAAGTGCTAATGTATTCCTGTACAAAATTTAATAATCTTTATTTTTCATAAGACATACAATGCGAAAAAATGGCATTTAATGATATTTTTTGAAGAAAAACCATTATGAGCTTCAGGTAAAGTGCCATTTCCGGCTATCCGATTTACACCAAAATCTAATGGCTTCTCTTCATATTAGAATAGGATAGAAATACAAGGTTTCAGAATTTTCTGAATGATAGTATTTGAGTTAGAGCGAAGACAAAATCCCTACACATACATACACAAACACACACACACACACACACACACACACACACACACACACATACACACACACACACATACAGACATCATCGTGAAAATGTTAAAATTGGATTCTAGGGACCTTAAAACGTGGTCATTTACTAAAATCTCGACATGTGATTTTTAGCACGATCCCTATACCTCCCTTACCAAGGGTAGCGGGAGGTAAAAAAGAATTGAAATTTTGTCTAATTATAATTACATAATATTAGGCAATAAGTCTAATAATTTAGTATAATTTACTAATCTTAATTTAGCATTTTAACTAACCCGAAATAGATAAAAATATTTTGTAAAATTTAAATATGTACATAGTTATTTTAATTACATATTTTATTTAATTTTATTATATTTTGGCTTCATTATTTTTGTCCTACAGTTTTCGGTGATTTATCTAATGAATTAGGTAAGTAAATAGAAAATTTAAATATACATTTAGTTAATTTCTTTATTTACGTTTAGTTCAATACTAAATGTAGTCATTTAATCTAATGTTGTATTTAATTTTAGGCTGAAAATTACAGATTTGTTTAGTTAATTTAACCAAAATTTAGATAGTTCTTTTTTCTGTGTATTATAGTCAAAACTATAAGTCTTAAATCTGTAAATAGTGAACAAAATCGCAACGAAACCTGCCACTCTTATGTAGAATTTTATATTAATCAACAAAAATAGATGCGTTTTTGTCAGTTATTTTACAGATTTAAACTTACATTTCGACCATAATACGGCCATAAGTTTTACAGGACAGATGTCAATTAAGAAAATTTTTTTACCTCTCGCTAAGATAAGTATTGGATTCATGCTAAAATTCGCATATCCAGATTTTAGTGAATAAGCACGTTTAAAGTCACTAGTATCCGATTATAACATTTTTACAATTTGTACAATGATGTGTGTGTGTATTGTGTGTGTGTGTGTGTGGATGTGTGTGTGTATGTGGATGTGTGTGTGTGTGTGCGTGTGGATGTGTGTGTGTGTGTGTGTGTGGATGTGTGTGGGTATGGATGTGTGTGTGTGGATGTGTGTGTGTGTGTCTGGATGTTGGAGGGACGGTTTATTAGATTCTATAACACTAAAGCCCAATTTAACAATGTATTACTTAATTTGACATTAATAGGAAGAGCTGAAAAGGTTTTGGTAACAATTGGACAACAGGAAGTAGTAGTTTCTTAAAAAAAATCTTCTAAATACTATTTTTTTTAGAAATTTATGTTATTACAAATATTAAAGAATATAAAATTCTCAATCCGATACATTTCATATTTTTATTATATCTTCTATAGATTTAGAGAATTATAAATATATAAAATAATCCATTCTAATAAATCTCATAGCCCAAACAATTGTAATTGACAGGAAATTGTGAGTTGTCAGTGTCAAAAATCCAGATACATTACTGAAGGCTTTCTTCTGAAAAGTACATTTAACATTTCTGATTTTATTATTAATTAAATAAAAATAAAAATATAGATACATCTATTACATATACCCATCAGAAACACCGCCAATTTTGTTAATGAATTTGAAGAATTTCGAACATTTGAAAGAGTAGGAGGAAACTTATATGTAGAATGAATTAACAAATTTATAAATATATGAATAGTAAATGTAATTAGAATTTTTAGTATGTATCAGAAATGTTAAATACAATATGTACCTGCTGATATTGCCTAACATGGAAATAGCGAGAGGTCTTGTGCTGGCCACAACAGATTTTTTCCTGTCACGGATTCTCGTGTTCATATATCTCCTTATTTTCTGCTATTAAGGATGCACGAATAAAAATATGTTATGTTCTTACAAATGGGAAAAGTTCTTTTCATTATTACTCTTTGAAACTTTTATACCAACATTAATATGCGTGCTTGAAAAGAGCTGCTATATTTAGAGCACCACAAATGTCATTTTGAGACTATTTCTTAATAACTACTTGTATTCTTGAAAATATTTAGCACTTAAGAAGTGTTAAGTAGGTGTAATAATTCACGGCATAACCTCATTTTTTGAATATTACATTCCTATTCCTACCGTATTTCCATAACAAAGCTATTCCAAAAAAGAAAAGGCGTGATGAAACGTTAATTTATTTTTCCATAACAATAGGATCTAAATCATAACTGCTATTAATACATTGTGACATCATCATGAAGAGAATGGATTAACGGGCTTTATTTATACAAAAAAATAGATAAAAATTATAAATTATGACCCTTTCTCGTACTTTTCATGGTACTTTTCAAAGGGTAATGAATTTATTATTTGACAACTAGTAATTATACATAGATCTTTATCACATTTTTATGAAAATACAAGAAATAAAATTTAAAATTATTAAATTCAATTATAACTTTTCGATATAAAAGGATGTATATAATATGCTTGTCTTTCTAACATTCATATTGTTTCGACTAAATACTTTCGCCTTATTTCCACCGATTGTCCTAATGCGTAAGAGCTATAATTAGTAACTAAGCGCAATGCGCAAAAATGTTCATCATATGACAACATTTACTACCACTTCTAGCTTTGCATAAGGATTAATGCTTAAAAACTAAGAGCAATGCGTAAGAACAAAATATTGCAAACTTCTAACCTGAACTCTTAACTGTTATACAATTACTAAATTTTTAATTTTTCTGTATGGATACAGAAAATTATGTATAAAAAAATCTGTTGTGGCCAGCACAAGACCTTCCGTTAATTTGATGTATTTTGTACAAATCCCATACCAAAAGTTCATTGGAAAAGATTCTATATATCCAGTAAAATTGTAACACGAACATAATAAAATTTTCTACAAATTCCATACAGAAAGTTCCTTGGCAAATATTCTATAAATCCAATAAAATTATACATTATGTATACTCATATATAAATACTCTAAAAATGCGTACACTTACGAAACATTATCTTTACAATCAAATAATATTACTACCAAGTTTATATCTCTGCCCATTTTTGAATTAAAAATGGATAAATGCTATAAAAAAGTTCCTTGGAAAAGATTATATACATATATCCAATAAAATTATAACACGAACACATACTATTTTTTACACGTTTACCGTCACTGATATTGTGTCATTATTTTATTGTTCACATATTTGGTTTCACATTTGCCAATAAATCTTAACTCATAATATGTGAAGATGACATTGATCAGACATCTTTAAAAATTAAACCATTATTTTTCATGTAGGTATGTTGTTACGTAATAAAAAGTTTATAATTCTTGATGACATACGTAAATGAAATAGTCTCTTTTTGCTGCACAGGTCATAGAATCTGTTCATTTATTAACAGATTCTATAACCTATGGAGCAAAAGGAGACACTACTTCATTTACGTATGTCGTGAAGAATCATACACTTGTTACTGCGCAACGACAGTCTTACGTAAAGAGTACTATATACTCTTTTCTTATAATATTTTATCTAATAGCATGTGTTCCAAAGTAATACAATACATGTATTTCGCTAGGTTCAACTGGGGTAATTGTGAAACATAAAAATATTGAGCTAAATGTAAAACACCATCGCCATTTTATTCTGGTTTGAACTAAATAAAAATGTTATGCGATAGAAAGAACCTTGTTCTATGTATATTCTCATTTTGGAATTTCTAACTTTAATAATACGCCGATAAAAATTGTTTAGTGTGACTTCATAAAATGAACTCACAAAAATTTCATTTTGGCTTGCAATACATACTTTCCCTTTATTTCAAAACATTGTAAAGCATGGAATTTTATACTGATTTAAACGTAATGTACGCGAAGACATTTGTTACAACTCGTTGATAAGATCTTTGATTTTTATTGAAATCAGGTAGTTTTTTGTTTATTCAGCTTTAAAATTATGGGATTCAATAGAAAAATATGTTTTTGGGTAAAAGTGAAATTCATTCGGTCATCAATATGACAAAAGAAAAGAAATTTATTATTAAATTATTATTCCTAACAGCCCGATTCTCAAAAAAGTTTAGGCTAATACTCATTTTTACCTCCCGCTACCCTTGGTAAGGGAGGTATAGGGATCGTGCTAAAAATCTAATATCGAGATTTTAGTAAATGACCACGTTTTAAGGTCCCTAGAATCCATTTTTAACATTTTCAGGATGATGTCTGTATGTGTGTATGTGTGTGTATGTGTGTGTGTGTGTGTGTGTGTGTGTGTGTGTGTGTGTGTATATGTGTACGAATTTTGTTTGCACTCTAACTCAAATACTATCATTCAGAAAATTCTGAAACCTTGTATTTTTACCCTATTCTAATAGGAATAGAAGCCATTAGATTTTGGTGTAAATCGGATGAACGGAAATGGTACTTTTCTTCATAAAATACCATTAAATGCCTTTTTTTCGAATTTTATGTCTTATGAAAATTAAAGATTATTGAATTTTTTACAGGAATACTTTTTCTATATATTTTACAGATAAATTTAAAAATATTTTTTTTTATTAGTCACGAAGCCTAAGATAAAAACTATTCCTTTGTTACACAGTTCATTTTTCAAATAAATGTAACTGACAGTAAATGTCACTGTCAGAAAACTTATCACTTCAAATTAATAATAGTGACATTTTAAAAAGAAAATAGTAAATAAAGCAATAGTTTTCTGCAATGGAACAGTTTGCAGCGTTAGTAAATACGTAGGTAGGTATGTATTTAAATTAATAAAAATTAAATAGCGGGAGGTTTTGTGTTGGCCACATCAGATTTTTTGATTAGCGAATTCTATTCTATTCCGGTATTTAAAATTTAATCTTCATATTATTATCGGAAAAAGTAGATATTGGGAATAGATTAAACTTTATTTTAAGATAAAAACTATCAAATTTAAAGTAGAATTCGCTAATGCAAAAATGAGAATTAGCTTAAACTTTTTTGAGAATCGATCAGTAAATGTTTAAATTTTATTATTCATTTGATATTTAATTTCAGCAATGAGTGTTCGTGAGGTGACGCTTGGTAAACGCCCGCATATTACAAATATGTCTCCATTATTGAATCTGTGACAAAGCAAATTGGCACACCCGAGAAATGGGTAATATGCCGTGATGATATATTTATTTATTTATTTCGATGCAATATTTATGTTACGTTGGAGCAACCGGCCATAAAAATATTAGCTATAGAAATAAAGATATAAAATTTTGAAACGTGAGGAAAATTGGCACGCCTGTCGGTTATGCTTAAAAAGTGCTGCTGATATGGGCTTTTAAAATAAAAACAATCCAACGTGACTTGTGAACAAACAGATAAAACTATTAAACTCCAAATAATTTATGTAAACTGTATTCAGTTGCAATCCCAGAATACATAGTTTTTACTTTTTATTCTAATCCGCTATTTTATTTCTTGCAGCTGTTTTAAATTAGGTCACTTGATTATTTTAATTCCAGAAACAAATGCGCTAATTAGGTAAATCCTTTGCATAAATTGGGAGTTTTATCCTTGTTTGTGGAAGTATAGGTGTTAATAATTTTGGCTTAAAGTCGTTTTTATTTGTGCGGTTATCTCACGCAATTCTGTGAACGACGCGCCCTATAAATTTAAATATCGAGGTGGATTTTTTTATCGCCTGAGGGTTGTTATTCACCCTTGATACGGATACCGCAGGGAAAAGTTATTTATGTTTAGAAAATGAGGATGAGAGATATTTTGAAAGAAAACTAATTTTAGAATACATCAGACGTTATTTATGATATACCTACTCTTGTAGACGATAAGACATATTTATGATAATCTAGATCCAATAACAATATTGAAAATTAAAACTTAATGAAAATATGGGTAGTATAGATACAAGTATCATCACAGATTTTATCCATTGCCAGATGGGTACTCAGTAAAAAAAATCTGATGTGGCCAACACAAAACATCCCGCTATTTAATTTTTATTAATTTAAATACATACCTACGTATTTAGTAACGCTGCAAACTATATTATGTTCCATTTCATATAACCATTGCTTTATTTACGATTTTCTTTATTATTTAATATGTCACTATTATTAATTTGAAGTGATTAGTTTTTTGACAATGACGTTTACCTGTCAGTTACATTCATTTGAAAAATTAACTGTGTAACAAAGGAATTGTGTTCATCTTAGACTTCGGGATTAAAAAAAAGAAAATGATTTTTAAATTTATCTGTAAAATATATAGAAAAAGTATTAATGTATACCTATACAAAATTCAATAATCTATAATTTTCATAATGACAAAATGCGAAAAAATGGCATTTAATGGTATTTTTTGAAGAAAAACCATTATGAACTTCAAGCAAAGTGCCATTTCTGTTTATCCGATTTACACCAAAATCTAATGGATTCTATTCCTATTAGAATAGGGTAAAAATACAAGGTTTAAGAATTTTCTGAATAATAGTATTTGAGTTAGAGTGAAGACAAAATTCCTACACATACACACACACACACACACACACACACACACACACACACACACACACACATACATACATACACACATACACACATACACACATACACACATACAGACATCATCGTGAAAATATTAAAAATGAATTCTAGGGACCTTAAAACGTGGTCATTTACTAAAATCTCGATATGTGATTTTTAGCACGATCCCTATACCTCCCTTACCAAAGGTAGCGGGAAGTAAAAAAATAAGTTTTTTTACCTCTCGCTAAGAGAGGTATTGGATTCATGCTAAAAATCGTATATCCAGATTTTAGTGAATCAGCACGTTTTAAGGTCACTAGAATCCGATTATAATATTTTTACGATGATGTCTATGTGTGTGTATTAAATATACTTCCCAGAAAACGCCTTCAGAAATGTATCTGTATTTTTGACACTGACATTTATCTGTCAATTACAAACGTTTTAATTTTTCAACTGGTTTCCATGGTGTTATTTGGACTTTGAGATTCAGTACAACGGATTATTTTATATATTTATAATTCTCTATCTCTAAATCTATAGACAATAATACAAATCTTCAATTTGTAATAACATAAATTTCCAAAAAATAATATTTAGATGATTTTTTTTAGAAACTACTACTTCCGGTTGTCTAATTGTTACCAAAACCTATACAGCTCTTCCCAATTATGTGAGATTAAGGAATGCGTAGTTACATTGGTCTTTAGTCTTATAGAATTTGAGAAACCGTCCCTTCAACATCCAAACACAGACATACATATCCACACCTACACACACACACACACACACACACACACACACACACACGCGCGCGCACACACACACACATACATACATACACACACACATCATTGTAAAAATGTTAAAATCGGATTCTAGTGATCTTAAAACGTACTTATTCACTAAAATCTGAATATGCGGGAGGTAAAAATTATTAAGAGAGTTCTAATTAATTTAACTTTCGGTACTTAATTTCAAATACCCAGATAAATATCTTTTTTTAGATGGTGTAAATTTTGTTTTCCACGGCCAACCTTATAATTCTATGACTTCTCGTATTCCAGTAAAAAAACCACATTATCCCATATCCAAACAATTTAATTAATCTTCATTTTCTGGACAATTATTTTCTCTCCTGGATCTGATCAGGATTAATTGTCTCCGGTTTGATTTGTGTCAAGTGGAAATTGGTTTTTGGACCATACGCGTGAATATTTGATGGTGAAGTCTCTAAGGAATGCACGTCCTGTGACCAACCAGTTCGGTCCACAATTCCGATTCGCTTTGTGAATTATTTACCGGTTCGCCGTTCACTCCATTTCACCGAGGATAATCAAGTTTCAGACTTACAGAATAATCTACAATTTTCAATATCAGAAAAGGAATTTATCAGAAATGTAATATCAAACTTATATCTTATTCCGAGTCTTATTCACAGAAATAGGTGGTTCTCAATTTGCTTGCAAAGAGATATTTGGATTTACAGGATTCGATTTGAAATTAGCAATATTTCACAAAAAAAAAATCTGTTGTGGCCAGCACAAGACCTCTCGCCATTTCCATATTAGGCTATATGTATAAGTATTGTACATATTTGACATTTCTGATACACACAAAAACACATATCTTCTTTATATATTTTTATATTTTTAATTCATTCTATTCACTCTTATTATTCTAATGTTCGAGATTCTTCCAATTCATATATGAGATTGGCGGTATTTCTGCAGAGTATATGTAATATATGTATCTATAATTATAAATATTTAATTAATAATAGAATAAGAAATATTAAATGTACTTCCCATAAAAAGTTTTCAGTAATGTGTTTGGCTTTTTGACACACATTTATCTGTCAATTACAAACATTTTAATTTTTCCACTTGTTTTCCATGGACTGCGAGATACATTTACAACTTAGTATTTTATATATTTATGTCTCTATCTTTAACTCCATAGAAGATAAAGATTTTTAGGTATATTCTTTAATATTAGTAATAACAGAAATTTTCAAAAAATAATATTTAAAAGATTTTTTAAAGAAACTATTACTTCCGGTTGTCCACTTATTACCAAAATCTAATCAGCTCTTCTCAGGAATGTCAAATTAAGGAAACTGCAGTTAAATATTTTTTAAGTCTTAGTATTTGAGAAACCGTGGTTCCAACATCCACACATACATCCACACACACTCACACACACACGGACATTATCGTAAAAATGTTATAAACGGATTATAGAGACCTTAAAACATGCTTATCCACTAAAATCTAGATATGCGATTTTTAGTATGATCCCAATACCAATACCTCTCTTACAAGGATGTGCATTTACGCGTAAAAAAATATTTTTTACGTTTACGTGTAAAAAATGCGTAAAAAATGTTAAATAAGTTAAAAACGTACATAATGTATAATTTTAGTTCTTAATAACGACACTAGATGACTTGTAGTTTACAAATGTCACATTACAGTAACTTTCCTATCATAAATATATTCTAAAACGACTGAAACTATGATAAGTTCATAAGAAAGAGACTAAAATTATTGTAAAGTATTAAAAAAACATTCTGAAACTATAGATAAATTAACATAAAATGCTTAAAATTTGTTTAAAATTTCATTTTCAATAAGTTTGGAGCTAATGATTTAAATCTATTTCAAATTATTTGAAACTATATATTATTAATAATTAATAAATAGAAAATGAAATTTTAGTTTTACAAATTTTTTTATTCGCCGTCTATTTTTAAATGTCTTCAAATTTTATTTCTTTACAAAACTGCCTAAAATTTTCATAAAACATTTAAAACATTTTAAAAATATAATATAATATGCTTCAAATTTACGTATTTAGCCTAATTTTGACGTAAAATGTTTTTAAAGTTTGACGTTTGAGGTTATGTCTCAGGAAATATTTCCCTACTAATGTGATTGTTGATAATTTGGAGGTACCTAATTGTTCGTCTGAATCAAAGAAATATGTTGATGTCACGTAGACTGCTTGTTCTGGAATATTCATTACAGTCTAAAAGAAAATATCTTTATAAAAAAAAAATATACTCATGGTAATATTTTACATTATCTACGTAGAAAATTCTCAAATATTGTGAATGTAAAAAATAATTTTTTACGCGTAAAAAATAACGTATAATACGTGACGCATTTTACGTGCCCATCCCTGCTCTCTTAGCGAGAGGTAAAAAACTAATATTAAAGATGACTAAATTCTATATAGTTTTTCAAGCTGTTGTCAAAGTTATAGTAAATATTTCCGAAGAAATGAAAATTTATATTCACTAAGTTCCTAATTTTCCTTCGATAAATGTTAAAAACAATGGCTGGTATTATGAACAACTGATAAAATTTTCTTCAATAAGTGAATGTTCCCCTCGACCTACTACAACTTTTATTTTAATGATTTTCTTCTATTCCCAATAATAAAGAAAATAATAATAATTCCGTATTCATGAAATACAATGTACAGTATGTCCCCGGATTGAGTTTACAAGAGGAAAAAAATTTTTATTTTTGATTTTACGAAAAAATGCCAAGGGAAGAAAAATTTTTGCTTGAATTAAAACGCATGTTTCAGTTATTAAAACTTTTAATTAATGTAAGGTTCTATTATAACGTTTTTTCGTATTTTGTCCTCCTAATAATACAGTTATTACATTGAATCTAACATGATTTTAGTTTGCTTTGAAATATTGACAAATGATTATTAAGTCTAATTTCAGAAAAAAAAAAAAAAAACTACGAAAATCAAAATACTTGTAGTTTATTCAATTAACTCTTTTTTATCTGAAATTAGAATTAATAATCATTTGTCAATATTTCAAAGCTAACTAAAATCATGTTAGATTCAATGTAATAACTGTATTATTAGAATGACAAAATACGAAAAAACGTTATAATAAAAAAACCTTACATTAATTAAAAGTTGTAATAACTGAAACACGCGTTTTATTTCAAGCAAAAATTTTTCTTCCCTTGGCATTTTTTCGTAAAATCAAAAATAATTTTTTTTTTCTCTTGTAACCTCAATCCGGGGACATACTGTATACTATACAGGGTGTTAAAAAACAAGTATAACAACTTTTGAGGACCTATAGCACAGACCAAAATTAGTAAAATAAGCTTAATTAACATGGATCTGATCTTCAACTGTTTCCGAGAAACAGGTCATTTTGTATTAGAATCGAAGAAAAAGTAACAAAGATAGTGATCGAACACAATTTTGTCTGTCATTAAATAGTCTGCGTGCCTAAGTGTCTGGTCGCGAACCTGGGGGAACCGGGTTCGATCCCGACAGACGCCAAATATTTCCAATTTTAAATGGCACAAAAGTGACCCCTGTGGTGCACTCTCCACGCCAGCTATGAGTGCCCGTGAGGTGACGCCTGGTAAGCGCCCACACGGTAAAATATATCGTCATCATTACCGATGTCTACATGTGTTGTAGATACTGGCACACTCAGAAATGGGTAATATGCCGTGATGATATATTTTATTTTATTTATTTAAAAAAAAAACAAAAAAAAAACCAATGTAATTTTATATGAAACATTTTTTTCATTTTCTAATAGTTACGAAGTTATTTGAAAATTAAATATTGACCAAGGTCGACACAACATTTGTCTTTTTTTTCTAAAAACAAAAGCATATCTAAGACGACCTAGTTTCATTTAATCGAAATCGTAACTCTTATAGTTTTCGAGATAGCAAAGGTAAACCCTGTAAAAACTCATTTTTCACTGCCTTATATCTCAGGATCCCGTGGCCGCGTGCCTGAGTGTCTAGTCGCGAGACTGGGGAACCGGGTTCGATCCCGACCGACACCAAAAATTTTAAATGGCACAAAAATGATCCCTATGGTGCACTCTCCAGTGCCCGTGAGGTGACGCTTGGTACGCGCCCGCACGGTACAAATATATCATCTTTACTGATATCTGTGATAAGGCAGATTGGCACACCCAGAAATGGGTAATATGCCGTGATGATATATTTATTTAGTTATAAATATCTCGGATATTATTGACGAGCGGACCCATGTTAATTAAACTTTTTTTACTCATTTTGGTCCCCAAAAGTTATTACACTTGTTTTTTATACGTAATCTAAAAAAGAAGCAAGGATAAGCACACTTAGTATCTGGATGGGTAACCGCCTAAAAAGAATTCCGTAAATAGTGCAAAGAAATGAAAAATGGTTATTAATTATTGTACTGCTATCAGTGCTGTCGCTGTCAAATATCTGTGCCCGAACAGAAAGGTAATAAAATACCCATATTTTTTAAAATCAACTTTTGATAAATACCATTTAATTCCGCCCAATCTTGCTCTCAAAAATAAGCAAAAACGAAATTGATAAATTGTGTTCACATTTCATTGTCGTATCTCCCATTTTTGACTCGAATCCAAATCCTAAACCCTGCAATATGAAATAAAAACTGCTAGTTTTATTGATTGCTCCGTCGTCCTTGACAAATTCTAGGGTAGCAGGACAAAGTGTTTCACTCAATCTCAACATATCGTATATTCACATGTCACAATTCTTTTTGATGTAAGCATATACATTTGCCCTAGAAACAAAAATATCTCAGGAACGAAAAAAAATATATTGCGGATTATAAACTTGAAAACTGCATATCTGATTTCCTTAAAAATGTTGTTTTAAAATTTTAAAACTTCGCAACTTTTGCAAACATAACACAAAACGAAATATTTTTTTTATAAAATTCATTTATATAAGAAAATTATATTTGTGTTATTATCATTTCCTAGAGATTTCAGTGCACCACACTGTTGAGCTTCAATAAGAGCGAAACGCGTCTGTGGTTCTGGTTCTATGAAGATAGAAGATCTCGTATTACACCAGCTAATACACAGAAATTATTATTCATCCACCATAATCAAGAAAAAAATATCTGTTGTGGCCAGCACAAAACCTTCCGTCAATTCGATGTATTTTGTATATATCCCATACCTAAATTTCCTTGAAAAAGATTCTGAATATTCTGTAAAATTTTAACCCGAACACACTTTTTTTTACAAATTTTATACCGAAAGTTCCTTTCCCTATTTTATTAGGGGTCGCTGTTTCTTACTCTTCTCTTTAACTCATTCCTGTCCAACACATCTTCTTCACGCAATTCTTCCTCTCTCAAATCTTCTGCTACACAGTCCTTCCATCTTCTCTTTGGCCTTTCTCGTACTTCCGGCATTGAAAATTCAAATCTTGAGACGAGGCGCAACTGCAAGTCACTTGCGAGGGACACTCTATCACATTCACATATAACTTTAGTTTTGCATTTGACACTGACATCTGTCAATTTAATTTTTATGAATATGCTGTTTCCATAATTTTTGAAAGTTAGTATCTCTTAATGTCTCTAGAACTCTATAACTATTGAATATGAAGGAAAATGTATGATCAAACCGTATAGAGAATAAAATATTCTTTCATATTGATAATCACAAAATGTCGAAAAATGATATTTAACTACGTATTTTCAAGAAAAACTGTTAAAAACTTCAAATAGGGATACTTCCGGTGGATCAATTATAACCAAAATCTAATCAGCTCTTCATATGGATGTAAAGAAGAGGAATACGAAAGGATTATAATTTTTAGAATTGTAGTATTGGAGTTATCGTCGGAGAAAAATATGTCACACACGAACACACACACGGACACACACACGGACACACACACACATACACATACAGACATCATCTTAAAAATAGCAAATTCGTATTCTAGGGACCCTAAAACGTGCTTATTCATTAAAAACTCACCACCGAATTTTTTGACCAAAGACAATACCTTCCTTACCTAAAGGTGACGGAAGGTAAAAATGTGTTTTGTTTGTTCAAAATTTATATAACTGTTAATTTTTTATGTCACTTTGGGTACTTTATATGTTTCATTTTAATTAATATAATAAATATGTTTTTGTTACATACATATACGAGTAGGTAATAAAATAAAATGAATAAACAATATTTAAATATAGATTATATTTAATAAAACGATCAGGCTGAATTTCTATACGATTCAGTCGGATTCGGTATCAAAGCCGGTTTCTCGTTTTATCACTAATTGTTATCCTAATTTTACGGATTATAGAAATGAACACAAGGTTGTATAAAATCCGGGTTTTTCAAATTGTCCAGTCTACCAGGTTTTTTTTAAACCCAGCCCAGATCTAGGTTTTTCAAACAAAATCAAATTTATATAATTTTATCCCAATTTAAGAAGTTGAAAATAAGACTAAAGAACTAAACCGTATTTCAAAGTTTCATATACAAAATATGTATAATTTTTTGTATCCATTATCTTTAAATTTATTAATCACTTTTTGTCAATGTTTTACATAGTTTTAAAATTATTACTGAACAACGAAATCAATAACTTGTTATGATATGAAATTATTTGTTATTATAAAGCTTTTTTGTTTTTACATATTCTTGTCTACATCCATTAATTAATTATATGTAAAACCAATATTTTGTTAGAATTCTTATTTTTTATATTTTTTGTACAACGGAAAGAAAATTATACATATTTTTTTTAAACGAATTTAGTCCATTAATAATTATTTTACTTATGTATTAACATTTTTCCCATTGAATGTTTTTTACCTTCCGTCACCTTTAGGTAAGGGAGGTATTGTCTTTGGTCAAAAAATTCGGTGGTGAGTTTTTAATGAATAAGTACGTTTTAAGATCCCTAGAATACGATTTTACTAATTTTACATTGATGTCTGTATGTGTGTGTGTGTGTGTGTGTGTGTGTGTGTGTGACAAATTTTTCTCCGACGATAACTCCAAAACTACAATTTTAAAAATTATGATTCTTTCGTATTCCTCTTCTTTACAACCATATGAAGAGCCGATTAGATTTTGGTTATAATTGGTCAACCAGAAGTACCCTTATTTGAAGTTCTTAACAGTTTTTCTGGCAAAAACGTAGTTAAATATCAATTTTCTACATTTTATGATCATTAATATGAAAGAAAATCTTATTCTCTATACGATTTGATTATACATTTTCCTTCATATTCAATAGATATAGAGTTATAGAGAGATTAAGGGAGGTTAACTTTCAAAAATCAGCTTTGTAAAAATTATGGAAACAGCAGATATATTCAAAAAATTCTAATTGACAGATGTCAGTGTCAAGTGCAAAACCAAAGTGGAAAGTATAGGATCTGAAAGTATCAAAAGTGACAGAGTGTCCCTCGCAAGTGACTTACAGTTTCAATGCCAGGAGTACGAGGAAGGCCAAAGAGAAGATGGAAGGACCGTGTAGCAGAGAGAGGAATAACTGTGTGAAGAAGATACGTTGGATAGGAATGAGGAAATGTCAAGTGCAATTTACATAATGGTCGTCCGTGTTATAATTGTATTGGATTTGTAGAATCTTTTCAAAGAAACTTGCAATATGGAATTTGTAAAAAATAGTGTGTTCGTGTTATAATTTTACAGGATATATAAAATCTTTTTCAAGAAACTTTTGGTATCGGATTTGTACAAAATACATCGAATTGACGGAAGGTTTTGTGCTGGCCACAACAGATTTTATAGGGTTTTTTTCAGACGGGTTTTTTCGGGCTGGGCAAAATCACTACAACCCTGAAAGAACATGAACTATATACTATAGCATGTAGTAGTATGGACAGTGTAGCAGACTCACTATGGTGCACTGTTACTGTTTGTGTACCATCGACCTTTAAACTAATGGACCAACTGTCTCCTATTCTTTTATTGTTATGCTCCAACATAAAAGGATAGAAATATATATTCTGTCCTTCAACAATACGGAAGTTCTCAGTTAAAGTATACTGTGCATACGTTCGTACTCATTGTACATCTTTTTCAGCCATATGTAAACCTCTATACATCGCTCTCTATCACTAAATAGTTGTCAAAATATACATTTGACGTTTCGTGACTGTTTGTGTATTATTTACTTTTTTTGGAGAACATTTACAATTATTTCTATCAACACAAAACTAATTATACACAAAAAAAATTAAATCTATACTCAGCGATTATGCACCAAGTATAACAAGTTAGGGACAAATCAATTTTTTTATTTTGCCCCGTTTTCTTAACTTCCGTACTGTTGAAGGATAGAGATAATGTGTCTGTACCGTTATGGTGTGGATGGTGTGTACTATTAGTGAGCTTATTTTTATGCAATAAATAATTGAGTTTTTAAAAGCTTTTTACTGCAAATTTCTCTAGTCTATCATTTTTCCATGAATTCGCGTTGTAATAAAAATGTAAATCCTTTCATTCGTTGTTATCGCTTGTTCTAGTGCCCCATAATTCTCCTGTCATAGTCATCGCATGCTAAGATCTTTCGTTTCGTGCCTTTTATATCTTTAATGAGTTTCAAACTTGGCCTGAGTATGAAAATATTAAATATAAATACACTAGGCCTGCCAATTACACGAAGGATATATCGATTTGTCCTGGTCGATTTCAACAAAGACTGCTCCAGCAAAATCTATTATCCTTGAACTAGAAAATTTACAGTTTAACACCGA
Source organism: Ophonus ardosiacus (assembly GCA_943142095.1). NCBI lineage: Eukaryota > Metazoa > Arthropoda > Insecta > Coleoptera > Carabidae > Ophonus > Ophonus ardosiacus. The sequence goes on along the minus strand of OW964831.1, from coordinate 8,997,233 downwards.
TGGATATCTGATTTCCATAGAAGAAACATGCCTGCGTGCAGTTGTAACCTGTAGTATATTCTAAGGATAGATAAAGGCTATATAATATTATTCGTAATAAGATGCATTTCTTATTTCTATAAATTGGTACACCTATTTACGAAGGCGATTTAAAAACTAACAGCAAATGGGGCATAAACCTTAGACCTCAATTTAAACATATTTAGGGCCGGTCTTATAAACAATAAATTAATCCTTAGTTAGTTACTGCACAAGTAAATTAAATGGATCATTAAAAAAGAAATGGGTATTATAAAACTAATCTCACTATCAAATAACTAACGGAGGATTTAATTAAATTTTAGTAGTGTGTTTGTGGTTTTGTGAAAAGTTTCTGTATTCACATTTGTTATAAACGTAAACCAGTTGATTTGACAGTTGGAAAGAAACGTGATTGTGGGAAAAATCATACTGATATTGAAAAATATGACCTATTAGATATTGTTGACGATTATTTTGGTTGCGTAAAATCGTAAGGTTATTACTAGCTGATTCATTGCGGAAATTGACATATTTCTTAATGTTAGTGGTCTTATATTTCCTTCAATCTGTCCCAATATGTGTAACACATTGTTTTGACAATCGAAATCTCTTTTTAAACTCATGGCTCGTACCACGATCATGGTTTTAACAAAATGAAATGTCACATTCAAATTTCAAAATGTAATTTCACCCTTATGCTAGAAGAACAATTTATTTAAAAATATTTGTTTGAATACAAACTATGTTCTGCTTTAAAATCATATTTTGATAAATTTCATAGTATTTATTATTATATTAAATAATGAAATTTGACATTTCTTAAAACAGTGTTTTAGTTAAAACCGTGATCGTGATACGACCCATTGTCATCATATATTTCATATGGATTTGTCCTGTTTCGGAACAATTTTGGTAGCCTACCTCGTGCAAATATAAATGCATCATCATTATCTGTTTATGAATCCGAGGACACTGATGATACAGACTCTAATGATGGCATACTCGACACAGATATTTCTTAAAAAAATATTTAAAAAGTAAATATTTCCCTATTTCAATTGTTTTAAAATAAACATAACAAAAAAAAATACAGTTTGACGTTTTTTTAACAACTGATTTAAATCTAATAGCATGAAATTCCGCAGTTACTTTAATAGGTCGATTTACTTGTCATTAAACTTTTATAATACCTAAATCTTCAGTTAAATTAATTTAGTAGCTAACTAAATTTTAACTGTTGATTAAATAGTTTTATAAGACCGGCCCTTAGTGTTTGTGATGGTAGAATTCATTAGTTTGCATCTAAATACATACAAGCATAAAAATCCCAAAAATAAAAACAATAAGACCGAGAGATCGAAACGATTGTCGTTATAATAAAGTTTTTATGATACAACCATATCTTAGCCTTCGGTATTTATAATAAAGATTCATTTTTAAATTTATCTGTAAAATATATAGAAAAAGTATTAATGTATAGCTGTACGAAATTCAATAATCTTTAATTTTCATAATAACATAAAATGCGAAAAATGGCATTTAATGGTATTTTTTGAAGAAAACCCATTATGAGCTTCAAGTAAAGTGCCATATCCGGTTATTCGATTTACACCAAAATCCAATGGTTTCTTTCCATATTAGAATAGGGTCAACATACAGGGTTTCAGAATTTTCTGAATGATAGTATTTGAGTTAGAGCGGAGACAAAATGCATACACACACATACACATACACAGACATCATCGTGAAAATGTATTACAAAATTTTTCGTTTTAATGTTCAACTAATTTTTATAAAAATGTAACATCAAACATATAGGTATGTAAACAATCTAGCTGGTCTGTTCCATTTTATTATTATTGAAAAATGTTTTATTTAGCTGATGATGACTGTGATAACACAATCGAAACGTCTAATAAATGTAAACTAAATTGTATTTTGCAATAAACAAAAGATCCAAAATGCCTACAAAAATTTTTTTTAACAATAATATTAAAGGATCTACTTCGAAGAAAATCATCGTGAAAATGTTAAAATTGGATTCTAGGGACCTTAAAACATGGTCATTTATTAAAATCGCGATTTGCGATTTTTAGCCCCATCCCTATACCAAGGGTAGCGGGAGGCAAAAAATATAAAACTTAAACAACACTTCAAAGAAAATATATTATTTATAAAAACTAATTTCATTCTTTTGATGTGTAAAATAACAGGGAAGACATATCCATTCGTATAATTATTTAATTCTTAGAACAGATAAACAACGCGTGCCATCTCCACATGTAACTCGATCCTATTACGACAAGGACAAAACATAAATTTCATGCTTCATTTCACAGTCACTTGTCTGCTCCTTCTGTCTGTCGACATTCAATTTTTCCAACTGGGTTAATTAATCATTAATACAAAAAATGAGTTCAAAACAAATGCTGGGTCAACAATAAGTAAATCAAACAATTTGTTAATTGAAATTTGTAGCTTTAAGATTACTGTAGAGAAGACAGAAGTTTTTCTTTAAGATTACGAGAAGGATACCTGTGGAGGACATAAAAACTCCGAGAGAAGAAGGACTCTTTATTTTTATATGATAAAATGTGGCCGCAAGGGATTCTGGTAGTCTGTTTTTTCAAAGCTTACTTGATAATGGAAGGAGTAGTTATTTTTTTAGGATAAGTAAAAAAGGTTAAAATTATATAAATATATCATCATATCTTTAAAAATATAGGGCACAAGGGTAGTTACTCTTTGTGGCATACATATTTATTCAGATTCAAATTCAGATTTTTCTTAACAGAGCTGTTCATAACGTGTAACTAAATCCTGGATATGCCAGGCTCCTTCTGCAAGGCAAAAACAACTGACTATCGGCACACTAGTCAACAATAACAAACAAAAAAATCTGATGTGGAAAACACAAAACCTCCCGCTATTTAATTTTTATTAATTTAAATACATTGCAGAAAACTATTGCTTTATTTACTATTTTCTTTTTAAAATGTCACTATTATTAATTTGAAGTGGTTAGTTTTTTGACAGTGACATTTACTGTCAGTTACATTCATTTGAAATATGAACCGTGTAACAAAGGAATTGAGTTTTTCTTAGGCTTCGGGACTTGTAAAAAAATATATTTTTATATTTATCTGTAAAGTATATAGAAAAAGTATTAATGTATACCACTATGAGCTTCAGGTAAAGTGCCATTTCCGGTTATCAGATTTACACCAAAATCTAATGGCTTCTTTTCATATTAGAATAGGATAGAAATACAAGGTTTCAGAATTTTCTGAATGATAGTATTTGAGTTAGAGCGAAGACAAAATCCATACACATACATACACACATACACACATATAGACATCATCGTGAAAATGTTAAAAATGGATTCTAGGGACCTTAAAACGTGATAATTTACTAAAATCTCGATATGAGATTTTTAGCATGATCCCTATACCTCCCTTACCAAGGGTAGCGGGAGGTAAAAATGATTTTTAAATTTATCTGTAAATTATATGGAAAAATTATTAATGTATACCTGTACAAAATTCAATAATCTATAATATTCATAATGACAAAATGCGAAAAAATGGCATGTAATGGTATTTTTTGAAGAAAAACCATTATGAGCTTCAGGTAAAGTGCTATTTCCGGTTATCCGATTTACACCAAAATCTAATGGCTTGTTTTTGTATTAGAATAGGGTACAAATACAAGGTTGCAGAATTTTCTGAATGATAGTATTTGAATTAGAGCGAAGACAAAATTCCTACACATACACACACACACACACACACACACACATATATATATATATATATATATATATATATATATATATATATATATATATATACACATACACACATACAGACATTATCGTAGGGACCTTAAAGCGTGGTCATTTACTAAAATCTCGAAATGTGATTTTTAGCACGATCCCTATACCTCCCTTACCAAGGGTAGCGGGAGGTATAAATATAAAATAGTTACTCTACTCTTATTTAACAATAAAATATTTTTTCGTATTTTGTACAGTAATGTACTATTTTAATATACTCAAGAGGCGTGTTTCTTCGGACTGTGATTCGTAATAAAATTGAACAAAGTGACCATGATCAAAAAGAAAATTGTTTCTTCGTTCGTTATTCGTTATCCCCACTCTTTCATTTTGTGATTACAACACGCCATTCCCCTTTCCCTTCTGAATCAGTCTGCTCGCATGATCACTGTGATTGAAATAACAAAAGATTTGAAAATGGCCAAGCATTGAAATATTGGAATGTGCAAATTTATGTCTATGTCAGAATCATCCGAACTACTAGAACTTGACTCAATAGATTCAACATTCATTATTATTGGTTTCGATTTTTCTAATATTAGATCCTGCAGGTACAAAAGAAAGTTAAAGAACCTTGTTTTCATATTTTACTTCACATTCCATACCAAAAATAGTATTTCTGCTACAGCACAATCCATCTTTAAACTATTTTTGATTTGGGTATTACTTCAATCAAAACAGCTGATTTATCATTTGACGTTTGCCGCTAATTCGTTCGACGTTGTGTAGGTTTAAAGTCAATCGAGTTAATTTTGTTGTTTCTTTGGAATTAAATTTAATCATGATTCGAAGGAATCATTATAGAACAAATCATTATTTAGAAAATCATAATCACAGTCCGAAGAAACACGCCTAAAATCGTACAGTAATGGGTTACTTTACAACATAGCAACCGTTACTGCATAGCAACGGTTTTATCGTTAAAATACATTTTGACACAAGGGGAATTTTTTATTTTTATTGTTTATCTTCCGAATCTTTTTGTAAGGTACAAAAAACAATAACTGTCAAGTTACTTTGTTACTGAGAATCAGACTACTATGTTTTTATTTTAGATTTTTTTGATTCAGTATATTATGTCGCAAAAAAATCAAATTTTAATACTAATATAAAATACGAAATAATAGTGTACGCACCTCGTCAGAAAAGTGATTTTACTGTACTCGTATGCCATACTCGTCTGGTAAACTTTCACTTTTCTTAACTTGAAACGTAAGATCCTATTAATGGGTACGTTGCGCTAACGCGTTAATTGTTGCGATTATTAATCGCCGATTAACCAACGCGTTAGTTGCAATTTTTTCAATTTTAGTTAAAAACCGTGCTTTTTTCACGTTCTATTTACGTAGGTATTTTTTATACTATAAAAGTGTGAAAAATGTATTTTTTTAACGCACGCAGATAAAAAAATGAGACGCAATGACACCTTTATATCGTAAACATAGAATTTTTCTCTGTATAACACGTACGTAAGTAAAGTATGTATTTTTTTACTCACTTGTTACATAAATATCTAATTTTATTCCATGATAAAAAAATTAGGTTAGTAACCTTAACATTTCATCGTCCTATTTAATGCATCTGGCCTACTAACTTGTAAAGTGCGAAAAAAAGTCTTATAAAATCAGTCCTTCATACTACTTTTTCGTATTTTTTTTTTTTCATCTTTTATAGACTAAAATATTTAAAAAGAAAAACTAATATATTAATTTAGGGAAATTTGTATGTGTAATATTATAGTTGGTAATTAAAATTGAATTGATATTCATCCAATTATTTGAAAGTTCATGTCAATTCTAATTTATGATGTTTGAAATTTTAAGTAAATGTCATCTAGTACCAACCTTCTAAACAAAAAATTGCCTATCGAAATAAAGATTCTTTCGATACGCAATTGGGTTTCGTATTGACTGCACTATGAACGCAAAATATATTTAATAAATAATCCAGAAGACAGGCCCGGTAGCGACAACGAATAAACACAAAAAAAAAAGAATAAGGTCCGATATTTTCATCTTAAACTGCCGGTGAAGTTAACGGTCGAATATAAGAACAATGTGACATCGAAAAATTGACACATGTGTAATTTTTACAATTTAGGCTCTAATATCGATGCTGTTTTTCTTTTAACTGACACTTAAATTAAAAAGCAGTTTAACCGGAGATAAAAATACCGGGCATAAATAAAATATTATTTTCTGTAAGATTAAAATGAAGTTTGTAAAATAAAATCCTAGGGACAGGTATTATAAATTAACTTATTTAATAAAATAATAATAATAATTCCATGTGTCTGCGGGAGAGTTTACATCGGCCAGACTGGTAGAACTGTCTCTACAAGATTGAGCGAACATCATCGATCGATCAGATTGAACCAGCCTGAGAAATCGTCCGTTGCAGAACATGCCTTGGAAGAATTCCACCAAATTAAATTTGAAGATACGAAAATAATTGCAAGACCTACTCGACTTAACAACAGATTAATTAGAGAAGCCATTAAGATTTACAAAACAAGAAATATCAATCTCAATCATTGTGACGGATTAGAACTTAGTCGCGCATGGTTTCCAATATTAAATATGTTGTAATTTGTAATATGTATACAATTTTTTTCTAAACTCTTTCTAACATCTGTTAATAAAGAATACGGCTGCGGTATTTCACTACCGATTAAGCGTCTCTGAGTTATACAGATCACTTCTCTGCCAGTTTTTGGGACGGTTTTTCCTCTGGCAAAAAAAAAATTTTTCCTGAGAAGATGCATGTTCGCCGTTCATGTTATTGCCGGGCATGCATATATTGTGTAGAAAATTGTATACATAAAAAGGTAACATTTATGAACATTTCTTGTTACCTTGGTTACTTGTTGTTTTTGTTATTTCACATATTTATGTCAATGTATCCCCTGAAGAAGGCACCAGTTTATGGTGCCGAAACGTTGGGTTTAAATAATAAATACAGAACTTAAACTAAAAAAAATGTAGTATTATTCCAATTAATAATATGAGTTCTGAAAGATATTTTAATAATTTAAAATAAACAAATTCGAATCAACATCATTGCTATCATAAATTCATATTGCATTCTTATTTATTCAACTAAATTTACTACGGAACTAAATGTAACTAGACGTTTATATTACCGGCCATGGGTTGAATTATGTTTGTCTAAAATTAATTAAAATTCTTAAAAGAAGAGTAATGTTTTCAATTTCACCAAAGATAAAATTGTTTTTCAATTGAAACAAAGTCGAAATTAATTTTAAATGAATAATGATTCTTCAGCACTACTTCAAATGGAAATTTAATATTTAAATGAACCTTCATTACATTACAAGAATATTTCACTTATTACAAAGATATTACATATGGTAATACCATTCAATTTTCTTGATAAGTAATTTACATTCAAATGAATTTTTCCGCATTTACAATTACAATTGTATATACAATTGTTATAAGAATGATTTATTGTTATTATAGCTTTCATTTAGTTACACCATAATAAAATTTAAAATATGTATAAACTCAGACTATATAAATCTGTAATTACAAAAGATTTATTTCTTTTCTATCTAATAATTCATGCTTTACGTCATATCCGGGTGACAGTTTTACGGTCACTGGTTGCTAAGGAGACAGATATTCAAGTGTTAGTGTTTTAATAATCAAAAACAAATGCAATGTGGTATGGTGTTCTAATAAACATTCCTTTATAACACGCACCACTAATAAAGATATAATACGATATTAATATCCTTGAAGATGTTTTACTTTATTGTTTTACGATTCAACGATGAATTAAAGACGTGTTAATTAAGAGATCTAAGCAATTTGACATTGCATATAATCAGATGTTTAAATTGATATGATTAGTTTATAGTATTGGTTGCAATGATTGCTGTCTCAAAAGTATTTATAAAAAGTAAATATTACTCTTAAATTTGATATATACTTATTTAAATTTGAAGATATTAAATGCATACAGCAGGACTGGCGACGACAAATAAAATCCAGTTAGGTATTGTCATTTGTTTATGATTTCATTATATTTTTTTTTTTTACTAATATTTTTAACATACAGTTTCACAATTTCATTATAAATACCATCATTGCCTATAGCATCCACATACAACTCTATAAATTAATTGAAATAATGTAGACTATAAAATTTTAAAAACTACATAAAGAATTTATCAATGAAAATATCCAAATAATTATTTTTAATTAAGTTTTTCAATTGGTTCATTGCAGCAACAATTGTTTTTAACCAATTTATTTTAATAATTGTTATATTTTTGCTGTTTGGAACAAATAAGTTTCATATCGTTGGAAAGATAAAAAAAATCTGTTGTGGCCAACACAATACCTCTCGCCATTTCCATATTAGGCTATATAAGTATCTAACATTTCTGGTACACAACAAAAAATCTGTTGTGGCCAGCACAAGACCTTCCGTCAATTCCATGTATTTTGTACAAATCCCATACCAAAAGGTCCTTGGAACAGATTTTATATAATATCATGTAAAATCGAAGACGAACACATACTATTTTTTACAAATTCCATACCAAAAGTTCATTTAAAAAGGTTCTATAAATCCAATAAAATTATAACATAAACTACACTAAGTAATGTTCTTCCATCTTCTCTTTGGCCTTTCTCTGCGTGTCACTTGCGAGCAACACTATGACATACCAATTTTAGATCCTATATACTTTTTTTCCATATTTGGTTTTGCACTTGCAACTGACATCTGTCAATTAAATTTTTTTGAATAATTATGTCAGCTGTTTCCATGATAAATAACAAAGCTGACTAATTTTTGAAAATTAATTTCTTTATAATGCTTTAACTCTACATCTATTGAATATGAAGGAAAATGAATAATCAAACCATATAGAGAAGAGTATTTTCTTTAATAAATATAATAACAAAATGTCAAAAAATAATATTTAACTCCGTTTTTTTAAGAAAAACTGTTAAAAACTTCAAATAAGGGTACTTCCGGTGGATCAATTATAACCAAAATCTAATCAACTCTTCATATGGATGTACAGAAGAGGAATACGAAAGAATTATAATTTTTAGAATTGTAGTATTGGAGTTATCGTCGGAGAAAAAATTGTCACACACGGACACACATACACACACACGCACACACACACACACACACACACACACGGACACACACACACACATACATACAGACATCATCTTAAAAATAGTAAATTCGTATTGTAGGGACCCTAAAACGTGCTTATTCATTAAAAACTCACTACCGAATTTTTTGACCAAAGACAATACCTTCCTTACCTAAAGGTGACGGAAGGTAAAAAATGTCTTCTTTATATATTTTTATATTTTTTAATTCATTCTACGTACAAGTTTCAAGTTTCCTCTTACTCTTCTAAATGTTGGCGGTATATCTGAAGGGTATATGTAATATATGTATCTATAATTTTAAATATTTAATTAATAATATAATAAGAAATATTAAATGTGCTTCCCAGAAAAAGTCTTCAGTAATGTCTCTGGATTTTTCACAATGACGTTTATCTGTCAATTACAAACATTTTAATTTTTCAACTGGTGTCCGTGGAATTGCTTGGGCTGTAAGATTCCTTACAACGGATTATTTTATATATTTATAATTCTCTATCTCTAAATCTATAGACGGTATAATAAAAATGTTAAATGTATCGAATAGAGATTTTCATATTCTTTAATATTTGTAATATCATAAATTTCCAAAAAAAATAATATTTAAAAGATTTTTTTAATAAACTACTACTTCCAATTCCTTTTCAGCTCTTCCCATTAATGTCAGATTGAGGAAACAATCGTTAAACATGTCTTTAAGTTTTACAGAATTTGAGAAACCATCCCTTCAACATACACACACAAACACACATTATTGTAAAAATGTTAAAATAGGACTCTAGTGACCTTAAAAGGTGCTTATTCACTAGAATCTGTATTCGCTATTTTTATCATGAATCCAATACCTATCTTAGCGAGAGGTAATAAAAATACGTGATAATACGTTTATTATATTCAAAATTAAGCAATCCATATAAAGCCCAATAATAATAAAATTGACGCTACCTAATGTTCGTGAAAATATTTTTCCATTCGTTTAATCTCCAGCGCTGAAATTCTTATCACATCCCGAAAATAATTTCCGTTTGCAGGTGGAAAGGTATTTAAGGCCATTACTTTTTATTTTCTTCCATTTTTCCTTCCATAGTGCAAGAAAATGTTTGATTTCTTTGCAAAAAATAACTCAATTGTAGAACAATACAAGCAACAAAAGTTTTAGGTCAGTAGAGAATACAAAACGATAAAATACTTACACAAAGTTTCAAACAAAAATTCAGTTTTACATTACCAAAAGTTTCGATCAATACTGATGTTTATTTAGAAGGTTATAAATAATTTAAATAAACAAATATATACATATATATATATATATATATATATATATATATATAACTTTTTGGGGAATTTTATGGTATATGAAAAAAAAAATTCGGGATAACGACACAAGTAAATTATTTTTTTGATAGAATAAAGTTGCGGCCATTTACCAGGCACCATCTAACAGTTTTTCAAAACAGAGGATCCCCAAGGATCACTTTTGGACTTTTGTGCTATTTGAGAATGGGGTATGTAACCAATAAGAGTGTATTAACAAGATATCTACACAAAATTATTAATATTTTTAAAATTATTTTTTTTTTAATTTTTAATTATTTTTCCTATAAAAAAATAAATACCACAGAAAACAATCTGATGTGGCCAGTACATTATCTTCCGTCTATTCTATGTATTTTGTACAAATCCTATACCAAAAGTTCCTTGGAAAAGATACTATATATCCAGTAATATTGTAACACGAACATATACTATTTTCAACAAATTCCATTCTACCAAGTTTTTTATTAAATGCTATTATCGTAGATTTGAAGATTGTACCTATACTCAAATTTTATTAGTAAAAGTTGCTGAATCATTATATTCATGAATTTTTTGCAAGAAAAACTATTAAAACCTTTGTATAAGTGATACTTCCGGATATCCAATATGCACTAAAAACTAATGAGCTCTTTCCACATTAGTATAGAATGGGTATATAAAATTTCAAAATTTTCTGATTGATAGTATTTGAATAGTCGTAACCACACGATCCACGCAGACACACATACACACATATACAGTGGTGGACAAAAGTATGGAAACTTTTAAATGTTTCATTTTTTTAAAATATGTTTATAGTTCTCGCAAATTTGAATCGTATTTTCTAAAGTCAATATATTGAAGAATATATTCACAAGAAATCTTTTGATATTGACTGTACGATTTAAGTGAAATAAAATATACTCGTTTTTTCGGTGGACAAAAGTATGGAAACTTATTGAAAATATGGTTTTAATTGTCCTACTTTCAGTTGTATTTTGTCATTTATTAAGTTGATGTTAAGATGGGTAAAATAAATATTTTTTCGACGACTTGAGAGAAAGGGTAGTACAGCTTCATAAAGATGCTGTGAAACAGCGCAATATTAATTTTTTTTTTTAAATTAGTAAAAGTGGCATATCAAAGATTTTGAAAAAAAATTCGCAGTATGGAAGTGTTAAAATTAATATAAAAGTCGGTGGTCCAAGAAAACTAGTGCTAGAATTGACAAAACCATTCGACGTCTATCCGTAAGTGATAATACTTTATCATCAAGTGAACGTTCTGCAAAAATTCGGGAACAATTTCATGTTGATTTGAGTGATCGCACTGTGATACGATGGCTATGTGACAGGATTACTAGGAAAAAAAGACGTTAAGAAACCTGTACTATCAAAGAAAAACAGGAGGGTCAGAATTGCATTTGGTTAGGAACACTCATCGTGGGCGAGTGAAAAATGGCATACTGTCCTTTGGAGCGATGAAAGCAAGTTCAAGATGTCTAACATATTGACTCCCGTCGGAACTAAAATGTTCCCGAATTTTTGCAGAACGTTCACTTGATGATAAAGTATGATCACTTACGGTTACGGATAGACGCCGAATGGTTTTTGTCAATTCTAGCACTAGTTTTCTTGGACCACCTACTTTTATATTAATTTTAACACTTCTATACTGCGATTTTTTTTTTTCAAAATATTTGATATGCCACTTTTACTGATTTTTAAAAAAATTTAAATATTGCGCTGTTTCACAGCATCTTTATGAAGCTGTACTACCCTTTCTCTCAAGTCGTCGGAAAAATATTTATTTTACCCATCTTAACATCAACTTACTAAATAAATGACAAAATACAACTGAAAGTAAGACAATTAAAATCATATTTTCAATAAGTTTCCATACATTTGTCCACCGAAAAAACGAGTATATGTTATTTCACTTAAATCGTACAGTCAATATCAAAAGATTTCTTGTGAATATATTCTTCGATATATTGACTTTAGAAAATACGATTCAAATTTGCGAGAACTATAAACATATTTTAAAAAAATGAAATATTTAAAAGTTTCCATACTTTTGTCCGCGACTGTATATATATATATATATATATATATATATATATATATATATATATATATATATCTAAAGACACCATTGTAAAAATGTTAAAATCGGATATCGGGGTCACAAAACGTGTTCATTCACTAAAATCTGTATGCGATTTTTAGCACGATCCCTTTACCTCTCTTACTTAGTAGGGTAGCGGGAGGTAAAAATATAAAAAAAAATGTAGAAAGGTCCCATTATCAAGTTCCAGGTTAATATTATCTGTTACCATTACAGTCATCCTAGTAATATTTCATATATGTTTGTCATTTTTGGTCATGTTCGCCATTCATGTTGCACAATCATTGTCTCTATGAATCACAATTAATTTATGAGAGTAGCAGACCCGTGCTCCTAATTATTAAAAAATACCCACTTAATTCGTGTTGATTTTCATCTGTCCGCGTAAAGAAAAACATCTGCACTTCAAATCATGACCAGCCAGCTTTGATATTTAATTCTGATTAGGTCTACTTCCGCATTGTCGCTATACTTTAATCAATTATATTTTCGGGAGGAACCAGATTGGAATATATGGCGAATATATCTTAAGTTGGGATGCTTAAGATTTGTTTAGTGAATGGTTTAGTTGTTGGCGGCTTTTTCTTGACACAGGGAATGAAATTACTAATTGAGAATGACATGCCTGAGCAGAACCGTACTTCACAAATTTTCAAAATGTGGTCAAAGCGATAAAAAAAATTAATTCAAAAGGATATAAATGCCAGAAAATATTTGTATGATTTTTACTTGAAAACGTTCTATCAGCCAAACCTAATATTTTTAAAAAATAAATGTCATAAGCCTTTAACGTTTAGCATATATTTAAACAAAATGAATAAGAATATTAAAAGAATAAAGAAAAGAAGTTTAATTTATTGTTATTGTTTTGTGCAAAACAGTTTTTGTTAAATAACTACGTTAAAAATAAAAATCCCTCTAAATTGAAATGTTTCAATTAAAAATTAATCTATTTTATAATTGAATATTATGGGATGTAGCTGACATAGTTGATAAAATTTAAAATTACTCGCATACCCTTCAAATTATGTACAAATAAAAACTATACGTACCTATACGTATTTTGAGAACAATGTTTTCTTCTTCTGCATAATTTATTTGCGAAACTGTATTAAGAGGATTATTCAGCAGTAACAGTCCTTTTTTCTCAGAGATGGTTAAGATTACTCAACATGTAAACCTACCAGCTGTCTTATTATTCGACTAATTCTAATTTCCTTTTACTCTTTGTGTTTTCGAGTAAAATTTTACTACTGAATATGAGAAGAATGTTCTCGAAATACCTAATAGATTTTATTTTCATTAATTTTTAGGTAAGGAAGGTATTGTTTTTGGTCAAAAAATTCTGAGATCCCTAAAATATTATTTTACTAGTTTTACGATTATCTCTCTCTCTCTATCTCTCTCTCTCTCTTTGTGTGTGTGTGTGTGTGTGTGTGTGTGTGTGTGTATGTGTTCCAAAAATTTCTCCGACGATAACTCCAAGACCACAATTCTAAAAATTATAATTCTTTCGTATTCCTCTTCTTTACATCCATATTAAGAGCTGATTAGATTTCGGTTATAATTGGTTAATCGGAAGTTCACTTATTTGAAGTTCTTAACAGTTTTTCTTGAAAAAACGCAGTAAAATATCATTTTTTGACATCTTATGTGATTCTCAATATGAAAGAATATCTTATTGTCTATACGGTTTGAGTATACATTTTCATTCATATTCAATAGACATAGTTAAAGAATTATAAAGAGTTAAACTTCCATAAATCAGCCAGCTTTACTATAACCATGAAAACAGCAGATATATTCAAATAATTCTAATTGAGAGATGTCAGCGTCAAGTGCAATATAATATACTTGTGTATATTCATATTATAATTTTATTGGATTTATATAATCTTTTTCCAGGAATTTTTGGTGTGGAATTTGTAGAGAATAGTATATGTTCGTGTTACAATTTTATATTTGTACAAAATACATAGAATTGACGGAAGGTAATGTGCACATCAGATTTCAGATCATAAAACATATGAATGATTTTTAAATATATGTATAAAAATGTTTAATGCTTGCTGTGATTTTTTTAATAAATTGTGGTGGTACGGCCCTGTATAAAATTAGTAAGTCAGTGATTAAGCGCTATTTCTTTATATCCTGCTTGATCTTATCTATCAATATTAATTCTAAAATTAAATATCTAATTTGAATAATAAATATTGACTCAAAATTTGTATTAATAAACGTCAAAATATATATCATCCATATATGGAAAAGTGTAAAGAAGAAAGTTATCATTTGTCAAATATATGGCCCGAAAAAAATTTCCTCCTGTACGCATATGGACAAAGAGTTTTATCTATTCAATAAGGTGCTCAAGGGAAATTACCCCTAAAGTTATCTCACGAAAAAATTCTTTTGTTTTTCGTTTTTAGATCCCTTGTCGCCGTATTTAAATTTTTAAACACACGACGCACGAACATTACCAAAGTGAAAAGGATAACATTTGTATAATTTGCACGACAATAAAATAAGGACTAGCTTAAACTTTAAGGAGTAATTTATTACGAGAATGTTTCAAAATAAAATGTCACTAAAGTTGATATAAATTATAACTAATAACTTATAGTACGTGGATTCGTATGTGAATAAGAAAATCAGACCAGGGAAAACAAAATTTACACCCCAGATATTTATCTGTCATTGGAAATTAAGTTGCGATTGTTAGATAATCAATTTTAAATTTTAATCAAGAGAGTATTTTCTTTACTTTTGGACCATATTTGGCACAAAAAATTAACAGCAATACTAACCTGATTTGACAATGCGCATTTTTTTACTATTTTTTCAACATACCGCATGCGTTGTGTTCGTAAACATCAAAAACAATTAAAATTAAACTATTGTATTGTAATAAAATTTTATTAATATTTTACCTAAAACCTGAATTTTGCATCAGCATGCAAACTGAGATCTTTTTTAATTGTTATAAACAAAATATAAATAAATCGAAGAAAACGTTTCCAATTATTCACAAGACTGGTTACAATTAAATTTTTTTTAAATCATCTCACATATTGATAGACTTCAACGAAGTTGAGCAATTCTTCAAACGCGCCAAAATTAAAGCTAAAATCCAGCGCTATTGTATTGTATTGTATAGAAATCTTGCTAAAAATCGCATGTCGAGATTTTGGTAAATGACCACGTTTTAAGGTCCCCAGAATCCGATTTTAACATTTTCAAGATTATGTATGTATCTCTGTGTGTGTGTGTGTGTATGTGTGTGTGTGTGTGTGTGTGTGTGTGTGTGTGTGTGTGTGGATTTTGTAAACGCTCTAACTCAAATACCATCATTCAGAAAATTCTGAATCCTTGTATTTTTACCTTATTCTAATATGGAAAGAAGCTATTAGATTTTGGTTTAAATCAGGTAACCGGAAATGGCACTTTGCTTGAAGTTCAAAATAGTTTTTCTTCGAAAAATATCTTTAAATGTATTTTTTTCAGAATTAAAGATTATTAAATTTTCTACATTTTCTACATTCATACTTTTTCTAAATATTTTAGAAATTAATAAATAAATATATCATCACGGCATATTACCCATTTCTGGGTGTGCCTATATCTACAACATATGTAGACATCGGTAATGATGACGATATATTTTACCGCGTGGGCGCTTACCAGGCGTCACCTCACGGGCACTCATAGCTGGTGTGTAGAGTGCACCACAGGAGTCACTTTTGTGCCATTTAAAATTGGAAATATTTGGCGTCTGTCGGGATCGAACCCGGTTCCCCCAGGTTCGCGACCAGACACTCAGGCACGCGGCCACGGGACCCCATATATTATATATATTATATTATTATATATTTTATAGAAAAATATATAAAATAATATATTTTATAAATCCCGGAACTTATGATTTAAAGAAAAAAACAACTCCTTAATTACACAGTTCGAATTTCTATTGTATGTTACTGACAGATAAATGTGCCTGTTAAAAATACCTACCATTTCAAATTATTAATGGTAACGTAAAGAAAATTGTAATAATAAATAAAACAATTGAATGCAAAGGAACAAAATATAGTTTCCAGCATCAATAAATATGTAGGTACGTATTTAAATTAATAAAAGTTAATAACACTCAGTTTAGTTTCACAACAAAAGTATATTTTTATACTGTATTGCCAAATTTCGCCCTTTGCGCCATTATCATAAGTACTGGCGGGAGGTATAGTATAATACAACAGATTTTTTTAAGTTACTGAGTTTGATGCGTTTGAAACTCAATAGTAGTGACATTTGAAATTAACATTAAACGTACTTGTATAATGTCAAATTTCATAGATGTATTGTTAACACTGAAAATTTCTTATTCCTGAAAGTTCGAAATGTTGACATTAGATGTTCTTATATTAAACCACAGAATTATGTAGAATACAAATATTCGAAGTACGCTGACTATTTCAAGAATTCAAATATTTTCTGGTTTAATTAGAAAACCCACGTCTTTGTCGATCTTGTTTCTGTTCTATTTCCGGTGACAAATTAAAAATGAATCGATTCAATCTTGAGCAGTGTGAACAGGTTATTATTACAAATATTATTGATCTGCCAGTTGATCTGTAAAAATATTGGGAGAAATCATTAAATCAGTTCTTAAACAAGCCTGTAGAAGTTTTAGAACGGTTAGGTGTAATTTATAGTATCAGATAAATGACAAACATGCTACTGCTTACATTTCCAGCAATCATATATTAATTACTTAATTTGCTCTAACAGATAATCTCGATTTTATCGAAATGTTTACGAGACGTGACACTCGGTTACGAAACAAACAAAATCAAAATCATGTTTTCTTATTACGCACAAAACGTATATTACCACTTCTAAATAGTGAATATAAATAATGTTAAAAAATAAGTGTAACAAATAATGAAGGCATATAATACTGACCAAAATGAGTAAAAAAAAGCTTAATCAACATTTGTCCGATCTTCAACTGTTTTTAGAAAGATGCCATTTTGTATTAGAATCGAAGAAAAACAGACAAAGATAGTGACTGAACAAAATTTTGGTTGTCGGTAAATAGACCATAATAAAAACAATAAAATTTTATATGAAACATTTTTTTTGATTTTCTAATAGTTGAAAACTAAATATTGGCCAAGATCACCACATATGTCTTTGTACAATTATTCGTTTCTTTTTACCTCTCGCTATAATTCGCATATCCAGATTTTATTGAATAAGCACGATTTAAGGTCCCTACAATCCGATTATAACATTTTTAAAATGATGTCTGTGGATGTGTGTATGTGTGTGTGTGTGTGTGTGTGTGTGTGTGTGTGTCTGTGTGTGTGTATATAATTTTTTGGGAGTTTTTTTTTATTAAATATTGAAGAACATAAAATCCATCTAATACACTTCAAATTTTTATTATATCTTGTATAGATTTAGAGATAAAGACACTATAATTTATAGAGTAAACTAATCGCAGAGGCTAAGGCACTAAGGAAACCAGTTGACAAATTCCAAAGTTTATAACATAGTTTGTAAATGACACATGTCAGTGTCAAAAATCAACAGTTTTAGTGACATTCTGATAGCTTTTTCTGGGAAGTATATTTAATATTTCTTATTGTTTTATTAATTAAATATTTGAAATTATAGGTAAAATTGCGATAAAATGCATATATCTGACATTTAAAAACTTCCTCATACAATGAAAAATAGATATAATTAGAATTATATGTGTGCAGAAGGCATGTTAAATACAATAAAAAACAATATTTGGGTAAAGTTCTGTAATTTTTTATAAAATGACGGTTCGAAAGCGAAGTGTAATACAATACTTATATGGCCTATATGGAAATGGCGAGAGGTCTTGTGCTGGCCACAACAGATTTTTTGAAAGCGATTTGTAGTTGTAGAGTCTTAATTGTTATTCGTTAAGCTATAATGTACCTATATTTTTTAATATTAATGACGTAGATCTAAAGCTCATTATAAAAAATATATACATATGTATATTTCAAATAACTTTCGTGGTCAATAAATTTTTAAATAAGCAAGGATAATAAGCAATTTAATAAAAAATATTAAATAAAATATACGCATACAATCGCACGTGGTTTCTATCTGGCGTGTTCATAAATTGAAACAATTATGGCCTCTTTTTGTTGTTTCGTTATTTTCTACATTCATTTACTTGAAAATGTATTTCGTATTTTAAATTTAATTTAATAATAAAAAAACAAAAACTCATGTAAGAACTTTCTGAATGATGGTATTTGAGTTAGAGCGAAGACAAAATCCCTACATATACACACACACATACATACACACATACATACACACATACACACACACATGCAGACATCATCGTGAAAATGTTAAAATTGGATTCTAGGGACCTTATAACGTGGTCATTTACTAAAATCTCGATATGTGATTTTTAGCCCGATCCCTATACCTCCCTTACCTAGGGTAGCGGGAGGTAAAAATTGGATTTATAGTTGTCAAATCAATGTCTATTGGATAAAATTTTAAACCAGTTGTTAAAAATTAACCACTAAGTTACAGAATAGGCCCGATTATTTGATAATCGCCCTCTAACCGTTGCTAAAATATGCAAATGAAAGCAGATTGGTGCATCTGAAAATTAGTACTAATGCCCCGGGATGATATATGTACTATATTTGAAAATGCACATACTACAATAATTTAAAAAAATTGGTATCCGATTGGGCCACACCTCTATAAAATATAATTTTCGTATCAACACTATAGCCTGACAATGACAAATTGAATTAAAATACAAGTAAAATTATTACAGAAACCATTGGAGTACTTGTCTCATTTTTATTACAGAATACAGAGAATTTATTTTAAAATGCAACATTATGGTTCATCACTTCCATGGTTACTTACTATTGTCAAAAAATGACAGCAATGTAATATTTGTCCATTTTAAAATGCAACATTATAAATAGTATTGCAGCACAGGAGAACCCTCAAGAATACATTATAAATGGTGTCAATTCTTATTACGACCGACTAGAATATTGCCGGAGTGTGAATGGGAGTATTTTTTAACATTTATTACATGAAAGATGAATTTTTGTAAGCTAAAGTTTGTTAAGATGTGCAACATTCATATTTTGATTTTTTTGTTAATCGTATGTACGCTAATTTATTGAAAATTTGTTTTGATAATACAAAACTAGAAATTTTGTATGTTGCATTTTAAAATGGACAAATATTACATTGCTGTCATTTTTTGACAATAGTGAGTAACCATGGAAGTGATTGACCATATGTTGCATGTTAAAATAAATTCTCTGTATAAAGGAACTTATGCAAAACTTAGTTGCACACGAATAGTTCAAACACACTATCAATAAATTGTAGGTAGTAGGTACATTCCTTGCAGAAACTGTAACCTGTAATTTGCATTGAATATAAGTCAAATTCTCACTAAAACGAATTAAATTCGTGCCCTATTTTCCGCGAAGTACTTAAAGAAACTCACACAAAACTTGTGCTTGTATGTATGTAGTTCCTAAGAAAACAAATTTATATTCATTACGTTTTCTTCTTAAAAACATTTTCATGAAAAAGTACTTCTCTCTTAATTACAGCAACAAATTTTCATTATTCTTATAACTTTGTACATTGTTCAGAAAAAAATAACTTATAACTTATGCATCATCACGCCGTCATATTTACTGCTCATAAACTGTCTTTTATAGTATGATAATTTTCGGAAAAAAACTCGACAGTAATCATAAAAGTTAACCCCATTTCGTCGTGACAATTATCATACTTAATATAAAATCGATAAAGGATAAAAATTTACCTTATTTGTTGTCCTTTTAGAACCATTGCGACGACACTTTACGCACTGAGACACTTTTTTAACATTGTCTAATTTTTAGGTTAGTTTTTGAATTGTTGAATTCGCACTGCAATTAAAACACAACAATTATTGAAACAACAATATTTTACTTGTAGTTATTATTGAAATAATATTTTTTATTGATATATTAGTTATTAACAAAGTTTTTAAGGGTAAAAACAAAAAAAATTGAGCATTGTTGAAAGAAACAATTATTGAACTGTGAACAACTGACAATTTTTGTTACCAACTTAAAATATTAATACAAATATTCTAATAAAAATTTCGACATAAACAACAAATTACATACTATAAATATAAATAATTTTTGATATTTCATACAAATATAAAATAAATAAATATTTTATTGTTTTTATATTATTTATTACATGTTTTTTGTAACCTCAAAAAAATATGTTCAATCAACAAATTATATATAATAAACTATTATTTATGTATTTTATCAATAAATAAATTTTAAAAAATCCAATTTTTACAATTTCTAACCTCTAAAATTTGCTATTTTCCATGCGCGGGCAAAGTTTTCTTTATGAATTTAACTTTTGTTTATCAATTTTCACTTCTGTCTTTTCAATTGTTGGCGTCCCGATGCGTCGTGTGTTTGGCGCGCAACTGAACTACAGACGTCGGTTGTTTCAGATCCGCGGTCCGGCGCAGACTAGCAAGCAAACAAAACACAATCTAAGCGCCAGGCCACTAGATCCAGCAAAGCTAGAGGAATGGATCATCGACCTACATCAGTTTGGACCGCAATAGTTACAGAATAGGAGAGTGCTATCTGATTAGAATATGGGAAATTAATTGACGAAGATATCACTAGATACTATGTGATTACTGAACCCATTTGTGAGGTGTAAGGTATTATTTGTCCATAAACAGATCGTCTGTTGAAGGAAAATCGCTGAAACAATCCATTTTTGGGATGAATATTTTCAAGAAATTAATGTAGTTGTATAAATATGTAATTTTGTTTAAAGAAAAGAAGGTAACCTCTATTAATTTTTTTGAGTAATTTTGAAAATGTAGATTGACATATCTATTAATTCTTGAGATTTTTGTATTCAAATTTATGCCTAAAAATAATATCCATTTTTTGTGTTCAAAGTTATACTTCAAAAACACCCATATCTCGGTAACAACTCAAAAATGGGTTTTACGCTTGGTAGTATCACCATTCGATTCTACGGACAAAATTATAGATTCAAATTTTTTGAACAACCGGAATAATTAGTACGAATAAAAATTTGAAAATCCGTGAAAATAATAAAAATCGTAAGGGATACCCTTCACAATATTTTCAGATTTTGGCCAGTTTTCGGAATTTTTAAACTTTTATTTTTATTCAATTCATAGCATTTGGTGAATAGTTATAAACATTCTTATACTTATTAAATTTTATCCATAGAATCAAATGCTGATATGGTGAAGTTCGTATCTTCACCCATTTTTGAGTTAATGCCCAAAAATGTTCATAGTACATTTTTAAACGCAAATATCTCGGGAACAAAAAAAAATCTGTTGTGGTCAGCACAAGACCTTCCGTCAATTCGACGTATTTTGTACAAATCCCATACCAAAAGTTCCTTGGAAAAGATTCTATGAATCCAATAAAATTATAACATACACCATGTAAATTGCACTTGGCACTTCCTGCTTTCTTCTTCATCTTTTTCCTATTTTATTAGAGGTCACTGTTTCTTACTCTTCTCTTCTACTCATTCCTGTCCAACGCATCTTCTTAGCATAGTACTTCTTCTCTCAAGTCTTCTGCGATACAGCCCTTCCATCTTCTCTTTGGTCTTCCTCGTACTCCCGACATTGAAAGTTCCAGTCCTAAGGCGAGGCTGCAACTGCATGTCACTTGCGAGGAACACTATGACTTACACCACTTTCTGATCCTGTACTTTCCATCTTTAGTGTTGCACTTGACACTGACATGAAGTTGGGAGGACTGTATCGCAGAAGACTTGAGAGAGGAAGATCTGTGTGAAGAAGATGCTTTGGACAGGAATGAGTGGAAGAGAAGAGTAAGAAACAGCGACCCCTAATAAAATAGAAAAAAGCTGAAGAAGAAAGAAGTGTGTCAAGTGTAATTTATATAGTGTATGTTCATATTATAATTTTATTGGATTTATAAAATCTTTTCCAAGAAACTTTTGATATGGGATTTGTACAAAATACATCGAATTAACGGAAGGTCGTCTACTGGCCACAACAGTTTTTTTTTTTTTCCAAATACGAGGTGTGACAATTAAATAACGAGATTCATTTTTTTCCGGCTTTCCTATAAATTTGGCAACATTGCAGTCTATGTCATATTAATTTGTCTTCTTCCCTCCATCCACTGTTAAAATTTCAAGATATTAGGAAAACCGTTCGGCAGTAGCCTTTGATTGAAGTTTACTTTCTCGTACACCGCCGGAATTATGTTAGTGTCAATATGAAATTCTGTGAGAAACTTAAAAAATCCGCTACAGAAATGTAGGAATTGTTGATGAATGTTTACGGTGATGAGGGTCTATCTAGTACTCAAGTTTTCGAGCAGTTTAGAAGATTTAAAGAAGGAAGAAAAGAGATCGGAGACGATTAGCGCCTCGGCCGTGCACTAACATTGTTTTTTTCGAAGCGAGAGATTGTTCACATGGATTGGGTGCCTGAGGGACATTTCGTTAACCAAGTATATTACAAGAAGGTTTTAATAACCGTTCATGTACGGGTGAGAAGAAAAAGGGCTGAAATGTGAGAAAACGGCTTATGGATTCTCCATGAAGACAACGCGCCGGAACAAAACACCCTGTCCGGTAAGACATTTTTGACGAAATACAAGATCACCGTGTTGGTACATCACCCGTACTCACTTGACCTAGTGCCATGTAACTTGCTTTTATTCCCAAATTGTAATTCTACGTTAAAAGGCACCAAATTCGGGGATCAGGGCCGAGATGTAGTTATAGAAAAGCGGCAGAACTTATGAACAACCTAACAAAAAAGGCCTGCAGGCATTGCTTCCAACAATGGAATATTCGCATCGGGCGGTGAAGGGTTCGTGGAGGAGAGTACATTGAAGTTGGCAATATTTGTTTTGCGTAATTTTATACATTGTCAATGGGGTATTCCACCATAACAAAAAAAAATTAAAAAATTAATTTTAACATAAAGTATGGCTCAATAAATAATAATTAAAACAATGAAAACATTTTTTAAATAATTATTTTACGAGATATTTCACATTTACTAAAAGGGAAAATTGAAGTCATACAATTGTTATCTTTCTGTCGCAGCGTACTCAGAGCAGTGTGTGTGAGAAAGACAAGTATAAGGGAAATGTGACGTTACACTGATTTCTCGAAAATAAAATACTGTTAAACTAGGAACAATTAAGATTTTTTAATACTATGAATTGATTCAAAACTGAATGAAGTTTTATTTAAAATAATAAAAAAATTTGAGTGGAATACCCCATTGCTACACCTCGTATGTATGTGAGTATGTCTGAACATATATGAGTATAATAATTTGTCATTTTTCTTACAAAAACTATCGTTTTGTAAATAAGTAAATCGTTATGCAATTTATTTAAAAATGTATTTATTTCATTTTTTATGCACAGAGATTTAAAATTTAAGCACGTGCAATGAAAAGACCCCAACTTAATGAAGTTTTATATCCTGTGCTTCGCACTCTTCCTAATGTAATTCATTTTATGGAGATTTAAATTATGAGATTTTTCTCGACGTAATTTTTTCAAGGATGTAAATATATCATTTGTATTCTAACAAACAAAAGGAACCCATTACATTAGTAAACAAGAATGAAAACAGTAAAATGCAAGCTTTGTTTTTTTCTAAGAAATATATCGCTTGATTTAAATAATAATATCACAATTTCTAGATGCAGCTAGAGACAGAAATTTTATCTGTTTCTTGTTTCTTGGGACGATTTACTAGCATTTTAATATAAATTTGTTATTTGTTAGCTTTTTCTCAGCAAACAATCTACACTAGTTTGTAGTATCAAATTAGAACAAGGCTCATTTATATTAAAACAAGACCTTAAAATTGTATAAAGGACTATCTTTTAAAAAGTTATTATTTTTTTAAAATGTACGAGTTTTTAATGTCCCTAACACGGCACACTTACTCATCTACTTACTCTATTCCAAATTCTTACTACTTTCAAGCTTTTTGCTATCGCTTTTTTTAAAATACGAAATACATTTTCAAGTAAATGAATGTAGAAAATAACGAAACAACGAAAAGAAGCCATACTTGTTTCAATTTATGATCACGCCAGATAGAAACCGCGTGCGATTGTTTGCGTATATTTTATTTAATACTTTTTATTAAATTGCTTATTATCCTTGCTTATTTAAAAATTTATTGACCACGAAAGTTATTTCAAATATACATATGTATATATTTTTTATAAAAATGAGCTTTAGATCTACGTCATTAATATCAAATATCAAAAAATATATGTACATTATGGCTTAACGAATAACAATTAAGACTACAACTACAAATCGCTTTCAAAAAACTGCATAAAAAATCTATTGTGTCCAGCACAATACCCCTCGCCATTTCCATTTTATATTACATAAGTATCGAATTTGACATTTCTTGTACACACAAATAATTCAAACTGTATCTATTTTTCGTTCTATGAGGAATTTAGTCCTACTCTTCTTGTATGATCTAGATTCTTCAAATTCAATGACTGTATATTTGCTGTTCTTCTTAAGATATATGAAAATGTTAATATACCTCTAATTTTAAATATTTAATTAATAATATAATAAATAAATAAATAAATATATCATCACGGCATATTACCCATTTCTGGGTGTGCCAGTACTACACACATGTAGATATCGGTAATGATATAAAATTGAAAATATTTGGCGTCTATCGGGATCGAACCCGGTTCCCCTAGGTTCGCGACCAGACACTCAGGCACGCGGCCACGGGACCCCATAATAATAATAACAATAATAATAATATAATAAGAAATATTAAATGTATTTCTCAGAAAAAGCTTTCAGTAATGTCAGCAAAACTGCCGACTTTTGACACTGACATTTTGCAGTTATCTGTCAATTAGAAACATATTTGAACTGGTTTCCATGAAGTTGTTTAGGTAGCGAGATTTATTACAACAGATTATTCTATATATTATATTTTCTTTATTTCTAAATCTAAAGAATATATATTAGATTTTGGTAAATAAAGGAAGTCCGTAGATGGTTGAACAAAATTTTAATAAACACAATTTAGAGAATTTAAAATTACAAAGATCGAGAAACGCTTTTAACAAAAATGACAGTTATTATTTTTCATACATAAAACAAGTAATTAATAATGCCTACTCCATTTTATGACAATATGAAAGTATTCCAGTAAAGTTCATTTACATTATATTATCCAACAATATATAATAAATTTTTTAAGTGTATTAGATGGAAAGTGTTATGTTCTTCAATATTTGTAATAACATAAATTTTCAAAAAATAATCTTTAGATTTTTTTTAAGAAACTACTACTTTCGGTTATTTAATTGTTGCCAAAACCTATTCAGCTCTTCCCATTAATGTTAATTTAAGGAAAAAATAGTTAAACAGGTCAAAAGCATAGCTTTTGAGGAATCATCCTTCTAACATCCACACAAATAAACACACCCACGGAAATCATCGTAAAAATGTTATAATCGGATTCTAGGGACCTTAAAACGTGTATTCCTACAATCGTGCAGAAAGTACATACTTTACACGTCTATAGCTCAATGGAAATTTTAATTTTGAATCATCTTTTAGGTACTCTATAAACCTAAAGTATATATTATATTTGAACATTCAATACACAAACCCTAATAACATACATACATATTTGTAATTATGATGATAAAAGTAACACCTCTATTTCATAATATCATCATCATTGAAAAATTAGGCCAACATTTGGCTAAGTATTCTATTTCGTAGAAAATGCGTGGGCGTTATATTATGTATAGAGCTGGTAAGTTGAGTACGAATTATAGTTCCGCATTTTATAAAAGTGATGCATAGTATACATTCACGATGATATGTGTGTTAATCTAGCTGTAATTAGTACAAAAAATTATTGCTCTGGATTGCTATGGCGCCAAGCTACGATGATTTCATATTTATTTCCCATTAACATTGAGCATACTCCTAAAATTTTAATATATTCATTTTCTGTAAATATACTGTAAAGTTATAGTTTGTAAACATATAAAGGTGTAATATTATGCTGTTATATCCAGTCTTAACTTATAGTGAACTTGGTTTGACTTACAAAGCATGAAAGGTAATACCCGAGACACACTACAAAAATTAATGATCATTTACGGTTAGTTATAGTATGCGCAAGTGAAGTTGAGACTGTTGACATGTCAAAATTGCGTCTATTAACAAATCAAAAACTATTGGCTGTAGTAAGCACGTGCTACTTATTTTTTTGTACTGTACGAACACCTGAAATCCTTATTACCTCTCGCTAAGAGAGGTAATGAAATCATGCTAAAAATCTCATATCCAGATTTTAGTGGATAAGCACGTTTTAAGGTCCCTATAATCCGATTACAACATTTTTACAATGATGTCCGTGTGTGTGTATGTATCATATACCTATTTTCTAATATAGGTATATGGTATGTATGTGTGTGTGTGATTGTGTGTGTGTGTGTGGGGAGGGGGGATATGTAGGAGCCCTGGTTTCCCGAATACTATACGAATTAAGACATATTAAACCAAAAACATTACTGAAGGCTTTTTCTGGAAAGTACATTTAATATTTCTTATTTTATTATTAATTAAATCTTTACAATTACTTATAGAGACATATAGTCTATTTGAGAATGACTGGCACTACTGGCAGTAATAAATCATTCTGTCAAAGACATTCCAGTGGCGCGCCAATAATTGTTTGCACAGGGATAGTCGAAACGATCGAGTCATTTATAATTTCAGTAGGACAAGATTCAGAATCAGATTCTGATTTTTAATAATTTATGTATAAATATATAAGTATATGTAATGTAATATGCATATTTAATAGAAATATGACAGGTACCAATATCTTGACAACACACATGAAATAAGTATAAATTTTAGTATGTAACAAATAAAAATGTAAATATTGAACGTATGTATGTAAATATTAAATGTATGCAATATAATAATAATGACAGAAAGTTATATTTAAATATTAAAAACTTTTGTTTTTAGTAAATGTATAAACAGATCACTCTACAAATCGTATCTACGTCTATGACACAGTCCGACGGGGATTATCGGACGGCATTTCTATTGTTCGACAAGTAAGTTTCGTTCCAGGTACAAAGCGTGCGGCTTATTTTGACCATCCTAGTGTAGTTACAACTTATTTTTCTGGTAGTTTTATTTGCCGCATTGCTGGCAAAAATCCAATACTACTCTTGCAAATAATGATTTATTACTGCCAGTTATTCTCAAATAGACTGTAGGTACATTACATATACCCGTCAGAAATACCGTCAATCTCATCAATGAATTGGAAGAATCTCGAACATTAGAAAAATAAGAGGAAACTTGTTCATAGAATGAAAAAATATAAAAATATATGAAGAAGATATGTGTTATTGTGTGTACCAGAAATGTTAAATATGTACAATACTTATATAGCCTAATATGGACATGGCGAGAGGTCTTGTGCTGGCCACAACAGATTTTTATTTACTGATAGATCAAAGACAATTATAAATTAATACCCGAGACAGACGACAAAAATTAATGATCAATAACAGTTAGATATAGTATGCGCACGTGAACTTGAGACTATTGACAGATGTCAAAATTGCCTTTATTAATATTAATAATATTTTCAGACGCAATTTTGACATCTGTCAATAGTCTCAAGTTACGTGCGCATACTATATCTAACCGTTAATGATCATTAATTTTTGTCGTCTGTCTCGGCTTTAAGAATCAGAATGCACATTTATTTTAAAGTGAAATAAACAGGAAGGCTTTGGAATAATTTTCAGGAAACGCAGTTGCGAATAAGACAATTTATTTAAGAAAGCACCCATGTTTGTTACTTTATCTCAAGTATCATAAAGCCCAACTTTCCACAAACGCAAGTCATTCTTTGAAACTGCTTCAAACTTTCCTTAATGTTGACATTTCCAGAATATTTTGTGCGTGGGGAGAACTTTTCGCCAGAATACTTACTTGTTGTTTTATTATTCAGTATTTTCCCTTGCAACTGATATTGAATTTGATTTCCTTTGTACTGTTTTGTATTTATTTGTAACAATACCTAGCGGATATTGTGTATTGGAAGCAATATTGGCTCTTGCTAGCAAATAAAAATAAGTTAAAAGATTGTATATTGGTACTCGAGGATGACATTTAGTGACTCATACATTTTAAAAGAAAAGAAAACTCGTATATTATACTTTTAAATGCATATAATCGCAGTAAATTATGTCTGTTATTTTTTACGTTTATTTTTTTTTTAATATTTCATTTTGTTAAGTAATTTCAAGATTGCAACATCTTTCGGGAAGTCAGAACCTAATCTAAGCCTAATTTCAGTTCCATTAACTGAAAGAGTAGCCATATAAAATAGTTAAATCTTCTTTATACATTTCACGCCGTTTCTGCCTGACCCAATTCACCAACATAGATTGAAGGCGTTTAAATAAATGTTCTACATTCATATTATCTTAATAGATAATAGATCAGCTGAATGTTTTATTTTACATATAATTCAGCCCTTAAGCTTGAAATTAGGAGAAAATAGGAAAAAACTAAAAATATTATTAAGAAAGAATCAATTGTTTGAAAACACCAAAAATCTGCATTTCATGTTCAAGAAATTTAATAATAATATAAATAAATATTTTCTCTAAATTTCATAAAGGTAACATACTCCCTTGTCAGAACAAATTTTTTTTATAAAAAAATCTGTTGTGGCCAGCACAAGACCTCTCGCCATTTCCATAGGCTATACGAGTATAAGTATTGTTATTCGCTTTCGAACCGTCGTTTTATAACAAAATCTTACAGAACATTACCCAAATATTGTTTTTTATTATATTTAACATGTCTTCTGCACACAAATAATTCTAATTATATCTATTTTTCATTGTATGAGGAAGTTTCTAAATGTCAAAGATTGTTCCAATTCATTAACCAGATTGGCGGCATTTCTGATGGATATATGCATTTTACCACAATTTTACCTATAATTTCAAATATTTAAATAATAAAACAATAAGAAAAGTTAAATATACTTCCCTGAAAAAGCTATCAGAATGTCACTAAAACTATTGATATTTGACAATGACATGTGTCATGTTATAAACATTGGAATTTGTCAACTGGTTTCCTTAGTGCCTTGGCCTCTGCGATTAGTTTACTCTATAAATTATAGAGTCTTTATCTCTAAATCTATACAAGATATAATAAAAATTTTAAGTGTATTAGATGGAGAATTTTATGTTCTTCAATATTTAATAAAAAAAACTCCCAAAAAATTATGTTTAGAAGAATTTTTCCAAGAAACTACTACTTCCGGTTGTTCAATTACCAAACCCTTTCAGCTCTTCCCAGGAATGTCAGATTGAGGAAACTGCAGTTAAATATTTTTTAAGTCTTATAGTTTTTGAGGAATCGTGACTGCAACATCCAGACATACATACACACACACACACACA
The DNA here is from genome assembly GCA_943142095.1 of Ophonus ardosiacus. Taxonomy (NCBI): domain Eukaryota; kingdom Metazoa; phylum Arthropoda; class Insecta; order Coleoptera; family Carabidae; genus Ophonus; species Ophonus ardosiacus. The sequence goes on along the minus strand of OW964831.1, from coordinate 8,967,148 downwards.
CACACACACACACACACACACACACACACACACACAGACATCATTTTAAAAATGTTATAATCGTATTCTAGGGACCTTAAATCGTGCTTATTCAATAAAATCTGGATATGCGAATTTTAGCATAAATTTAAATACATATTTAGTAATGCTGCAAACTATATTAAGTTGCTTTATTTACTATTTTCTTTTTAAAATGTCACTATTATTAATTTGAAATTGTTAGTTTTTGACAGTAACATATATCTGTTAGTTACATAAATTTGAAATATGAACTGTGTAACAAAATTGTATTTATCTTTGAGGCTCCTGGACTTATAAATTAGATTATTTTACAAATTTATATATTAAATATATTGAAAATGTATGAATGCATATCTGAAGAAAATTTAATAATAAGAATATATCATTATGGCATATTACCCATTTCTGGGTGTGCCAGTCTGTTTTCACAGATATCGGTAATGATGATGACATATTTGTACCGTGCGGGCGCTTACCAGGCGTCACCTCACGGGCACTCATTGCTGGCGTGCAGAGGTCACTTTTGTGCCATTTAAAATTCGAAATATTTGGCGTCAGTCGGATCTTTAATTTTTATTATAACATAAATTGCGAAAAAAGACATAAATAAATTTTTAGCACGATCCCTATACCTCCCTTACCAAGGGTTGCGGGAGGTAAAAAATATAGTAAATATTTATTCCAAAATTGATTGTTTTAACGTTTTTCATTCCACAGAAAATCTGTTTATGGACAAATAAAAACTTATATCTTAATACTGGGTAGATACAACAATACGTCCTTTCCTTTCTGGCTGAAATAGAAAGGACTAAAATTTTGAAGTTTTGTAGTATCCCTTTGAAGGATAAACGTTAAAAGGGAATAGTGAATTAAAATGAACCCTACTTCCTGTTAAACGAAGCAGTCTGTATTCCAGAAAATATTACATGAGTTTGAAACGGCCAATTTCTTTCAAAAAGGAAAAGAAATATTCTTCTTTGTGTCAAATTTTTTGGAGGCATGAAAATAACAATAAAATTTAATTTCAACGGCAAACTAACATAATAGTAATTAAGGTACCAAGGGTTGTTATAAGGACAATAATGCCTGAGGTTAACAGTGAACTGTCGAGAGCCTTTGGCCCGAGGCGAGTACGTTGACCGAAGGCATTATTGTTGTTTAACACCCGTGGTGCCTTCAACGTTTTATGTCTTACTAGAAATTCTTAATAAACATTTTGTCTGACTAGAATTTATCAAACAAAAATAATATATCACAAAATTTTAATACAACTTACAAAGTAGCCTGTGAATGCGGTATCTAGGTAATATTTTGTTTCTGTAAACAAAGAATTTTTTCAAACAAAAAATATATTTCTTGTGGTATTTTTCTGTCAATATGGACGAGCAATGTTATTGCTAAGAATAAGAAGTATGCTGGTTTGTATTTGTGATGAAACAAATATGATTATAAACGACTACAATTCACAATACTTCTTAACCTTAACTGCACTTTTATGTTAGTATCAGTATTATTAACCTCAGTTTGTTGTCAACATTACCATAGCAACTTAATACGCCCTAGGGCATTATTTACTCAATAACGGACCTAATGTTGAGGTTGTTATAAAACAATAACATACTGGTAAAACATAAAATATAAACTATTATTTGTTAATATATTAAAATAATATACATACTAGGTTTCTAAAAATAGTTAATAATTTTGAAGAATAATAGCTTCAAATTTAATAATACCGTAAAAAAAACTTCATTATTCTGTCAATAGAAGGATCATTTTCAACTATCATTAATCTAAATTAATGATAGTACTCGAAAAGTGCATATTCTACACTACCTCTAACAATATATCATTATATATAACATTATCTAGCCTTACAATGTAATGAATCAATCAATTACATAGATAATTAGTTAGATTGTTTCTCAAACACAACATGAAGCACTAGTAGGAGTATGTTTAGAATTTGTAGGTGTTAGTAATTAGTTTGTTACAGTTTATTTACAATAGTAGCTGGATAATTAAATGCAACGGCTTTCCAAAACTACATTTATCATCTGAAGAGATCTTTATACAATATATCTAGAGCGAAATATATTAATAATTTCATATGCAACCGACTGAATAATACATTTTCCACAGTTATTTCACGAGAAAGAAAGTCAAAACTAGATCCTAAAAGAATATACGCTGGTAAAAAATCGGAGCCGGACGCGCAGTGGTTTTAAAACTTCAAATTATGCGCTCCAATTTTTTGACAATTTGCAATTAATTAATAGTTAAATAAAATAATATAAATAATCTGATGTGGCCAGCAATTACCTTCCGTCAATTCTATCCTGTACAAATCCAAAACAAAAGTTCCTTGGAAAAGATTCTATATACCCACTAAAATTGTAACACGAACATATACTATTTTCTACAAATTCCATACCGAGAGTTCCTTGGAAAAGATCCTTTAGATCCAATACGACTAATCAATAATTTCATTAATATGGAGCAAACGCCAATAGAAGTTTTAAATTTCATACTCAGAAATAGTTTAACTTGCGAGTTTTTAAATTTGTCTATAGCATTAAGAATATTGCTAACTATTCCGGTTGCAGCTGCTACTGGAGAGAGGTCTTTCTCAAAACTCAAAATGATAAAAAGTTATCTAAGAACATTAATGTCATAATAAAATTTTGCACCAGGGATGCTAAAATACCACGAGCCGGCCCTGAAGTTTCGGATATAATTTGCTCATAATATTCTATTTTAATTATTTATATAATAATCTTAAATACATAGTTTCTATTTTTGTAGGTACCTATATGTATGTATACTAAATCAAATAAATTATTTTCGTAAGAAGTACACGTAAATAATAGTTATTTTTATACAAGACGATAAAATTATATTTTATCGTTTTTTTACCTTCCGTCACCTTTAGGTAAGGAAGGTATTGTTTTTGGTCAAAAAATTCATTGGTGAGTTTTTAATGAATAAGCACGTTTGAGGGTCCCTAGAATACGAATTTGCTATTTTTAAGATGATGTCTAAAAATTATAATTCTTTCGTATTCCTCTTCTTTACATCCATATGAAGAGCTGATTAGATTTTGGTTATAATTGATCCACCGGAAGTACCCCTATTTGAAGTTTTTAACAGTTTTTCTTGAAAAAACGCAGTTAAATATTTTTCGACATTTTGTGATTATCAGTATGAAAGAATATCTTATTCTCTATACGGTTTGATTATACATTTTCCTTCATATTCAATAGTTATAGAGTTCTAGAGACATTAAGAGATATTAACTTTCAAAAATTAGTCAGCTTTGCTAAAATTATGGAAACAGCATATTCAAAAAAATTTAATTGACAGATGTCAGTGTCAAATGCAAAACCAAAGTTATATGTGAATGTGATAGAGTGTCCCTCGCAAGTGACTTACAGTTGCGCCTCGTCTCAAGATTTGAATTTTCAATGCCGGAAGTACGAGAAAGGCCAAAGAGAAAATGAAAGGACTGTGTAGCAGAAGATTTGAGAGAGGAAGAATTGCATGAAGAAGATGTGTTGGACAGGAATGAGTTAAAAAGAAGAGTAAGAAACAGCGACCCCTAATAAAATAGGGACAGGAACTTTCGGTATAAAATTTGTAAAAAAAAGTGTGTTCGGGTTACAATTTTACAGAATATACAGAAACTTTTTCAAGGAACTTTAGGTATGGGATATATACAACATACATCGAATTGACGGAAGGTTTTGTGCTGGCCACAACAGATTTTAAAATCCCGTGGGTTGTTATGGATTTTATAAGTAAATAAATAAGAAATATTTATGCCTGAGATATTCACCTCTTAATAACTTTATTTCGCTAATAATTTCTATGGTAGTCATTGATATAATTGTATCCATAGTTATTATTCGCCAAATAAAGTTAAGAGGTAGATATCTCGGCCCTTAAAGTATTTTATCTACCTTTGCTGTTAAAATACTACTTTATCTACCCTTGATGTTAAAGTGTTACTTTATCTATTATTTTGAGTAGATAAAAGTACACTTTAACATCTGCTATTGAAAAAAATAAATTAGTTAAAACTTATTTAAAATTAAAAATTATTTTGTAAAAATTAATTTGGGAGAAATAAATAGATTTTTACTTTTATTCATTATCTCTGAAATTAAAGCAAAAATTAGAAAAGAGTTTCAACAAGACTGTCCTTCATTTTTAATTAAAAATATTTTTTATTATGACAAACATAGAAAAAAACTTTTTAGTTTAGCCAGCTGTACTCTATGGTGAAATTTGTAAACTATATTTTTATGTTGTGTAAGAAAGTACGTTGAACATTGATGTATCTTGTTCTTGTACATGGAGAAAATCAATACAATCGAATGATCAACTGACCAATCAGTTTTCACGAAATGTCTATGTGATCTACGCGGCTAGAAAAATTATTTAAACAAATGTAATTTGAATTTTGATCACTTGACGTATAAAAAAATTGTTAAATTATTTATTTTAAACAAATGAATTGTAAATAAAAAATATATGTTCTCATTTAAAATAACATGAGAACCAATGGTCGAAACAAATATTTTACCTTTCTTTAAATTTGTTTTGTGAAATTGTAATTGTTTGCCCGTTTCCACCGTCTTTGTAGCTCTTGTATTTCTCGAGATAGCAATGCTGACTCATTTAAAATGAACACCCTGTATAATCTTTGCATAAATGTGGATTTATTTCATAATTATTAAATTAACAAAGGTTATAGATTGTAAATATAAAAAATTTGAAGGAAAAAGTTTAAGACCCACTGCTGTAGAACTACAAAGGCCCGTAAATAAATATAAACAAAAACGTTACTTTGTTTATAATAATGGATGGCCATAAATTTTTCCAACATTTAATATGCATTATATTATTGTAGCGCTTTATCATATATTTCTATATTCCTTGTTAACGTTTTTTCGTCTTCTGCTATGATGACCATGTCATCTGCATAGCATATTTCTGCTATTTCCACTCTTCTCAATTTCCAATGTCCTATGTAGTATTTCTTTACTTCTTTCTTTATCTCTTTGATTCCTTCGTCAAGTATTAACGTAAACAGAAGCGGGCTCAAAATGCATCCTTGTCTTACTCCGGCTGTGGTTTCAAATGTATTAGAGGTCTCTTGTTTCACTCTTACATAGCTCTTAGTCTTTGAATATAGGCTCTGAATTCCTGTTATTAATGTATTTGATATTCCCCTGTTTCTTAGCGTTTTCCATATGTCTTCTCTATTGATTCTATCAAACAAAAATTAAACATGAAGATCAATAAAGAAAAATCGAAAACCATGATACTAGGAAGAAATGAACAACACCACACGATACAACTAAAAAATGAAAATCTAAAGCAAGTCAAAAAATTTAAATACCTGGGGTCAATGATCTCAGAAGATGGAAGATTTGATGAAGAAATAAAAGAAAGAAGAACAACAGGAGGCAAAATATTCAATAGCATCAAACACAGCTTCTTAGGAAAGAAAGAAATACCGAAACAGACCACAGTACAAATATTTAAGAAAGTAGTGACACCTATACTCACATGGAAGAAAAAATTACGGCCATCGAAATGAGATTCTTGAGAAAAATAGAAGGGAAACAAGACTGGACAGAATTGAAAACACAACCTACAGACAAAACTTAAAAGTAAAATCAATAGAAGATAAGATAGCAGAAGGACAGCTGAGATGGTATGGTCATGTAGAAAGGATGAGAGAGAGAATAGTTAAAAAGGTGTTCGAAGCAAAAATTGGAAGAAAGAAACTACGAGGACGACCAAGAAGAACGTGGCTGGAAGAAATAAAGGATGCAGCGCAAAGAGGAGGTCTAACTTGGGAAGAAACGAAGACAGCAACACAAGATAGACCAGAGTGGAAAGAAATATGGAGAAGACCAACGAACCAGAACTCAACCCCCTCCCCCGCAAGCCGGGGGAACGCCTTACACCCGTGAGGGTAGAAAGGTGCAGGATTAAGTAAGTAAGTATATTATTGTACAAAATTATTTATTATTAAGAAGTATTGGCTACCTACCATTAAAATTATAAAAAGACGCTTTTACATTATATTCTTATGAGATTAAATGTCACTTTTAACAAAAGCGCTCTATAAAAGTAAGCTCATAATACGGGCCTATATTTATTTTATGTTAAATTTTTGTTCCGCCGTGTTCGAAATCGAAATGCTGCTTAGTTCTCAAACGAGCCACTAATTCACACAGCGGCAGCACCTCTTTGCTTGCCCTCTAGCTTGCATCAGCGGCGTAGTAAAATTTCATTGGCAGGTCATAGCCCCTAATTCTATCGTCGGCCAGCGATGCATCGCTTGCCGGCATCGGGCATGTGTACATTTCCGGGCTCGAGAAATACCAGTGGCGTCGAGAAAAATATTTATCTTAGAGGACGAATAAAAGTCAATGATGTCAAGATGGAAGTATGGATTGAAATAGAATAAATGCGCAGTGATTAAGTAGTGATTATAATGTTAAATGAATATCTAAAGCGAGGTTTCTATTATATGTATAAACAGTTATTAAATATCTACTAATTAAATTCAATATTATTGATTATTATGCAAAATGTTTATAAAAGCTCTGTTCGATGAGAAGTGCTTGAAGTGCAGAGCAGAATAGTGCAGTGCAGTGTAGTGTACACTAGTACAGTCTAATCCTTGTGGTTTCATAAAACACACTAGTGTATATTTGGGCAAGTTTGCTCAGCTGTGAGAAATCAAGCCAAGCGTAGCCAAAGGTGTAAAAGGTTAGATTGTTTATAAACACAGTTATATGTTATATCATAAAGCTGCAAAAAAGTGACTGCAGAAATGTCTGTTTTAAAGAGCATAGTGTTTGAACTAATAAACGATTCTGACGAACATCAATCATCACTTGATTCTTCATCAGATTCAGAGACAGATATATTAATTAATTCTTTATATAACAAAACAAAGAGAATATACTATATCTGAATCCATTATTTTAATTTCTCAATGTGTAAAATTTTAGGTTAATAAACAAATATGTAGATAGGATAGAATTAAAATGTCTACCGAACAACATTTTGCTATTAAATATTCCTAATCAATGTCCATAAATTAGAAAATGGAATAACGAATATTTTTAAATATTTTAGCTAAAATAGAAAAAAATAGTATAAAATAAAAGTTTCATAAGACATTTTAGTGCAGTTGTCCCTTAGAAAACACCTGCGCTAAAATCATTTCTTATGAAACTTGTATTTTAATGTACTATTTTAATTTAAAGTTTAATTTTATTTGTTTTCTCAACTTAATAGATTTTAACACCATTTTTCCACTAAATCCTAATAATTAATTTTAAGAAAACAATTTGAAAAGAATAAAGTATAAATAAATATTTATATTTTAATTTCCCCGATAAATGTGAACATAAATTATTAATACAATATGTTATAGTTTACATAATTTATAATACGCGAGACCGTACATATAAAAATAATAAACGAATACCAACAACTATTTTTACTATGCTTTATTGGCTGTTCCTTCGGTACTTCTACTTTCAAAATCAGTCAAAATACTTGAAATATTCTGCAAAATACAAACAAAATAACAATTATTATAAATATAATAGAACAAAGTTTATATTACCTCCAACATTGTTGATACATCTTGGTTTTCTCGATTGATACATGTCGCTAACATATCATATAATAATTCTAGTTGTGCTACAGCCATATATTTGCTAGTTTTGGTAACAGTACGACGATATAAATACTTAATTCTTTCTACATTTGAAACTACAACAAAACAAATATTTAGAATTCGTATTATTAAGTTTGAGGGTGTAATCCTACTTTTGGAATCGCCAGAAACATGGAAATCACATTCTGAGGGCTCCTTCGACATTTTATTATCACATTTCTTCAAACTGATGCAGCTTTTCTTTGCAGTTAATTCATTATCTTCAACAGCGTCATTTCCTGGTACGTCTGTTATACTACTACATTTCTTCAGTTCGCTAGCCAAATTTGTAATAGAATCTTTTAGTCTTTTAGCAAAATTAAATAACGGTGACCAAGCAGTTGATTGTTGTCCATCATCAGGTATTTCGTGGTCTGAAAATCCCCTCCTTGCCATTTTTCTTACTCGCATCTCTTTGAAATTGCACTTTCTTTTCGTTCCACCAGATGCTAAGAAATAGAAGGATTTGTTAAATATTTACTATTTAAATAATACTAGCTAACTACATACAGGATTAGTTAAAAGTATGGAGACAGCGATTTATTGTCGTTAATATTCATTTTAGGAAATTATGTTCATTACAAAAGTTTTTTAAGAAATATTGATCTACATTTAAGAATACTCGAATTTTTTTTTCTTCAATTGTTTTTGAGTTATGCTTGTCCGCGTAATTTTTTTAAATGGGAACCTATTAATTTTACTCTACCATTCGATAGAGTGATTTTTTTTCTTTAAACAGTATGTTTGATTTTTTTTATTTTTCAATTTATTTTAATAACATTTTTACAAGAAAAAGCACCGGTTTAACTATTTATGAATAGTAGGTTCATCTAAGATAGACAAAATTATTTCCAATAAAGTTGTCGGTCACAATCTTATCATTCAAAACAAATTAATAACTAAGTAAATTACATCGCTCGAGTTTGTTTATCGATTCGCTTTTGTCTATCTTAGATGAACCTACTATTCGTAAATACTTAAACCGGCGTTTTTCCTTGTAAAAATGTTATTAAAATAAATTGAAAAATAAAAAAACAAACATACTGTTGTAAAGAGAAAAAAACATTCTATCGAATGGTAGAGTAAAATTAATAGGTTCCCATTTAAAAAAATTACGCGGACAAGCGTAACTCAAAAACAATTGAAGAAAAACAAAATTGAAGTATTCTCAAATGTAGATCAAAATTTCTTAAAAAACTTTTGTATTGAACATAATTTCCTAAAATGAATATTAACGACAATAAATCGCCGTCTCCATACTTTTAACTAACCTGTATATTGAAATGAATTTTACAGGAAATATGGCAGTATATTCAAAAATATAAGAAAAACTGCTAAGTCCAACTTTCTAAGCGTGACTTGTGCGTTAGGTTATTTTAAATTTAATTTTATCGATTACGAAACGTGCAAAATAAAAAGTGATTGCTGAATTAGATACAGAATTTAATTCTATACAACATTTATTTGAAGCATTATTGTCTAAAATAATTAGGGGACTTTTGCGCAAGGAAAAACTGATTTCCTATGTTAAACCCCCATGGCTATTTTTTTAATTAACACCCTGTATACTTGTTTTCAGGCAAAATAATCTGCGTTGGGACTCCAAACTTAATTCAAACGCAATAATTGAAATAAATTGACATGATCTTTTGTCTTGGCAGTAAGGATTTGTTATTTTTTAAAATATACTTGTGAAATTTATAAATATTTTATTGTTAACACTAGAAATTGCAAATATCTCCAAAACATAGCATCTGTGAGTATTTTTGTCTACTTATTTTTAGGTCCTATATGGCCGTTGCACCAACGTAACTTAAATATTAAACATGGTTTAAATTGACAATATTGCATCGGAATGAAATGTCAAATGAATTAAAATATATTGCTGTCAAATTTTCGATTTGCATTTTTTTGTTTACGTCTAGCTTAAAATTTAAGCCTTGGTGCAACTGGGCATTATTTAGATTTTAAGTTTTGTTGTCTAATTTTGAAACATTCTGTATGAAGAAAGCTAGTAATATTTAAAAAGAAATTATGGTTATCTTACATTCACTGTCAGTTTCGGAGTTCTTCGTATGTTTCCGTCTTTTATTAGTTCTTACATTATATTTTAACATTCTTTTATTGTGTATAGGATAGTACTCTTCGTGAAAATAATTACTTTTCTTTGGTTTAATTTTATTTAAAGCAATTTCCATAAACAAAGGGTAAAAGAAAGAGCCTCTTTCTTCTTCATTTGGATTTTGCATTACATAGACTACACTTCCTGGTTCACTGAAGAAATTCATAAGCTAAAAACAAAAAATATGAATATCTAATAATAATATATTTGTTTTAAAATAGCATACGCATGCTGGTAAATCTTTAGAAGCAGTTACAACCAACAATAACGGCAATCCGGCATGAAGATCTTTAAACATTGAAACTAGAATTGCTCTTGTACTTTCTTCAACAATATCCCACCATTCATCTAATCGATACGTCAATACAATCGAAGGAAGATTCAATCTTGCTTGTGTTAATTTCTGTAAACGATAATTCATACATTCAAATAACAATCATAATTACCATTGATTATAAAAACAAACTTGTACACATATTTCTTCAGCTGTACGATTCGCAGACTTGTACAAAGCTTGTATGTCTATAACGTAAGATGGAAGATGCTCCAATGCATGCAACAGAGCTGGGGCTATGTGGTTATTATGCCCTTGATTAGGACCACCTAATAAAAGAAGTTTACTGGAGAAGCGCTTCACTCCAAAAGTGTACCTACAAGATTTTTTATTAAACTTTGTATTCTTATAATTCAAGTATTTAAATAAAACTTGCTAAAATTTAATTTTTTTTCTATAAAATATTCTAGTGAAATATGTGGTGGAGCCTAAAAGTACCGTTGTCTTAAAATATCAATTCGAAATAGTTACTTTTGCAAAAAAGTGCGAGAAATAAATTTCTGAAACGAATGCAAGTTTTTGAAACGAGTTTTGGAATTTGCATGGATTTTCAAAATCAAGTTTTCCGTATATGTTGCAATAGTATACAGTGTGTTTCAAAACATGTGTCGGAAAATAAAGGGTGGGATTGGTTGGCTAATTATAAGAAAAAAAGTTCCTATTAACATGGTTCCGCAAACGCACCGTTTTCGAGATACAGGGTGTAAAAAAAATTATTATTGACTCCTTTTGAAAAAAGGTTATTTAACAACTAAACGACAATTGTCAATCATTTTAATGTCAAAACAAATGCATGAACGCAGACGACTAGATCAAAAACAAATGTTTTTATCAACAACAAAACATGTTGCTCCTTTTTTTCATGTATTCCATCATAAAATGCCGTACTTCTCTAAAACGGTTTACGTTAGAGCTTTTGACTAGGAGTACCTTTTTTGTGTAGAAAATATTGGTGGTTCACAATGTGCTTTCAGAATGCATATTTCCCAAGTGTCATAGAAATTAGGGCCATAAAAACCTCACGCAACCCTAAAATCTCCGTCAATGGCACATGAAAAAAATTGAATAAGCGCTTAAAAAGTAGCTAATATTAATGCTAAGATGTGTACAAAAGCTGAGTTTTGTATCTCAAACGGTTCCTGAGATATCGTCAAAAAATTAAAAAAAATATTTTTTTTTACACCCTGTATCTCGAAAACGATGCGTTTGCGGAACCATATCAATGGGAACTTTTTTTCTTATAATTAGCCAACCAATCCCACCATTTAATTTCCGATACATGTTTTGAAACACCCTGTATTGTTCAGTGAGCATGTAATGTGGGCTATTACTCAAAAGAACGAAGTTTGCATCGCGAGCCGAAGGCGAGTGTTGTAAATCAGACAAATTACGAAATGTATGTTAATTATTAGACATTATGGTATATTTAAGAGAACATGACAATTGCTTTTCTTAACAACAAAATAAAAATCTTATATTTAATTTATTTCTCACGCTAATGTGGGAATTAACTATTTTCCTCGCACTCATTATGATGAAAAACAAATTACAAATATATGCGCTTTTTTTAATACGTTTTAAAAATAATAGATTTTTTTCATTTTTCAGAAACTATATGGAAAATCATGAAAACAAAGTGACATATTTCGAACTACACAAAATCAAAAAATATTTTTAGAAGAACCTTCCAGCAAAATAATCTTTTTTGCAAATAAATTTGAAACAAGTTTACCAGTAAGCAACATTTTGAATTTTCATTTAAAATACTTAAAAAATACGTCACTTGTATCCAGGGCTGGTAAAATGAGGGCTCATAGTTTTTAACTGCACTACAACTTGGTTCAACTGCCGCTCCAATAACGGCCGTAAGGTAGTCGACAATCTTCTCATGTGACTTTCTTCTCTGTTTGCCGAAGGTGTTATGTTATTCCTAGCTGTCATAAAATCATTTTCGTTCACTTTTAAGTTCTTCATTCGTATATTTATCTTCCCATTATGTATTTGCGGATAATTTCTCCTTAAACAACTCATTACAGCTTCTGAACAAAGTGCTTGAATGTCCGAACCACTGTAACCAGCAGTAATATCCGCAAGATACGATATGAACGATGGTTTTGGTTTAGCAGTCCAAGAACTGACGTGGACCTAGAAATGTTGCGATAAAACTTATTCTAAAAATTGATTTAAACTTATACTTCTATAATTTCACGACGGGCGGTATAAGCCGGTAAAGGAAAGTACAATTCCTTGTCAAATCTTCCTGGTCGTCTTAAAGCAGGATCTATGGCGTCGATGCGATTTGTTGCTCCGATAACTACAACTCCTGGTAGTTTATCCAAACCGTCCATTAATGCCAAAAGTGTAGCAACTACACTAGCATGTACTTGATCTTGTTTTGATGATCTTACAGGCGCAAGACCATCAATTTCGTCGAAAAATATTATAGCTGGATGGTTTGCTGCTGCCTTGAATCGTAAACAATAATTTAATAAAAAAGTATACAATTGTGGCCAAAAGTATTACACATTTTTAATAATGTGGTGCCATTTCTACGAGTGCTTTAAGAACAGGTCAGGTGACGCCTGGTAAGCACCCTCTATACGGTTTACGGTGCAGTTACACATATCATTACTGAAATTTGCTTTTAAAAAAAGTATCAAGGAATGATGTAATAAGCCGTGATGATTTATTTATGTAAATAATACCATTGTTTCAAAATAGGGATTGATGATAGGACTCATTTGAGTTTTATTATTAATAAAAAAATGAAATCTTTTTCGATTTGTCCAAATGAAGAATATTTTGAAGCAATAGTTAAGTCAAAAACAATAAGTATTGATTTTTGAAGTGATAACTTATGAGAGGGTAAACTATTAGGAATTCAGACCTGGCGATTAAGATTTCCCCCACCCCAGCGCCCAAGCTGCCGCTGAGAGATGGCAAGCCAGTGCGCGCGCAACTCTCGTTCTCTTTAGTTGCCGACGAAGCTGCACGCACAGCGCATACTCGTCTTGTTCTCTTTCACTCTCACTCTGTCGCAAGCGTCACAATCTCTCTCTCTGTCTATTACTTCGCACTATTCAGTCTCGCTCTTTTTTCTCCACTCGTATTACATATTTATACTGTTCTACTACAACAATAAAATGACTTTAACTTAAAGTAATTTGGACAAAGTTATCACTTCTGTCAAGCGTCCCGAGACACATACTTTTTTTCAAGCTTTTATTAAAAAGAATAAATTTAATTAGAAAAATGAACGTTTCACGAAAAGTTGTAGAAATGGCCTAAAATTAAATTACAGGCTTAAATAAATCCATACTAATATAATAAATGCGAAAGTAACTCTGTCTGTCTGTCTGTCTGTCTGTTACGTTTTCACGCCTGAACTGTTGAACCAATTTTGATGAATTTTGGTATAGAGATAGATTGGACATAGAAGAAGCACACAGGCTACCTTTTGTCGCGAAAATAAAACTTGAAGGGGTGAAATAGGGAATGAAAAATTGTATGTTCGAACCCATCATTTCTCCCGCTGAACCAATTTTGATGAATTTTGGTATAGAGATAGATTGGACCTAGGAGAAGGACATAGGCTACCTTTTGTCGCGAAAATAAAACTTGAAGGGGGTGAAATAGGAGACGAAAGTTTGTATGGAGAATCCATCATTTCTCAAGTTAGGGATATAAAAATTCTTATTTATGCTTTTGGTAAGAAATAAAGTGTTTAGCCTTTTTAAAAAATCATCCATCAAGGCGGTACGATAGGGGATGATTTCAATTATTTTTTTTATCTATAGTAAAGTTTTAACCGTTAGCAGATTTTCGATATTTGTTGGAGAGATAGCTTGCATCATATGTACATAAGTAAAAGTACCCGAGACATGTTTAGAAAAGGCGCTTTTAGATGCGTTGCGGGGATCGGGCGGAGCCTGTTACATGTACGATGCGAGGCAGGTTGCCGGCTCCCTACGCAGCGCATGTCTCCGAAGTAAATGTGAAAAATTACTGGTACACGTGTAGCTAATCGTTTTTTAGCTTTACCCGTGCGAAGCCGGGGCGGGTCAGCTAGTATATATATATATCATCACGGCATATTACCCATTTCTGAGTGTGCCAGTATCTACAACACATGTAGACAGCGGTAATGATGACGATATATTTTACCGTGTGGGCGCTTACCAGGCGTCACCTCGCGGTCACTCATAGCTGGTGTGGAGAGTGCACCACAGGGGTCATTTCGTGCCATTTAAAATTGGAAATATTTGGTGTCTGTCGGGATCGAACCCGGTTTCCCCAGGTTCGCGACCAAACACTCAGGCACGCGGCCACGGGACCCCAGGCTTGTAAAATATAACTTCAAAAGAAGCTGTAAAACAGCTTTACACATTGGAACATATGATGCAGTTATTAAAATCGATCTCGACCGACGCCAAAATTATTTCATACTTCAAATAGTACAAAAGTGACCCCTGTAGTGCGCTTTCAACGCCAGTTATGAGTGCTCATGAGGTGACGCCTCATAAACGCCCGCACGGTACGAATATGTCATCACCATTACCGATACCTGTGCACAAATAAAAATGGCATATTTTCAGCTGTGGGTAATACTCGTTGGTGATATATTTATTTATTTAAAGGCAAAGGATACTTTCAAAAAATTTCCTAATAATGAATTGGATTATATAAAAATGCCTAATACTTTTGGCAAAACTATGTATTTTGTAATATACTTCGTTAAAAAGGGATCTAAGCTTTTCTTCCGATTCGCCAACCCATTTATTGAGAATATCTGCGCCTTTCCGACTAAAAAATGCCACTTTTTCATTGACTTCTTTGCTGCATTCTTTTGCTAAAGCACCAGCTAACAGCGTTTTACCAGTACCTGCATATATTTGAATAAATAAAAGTATATTTTCAATGAATTTAAAGTACCAGGAGGTCCGTAAAATATTACACCTCTCGGTGCTCTTATTTTAAACTTGCTATACACATTTTGATAAACTAACGGAAATATTATCATTTCTTTCAGCGTTCTTATATGTTCTGTTAAACCACCGACGTCAGCAAAAGATACGAAATTATGAAAATTTGTCACTGATGTTCCTTCATTTCGGTTACCCTTCTTAGTAGCCATTTTTCACAATAATTTGATAATAGAAAACTGAAACTAATATGCATAAAAAAATAAAATTATTAAATTCTTCTTAAGACTAGTCACCTAAATTTTATTTGTCAAACGCCATACGGAAATTTTCGCTTTGTGAAATTTAGAAGTCAAAAATTCATTGTCATCTCTCAGAAAACAAAATATTTTCCTCATGTACAATATTTTCAAAACCTTCTACAGTTTACTATTTAAAGAAGTCTGATTTTATGATTTTATTATATGAAAAAAATAGCTAACATTTCCGCTTGAATATTAAAATTATAATATTGTTGTGCTGCTTGCTAATGTTTATTTTATTATAGTCTATTATATCTATTTTTAGGTAAAGAATGTAGCTTTAAGTAACTAAATAAAACCTTATTATTATCAATATTATCAAGGTCGTTGGTATCATGAACGAATTAACAAGTTAGCATACATTTATTTTTCTCGTATTTGCATTGATACCATTGACAAGAGGCGCGCGCGATAAAAATGAATATAACACGTTTGTCATTCAAAAATTCATATTGTTTCAACTAAGTTACGACATGCCATTTTAAAACGATGCTCGTTATTGATCTGTCATGGAGTTATAAGAATGATAAGAGCATATCATAGTAATTCGTGACTCCCGTGGTGCCTTCTACGTTTTATGTCTTACTACAATTTTTTTAATATTTTACGGACTACGAATCAGTGTACGTACAGAGTTATTTACTGTTACTTATTTTTATCTTCCGCATTGTCTTTGGTCAAAAAAATCGATGGTGAGTTTTTAACGAATAAGCACATTTTAGGATTCCTAGAATCTAGAATACGATTTTACTAGTTTTACGATTTTGTCTGTATGTGACAAATTTTTCGACAATAACTCCAATACTACAATTCTAAAAAGTATAATTCTTTCGTATTCCTCTTCTTTACTTCCATATAAGAAATGATTAGATTTTCTTTCATAAATCAGCCAGCTTTGTTGTAATCATGGAAACAGCTGATATATTCAAATAATTCAAACTGGCAGATGTCAGTGTCAAGTGCTATTTACATAGTGTATGTTCGTGTTTTAATTTTAATGGATTTATAGAATCTTTTCCAAGAAATTTCCGATATGGAATTTGTACAAATACATAGAATTGACAGAAGGTAATGTGCTGGCCACATCAGATTTTTGAATTTTCAATGCTTTTAATAATTTTATAAAAATATATCCTCATAAAAACAGAAAACGGCACTACTGAATTTGACGGAATGGGCGGAGCTAAAAAATGAAAATATACATAATAGATATTTACACACCAAGTGAGCTAAGGTAATGTTTATTCATGAGAAGAAAGTTTAGCTCACGAGCCCGTAAGGCCGACAGAGTTAATAAACATTCTTAGTTCACGTGGTTTGTAATATTTAATTTTGACAAAATAAAAAACTGATCAGTTAGTAGGCTGAGCATGACAATCGTCGCTGACAGACGTCAAGTCATCTATTTAAAATGCTTTATTGTCTGTCATTTGTATCGAGAAAAATAATGAAAATGGCTGATAATGTCTGATAAATATTACGGTGAGTGGTATTTTCGTACCTGATGTTATTTTAAATGCATTATTTGTTGCAGAGTGAGTTAAAATTTTGTGAGAGTGATTTATAAATTTTTAATTCACTTGTGAATAAAATGTTACTTGTAGTTGTTGCTACGGAGTTAATAATGACAGTTTAAAACGTCATAATTGAATAAAAATTTATTTAAAATATACTTACCGTTTTCTGTAAATTAAGAATGTTGTAAAGAGAAATAAAAAAGCGAATATATGAAAAATGCAGTTCGGACCATTTATTTAAAATAAATATTAACAAATTACATGTAATATTCACAAAATATGTGCAAATTACACGTAACTATATCAATACGTGTATCTTTGGCTATTGAGTTATATTTATGCTCGCATTTAAAATACTATATTACATGTTTATGTTTATTAACTGTTTATTGAAAATATACATAAGTACAGTTATGAAAAAAAATATTTAATAATTTTTATTTTGCTCATTCGCATATACCGAATAACATTCAACATCAATAAAAATTTGTGTAAAGGATAAAATAAAATAGTACTGAACTGGAATGGTTAACATAAAATAGTAGATGGTGCTCAATATATAAATTAGTAAGTGTATTAAACAGCCAAATATGTATATACAAGAAACTAAAACTAATAAATTATAAATGATAAGATTGAATTAAGTAGAATTTTGGTTCTACTGAGCATAAATGAAAAGTAGCTTCCTAAAATAGCCAAAAACCGTATACTAAATATCCAACATGGCAGTATTTGATTTACATATTACCGAAATAAACCAACGTATGTATCAAAAATACTAGATAGGCCTGGCAGTGATACTTAAAACCTTTAATTCACTAATTTCGAACACATTAAAATTAAATGGTAAAAAAAATATATTCAACACATTGATGGCTTATCATTACGGTTTCAATCTCGTACAATACAATCGTAGTTCGATAAAACGGGCAAATTTGAAATTTGATGAATAAATAACAAGTTATAAAATGGCAGTGTTTCGTACTTTCCTCTTATACTAGCTAGCACTGCGGGAAGATGGCGGGGGCATTTGACTCTGTAGTTCTTGGAAACGCGATACCTCTCGCATTAAATCCTGAAAGAGACAACACAACATTTACAACTGTATACCGCACAGGACAATAGTTAAACCATATACCTATTAACTAATATATTGCTAATGCTCGTATCTTTCCCATAAGAGTAGGTGAAGGAAACACTGTGAAATGGAAATATCATTTCTGCATAAGTCTATCTCTCACAAACACCCAACGGGTAATTATGCGCATGCTCGGAAATCTTGACTATTATTGGCTAACGCTGACAGCGTCGCTAGCTGGCCTGCATTCCAAAATCCTACTCTTAGAGTACGAAATTATTCAAAGTCGTTTCAAAACTAATAACCTTACTCTCAGAGTTTACTTAACCTGTTCCAAAATGCCAGAGTTTAATCCAAAGTGATGTTCTACTTACTCTACTAACGAGGAGGGTATAGAAATTACTCCACAATATTTTCAAACGTAGATGCTCACGATTCTCAACATATGAAAGTAATTTGCCTTCTTGAGGAAGAAAACATGCTTTTGGTTGAAAATAAACATAAGTAAATACGTTGGTGCGTATTACGAGCATACTTTTATAATAAAAGCGCTTTTATGGAGCGTACTTTCACATTATATTGAGGAGAGTGCTCCATAAAAGTGCTTTTATTACGGGCTTCACATTAATGTTGTAATTATAAGTAGTTTTCTTAGTTTTATAAAATTATTTTTAATTTAGTTTCAATTTTTTACTTCAACAAAACTCTAATTCGTTCCGAAACACAACACATCATACTCTACGCCAAAACTTGGTATTCTTGGTTTTGGAACGCTGCCCTGGTGATGCAGCGAGCACATGGTTTGACTTTGACGTTTGATTTCATTTCTGTTTGTAGTTGCACTTCGAAAGTATTTGCTTTGTGTTTCATACAGTAATTTATTGTCACCTAAATAAATTAATCCTGACCAGATTGTATTCCTATTATTTTTACAGTACAACAAAGTAAATTATTTAATTCAAATTTAGCACTAGAATATGTCAATGTTTTTTATTATTACTAATATTTATATTCAAGAATTTACATACACAATAAATAGTAGGTACATTGTTTAATTTCTCAAATTTAAATTTCAAATTTCTCGCGCTAGTCGTTAATACACAGAACTCTATGATTCGCAAAAAGTGATCATGATTTCCTTGTTAGCCAATAGTAGTCAAGGTTTCCAAGCATGCGCATAATCCGCGGTTGGGCGTTTGTGTGAGATAGACTTATGCAGATATGATATTTCCATTTCACAGTGTTTCCTTCAAGAAAAGCAAAGGATCCGCAATATATTAGTTAATAGGTATATGAGTTAAACTAATAAAATCAGCCTCAATATCTGGGATCATCTTTGACATTGATACTAAAATACGAAACTGGGTAATAAAATATTTTTATTTGAAATCGTCACTAAAGTGCACAAAAATCGTTATTAAATCTTTAGAAAACGGCACTAAAGTAATCCATTAAAGACGATTTCATGAAAAAGCAGTGTTTAGAGATTAGAGATAAAATATATTAAATTTTATCTCTAATCTCAAATATGTTAACGAACCGTATTCTTTCTTCTGTTTTCTTGGAATATTTGATATACTAAATTGTAATTATCAAATAATTAATAATCTTTATTCATATATTTCCCGCAGATCCATAGAAAAGAAAAAGTTGGAAATGCTTAGAAATGTATACTGACAAGGGTTTCTCCGTTTACTACTTCTACTTACCGGGGGAAGAGAGTTTCGTTCATGTGTCCTGGAAAATTTATTCACCACCCTGTTGAGTTGTCCATACAAGTCCATCAACGTAAGAATGGAACAGCCTCTTGTAATGGAGACAACGTGTGCTAGAACTTTCTCTAATTCCTTTACTTCAATTAAGACTTTCTGGTCTGATGTGGTAACGTCTTCAGCGTCCGGGTCTTCTACCTGAGGTGTGTCTTCGACCAAATCAGCAAACGATGGCCAAATTGCAGGGCTGAGGGTTTCGCTGGCTTTGCTTCTCCTACTAGCATTAGAGCTACAATGAAGATACTTTGTATATTTTGCTCAAAGTTTATTTTTATAAAATGCATGATCATGAAAACGTTTTCTATAATCGGGTATTCTACCATTGCAAAGAAATAGTAAACTTCAATAATTATTTTTAAGATATTGTTTTTTAAAGAGCCTCAAATTAGCAAATATTACGAAATATGTATTACATATTTTGCAATTAAATATTGAAATTTGTGTAATAATTTGAAAAAGTCGCGAGATCTGAAACAGAATGTGACGTCAGAGTACATACAATTTAATATAAAAATGATAAAGTATCGCCTATTTTTATTTATATAAATAAAGGTAAGTAAAATTTTTGAAAGAAGTCCGATCAAGGCCATCTATGAATTGCATCTATGAATTAAGATTTTATGCTGTCAAATTTATTAGTGTCGTTTACATAGTTTTTATGAGGTACACAAGATATTATGTACCCTCATAAAAACTAAGTAAAAGACACTACTACATCTGACAGCACAAAATCTTAATTCATAGATATAATTCGTAGATGGCCTTGATTGGACTTCTTTCAAAAATTTTACTGTAGCTAATGACAAACGTTTTCATGTGGCTTTAACATTGGCATGCTGTATGTACTTGACGTCACAAGAGTGGGCGATTGTTTTTCATGACTATTTCTGGTGCCAATCTTTTTATTTATTTACGAAAATAACAAATTATTATAATATTTTTATTACTATGAAAAATATTGCAAAAACTTTCATTTAAGATACTTTTAAAAAATGTGAAACAGGCTCATTATAGTAAACGTAACGACATTTAACAATTTTGAATATGAAAATTTATATAAATGAAAAAAAATTGGTTTAAATAATAATTCGTTCAAAAACTACATGCAATAAAAAGTAGTGTGACGTTTCATGTTCTAAGTTTAAGCAATTTAATGGGGTCATACCACATTTTCCAATTTATTTTTTGTCCGAAAGTATACTTAAAACCACTCACAGAAATATATATTTTATGTCACATAAGTTTCTAGTTTTACAGAAATAATTTTTTAAAGTTTATATTAAATTTCAAATGACGTCATGGGTTTGCGACCGTGACCGTAGTCCCTCCTATCGAATAAAAATGGAACTACGTTTGACGTTTATGTTATTTGACTTGAAAGCAAACGTGACAGCAAGTTATTTTGTATTCGTGCTTTTGTTTTTATTGTATATTGAATAATTTGATTATGAAAATTAATCTTGAGGTTTAGGAATACGAACAAAAACTTTATTTTTGCTTCGCAACGAGATGTTCTCGCAAGACGGCACAGAACAATATTATACAACCATGGTAATATCTAAATCACACATAATTTGTATTTATTAGAACATTTCGTTATTTGTATTTACATTTAAACAAAAAGAACTTCTTGCAAAGATATTTACTTTGAAAATGTTGGTTATGTTCGAAAAATGTGACATCTCTGCGCTGCGCTGACATTCATGTACAGTACGTGTACGAGTACATGTGTGCGTGACTATCATTGTATGTGTGTACAAACCCATGACGTCACAAAATAAGACTCAAATGTTTAGAAAGGAAATCATGAATGAAAAGTATAAGAATATTACATATTTTTCATGTATATATGTATAAAATTATGTAATTTTTTTAATTATATAAAAAAATCAATATATTTTTTTTGTATGACCCCATTGTTTGTTTAACTTTTAAAAAGAGACGCATTCTCGATCACTAGTGAGAACATATCACATACCAATACCAAGTTCTGAATTTTTAAAATTAATATTTTCCTTATTTTTTTTAAGTCGCGGTTACAGAAAAAAATTTAATAGGGTAGTATGCCATAGTCAAATTTAATTAGATATCTTATATGAAAAAGTAAAAATAGAGGTATATAAATTCTTGAGTATTAGTGAACTTTTTGTTTAAATATAAAATAATTCGCAAACTACAAGCTATTCAAGTCTATTAATAATTGGTCTGACGTAACAAGTCCTAACCAATATGATTGGTTGCCTGAATTTAAAAGCGAGATTCACGCATCTTTTCTGCCCGCCCACCGAAAGAAAATGGAAAACACTAGGCGCTAGTATTTTTCATTCCGCCGTAGTTTATAGTTATAATATTGTCAAACAATGGTCGAACTGTTTCAATATTCTATAATTTATTAGGAAAAAATGCATTTCATTTATGTTATTTATGCTTAATAATAATTTCTTCATGAATATAACGTATAAATTCATATATAAAAATATTTCAGCTATGCGAACATGGGAAATTTGTTCCCTCTAGAACTAACAGTTTGTCCACCACTGGAAAAGACATACTACGTCACACGCCAAATTCTGAACTTATAAATAAAAAAAAAAAATGGTATAGACCCAATTCATCTTGTTTTGAAAATAGAAATAAAATATTGGTATGAAACACTATTGAAAATTATGTAAACTTATTGAAGAACTTTGACTCACCTTAGCGGACTTTTAAGTTTAGTAGAACTAGCTATATCACAGTTAACAGTGAGCGGCATATGTACATCGGTAACATGCGGTATAATTGCTTGTTCCTCACACAAAGTACTGGAGTCTAATAAACATATTCCTGGCTCTTCTTCAGGCTTATTTTCCTTTGATTCATCGCCTGATGATGACTTTATTAACGACCCTGCCTTAAACACCTCATCTTGAGCTTCAAGAAGCGTAAGAACATTTCTACTAGTTCGTTTACGTTTCCTATTACTGAGATAGCCTCGCGCCCAAAGCGGAACTTTTCTTTTACGCGGTGGCGGACTGGAATTGGCGGATGTGTCTACTGTTTTTAAAACGTCTGAAGTTGAGTTGTCCTTGGCTTCTTCGGTTTCATTTTCATCAGCTGCAGTAATAAACATTGTTTATATTAAACCTCTACAACTCAACTATGAGATATGAAGTTGGTTAAATTAGCAAAGAATCTCTATTCTTAAATCTTGGGTATGGGTTTATATCTCTACCCAATTTTGAATTATTGCCCCAAAAGTCAATATACCCCACATTTAGATAAAAACTTCAAAATTTTCAAAAATCTAATTTTTATGTATCTAGATACTTCTCAATGCGCTGATTCCAAATTTTGAAACCGCAGGTCGATATTTCTTTTCGTTCTCGAGATATTTAGATTCAAAGTTTAGCTCAAAACTGCCCATTTTTTGGTAGTAACCCAAAAATGGGTCGAGATATGAATTTGACGACAACACCATCCGATTTTACGAGAAAAATTACATAAGTACACCAATTTTCAGAATTTTTGAACACAGCATACAATCTCTAAAGCTAAATAACTGAAAATGGCCAAAAATCGCAAAAATCTAAGGTTTATATCTCTACTCATTTTTGAATTATTGCCCCCAAAATCAATATAGCCCACATTTAGATAAAAACTTCAAAATTTTCAAAAATCTAATTTTTATGTATCTAAATACTTCTCAATGCGCTGATTCCAAATTTTGAAACTGCAGGTCGATATCTTTTTTCGTTCTCGAGATATTTAGATTCAAAGTTTTGCTCCAAACTGCCCATTTTTGGGTAATAACCCAAAAGTGGGTCGAGACATGAAGTTGGCGATAACACCATTCGATTCTACGGGTAAAATTACATAAGTACACCAATTTTCAGAATTTTTGAACACCGCATACAATCTCTAAAGGAAAATAACTGAAAATGGCCAAAAATCGCAAAAATCTAAGGTGTACCCCTTACGATTTTTTCAGATTTGGGCCATTTTCAGGGGTTTTCAAGCTTTTATTCATAAAAAATGAACCGGTTGGACAAAAATTATGAAAATTGCTATACTTATGTATTTTTGTACGTAGAATCGAATGGTGATGTCGTCAAATTCATATCGACCCATTTTTGGGTTATTACCCAAAAATGGGCAGTTTTGAGCAAAACTTTAAAATCTAAATATCTCGAGAACGAAACGAGATATAGACCTGCCGTTACAAAATTTGGAATCAGCGCATTGAGAAGTATCTAGATACATAAAATTTAGATTTTTGAAAATTTTGAAGTTTTTATGTAATGTGGGGTATATTGACTTTTGGGGCAATAACTCAAAAATGGGAAGAGATATAAACTTGGTAGTAATATTATTTGATTGTAAAGATAATGTTACGTAAGTGTATGCATTTTCAGAGTATTTGAAGAACTGTGTGAATTTTTAGAAATAAAAGTATTGAAATAAAAATGGATAAATCCTATAAAAATGTTAAAAGTATGGACATGGTACAAAAAAAGTCTCTGTATTGGATTTTTTTTCATAAATTTACTATGTTATGGACATGGTACATTCCAACAGTCGGCCGACGATATGTATATACTTATAAACCCTAATATGGAAATGACAAGCGGTCTTGTGCTGGCCACAACAGATTTTTATATATAGGAAGATAAAGAAGAGGGCGGAAGTGTTGCGCAGTTTTACATTTACTTACGTGCTAATATTTAAATACTTTAAAATTTAATTCACAGATTTTAATAGATAAAAATATTAATACAGTATTTGCAGGTATCGTTATTGTTTAGCGCGAAACACTCTCTGTTGAGTATCTTTAAATTTAAACCGCAAAAAATTACATTGAAATCCGTTTAAATTTAAAAGCTTAAATTGTTGAAACAATTGAGATTTGTTTATATTTTTCTAGAGTATTGTTGTATATATTACGGTCATATTACAAATTTTATTTAGTCTAAAAAAAGTTAAACTAAGAGAAATTATATCTTACCGTCTTCGCTAGGCACGGTGTGTATAAACGGCGGAAGAAACTGCGTCACACTTGATTTTCTCTCCTTTCGTTTTCTGTTTATCTCCCTACAGTGCTCTTCAAAATCGGAATCCATTTCAGCTTTAATTAACGCGTAGGCATAATCGCGAAGGGAACAGGCACGGTGTCTGATCTGCTTATCAGCAGAAGTTCTAAACAAAATTTTATTTATGAATGTGCACACACAGGAAAAAAGATATCACATACTTTGCTGGATTATATTCCAAAGCGTTCATACAAATTAAGTCGATGTCTGCGAGAAATTCTTGGGCACTTGAATATTGGTGAAGATCTACTTTAGTCATCATTGTTTCTAAATCCATCGGCTGCTTGATGATGTTTAAATAGTCCGGGACTTCTTCTAAATCTACTGGTTTTGTGAACATGTAAAACCTAAAAAAGATTTCAACTGCATATCAATTGAAATAAAAAGTAATTTTATTGTTAAAATTTCGGTAATGACGATTGTGCAAACGTATGTAACAAAAAGCTTTGAGAATAAGTTAAGACCTCTTCATTAAATAGAAACATTTTTTTTAAATGAAACGTTGACGTAAGGTGTTATTCGAAAAAACTGAAGAGAAACGAAATCTAATTCTACAAAATTGATAAGGGAACATTATCTTCAATGTGGAGCAGTTTTTTAATTTTTTTTTTAAAGCTTGCTGCAGTTTATTTGATTAAATTATTATTAACTCGAAAATCTCCATGTGCAAAACCACTGACATGCTCTAATAACATTGTAGTCTCTATAATTCTTGGTTCTTGCAACTATGGAACAGTCGCATATAAATGAACATTGCGCTATGGATGCATTGCATAGTAATAGCCCGAAGACGTCATATTAATTCTATCATCTAGCGGTATTTTTGTAAAGCTTTGTAGAGATGATGCTCTGTTGCCACATAATTGAGATATAATTAAATCGGATTGTATTAATTAAAAATTATTCTAATAATGCCAAAACAAATAAATTATTGCAATTTTGAAATTAAAAATGATATTTCCAATAAAGAAAAATGAATTTTGTGTCAAAATTAAGTTTTAAACAATAGTAAAATTTAATAATAAACGCAACTGGCAACAATGGATTATCTGTCATGTAATGAATGTGCTTAGTTTGTGAAGCATTGTTTAAATGTTATAATTTCAAAATATATCTCAAAAATATGGATCAAATAGAAGTAAAATGTGTTAAGAAACCCAAATTATATCGAAAATATTGTTCCGTAGCTTCTTGTAATGCGTGATCGCAATTATTATCGTATCACAGATTTCCGAGGAACCCAGAAATGAGAAAAAAGTGGTTAATTTCATTAAAAATTAATAAAAAAAGAAAAGCAATTCGCATTTGTCTGTTGTAAAATTTTAAGGAATCTGAATTCATACCAAGCTTTTTGAATTTAAAACTGACAACTATTTCATTTCATCATCTCTATGCGCAGAAAATCAACTGCGCATTGAAAACATCTCACTTTTTACTATCTCTCTCACTTTGTGCAATGCATCCATTGTCAACAAAGAGTTAAGTGATTTTGTATCATGGGTAAAGAGCAATGGTCTCAAAATTAATACCAACAAATCATCACTTCTAATCATTAGTGACTGTGGTAACATACCTGATATTGTGTTAGACGGTTCTATTTTAGTTCGCACAGATAATATTAAAATTTTGGGACTTCACATTGACAAAGATTTAAATTTTAGAAACCATCTTAATGTAAAATTATGTGCAGCAAGATTGAAATTACGACAATTATTTCAGTTTAAAAATGAACTAAATTCGTCAGTGAAACTTAAACTGGTCAATTCACTTATTCTTCCACTATTTGACTATTGCGCCTGCACTTATATTCCGAACCTAACAGAGACAGATAAACAGAGACTAACATTATTGCAAAATTCTTGTCTGCGTTTTGTATACGGTGTGCGTAAATACGATCATATATCTAAATATCGCAAAATTTCTAAGATGCCCTCTGTTGAAAACCGTCTTAAATATCTTTATTTATGCTTGCTACATAAAATTATATTGACAGGCACTCCATCATATTTATTTGACAAATTTATAATTAAAGATTATAACTATTCTCTTAAAATGAAGGATTTGTACATTGTACTTCAGAAAGTCAAAATTTAAAGGTGCGTTTTCATATATGGCCCCCACTTTATATAACAGTGTTCCTGACTCTCTGAAGATCCTTTCTTTAAACAATTTCAAAAGAAATGGACGAACATTATTATTTGCATAATATTTATTTCATTGTTTACTATTTTGTACTCTATATTATCTTGAATGTTTTTATTACTTCAATTATCTGTAATTAATTATATTTATAACGTGTCTATTAGTTTTATACAGTGTGTCCCATTTAGAGGTGCCACCATTGGGATCTAGAGAACTATAAGAGATACGATGTCGGTTAAATGGAACTTTTTGTGCGCCTTTGGGAAGCCATCTCAGATGTGCTTTTGTTTTTCCAAAAATTCTCATAGGGCACTAGATAATGACGAAAAACTGAATATTGTTGATTTTTTCATTTTCAAATAACTTCTAAACTATTAGTAATTGAGAAAAACTTTTCAGATATAAAAGATAGATATTTTTATTAACTAACCAGTGGCGTACGAAATAAATTTTTATATCCGTAAATTTTCGAGATATAACACAAACTTTTATTTTTTTAAATAGAACCCATATCTGATTTTAGTCTCAAAAAAATCATTATTTTTTTCTCTTTTCAACGATGTAAGGGTTATTATGTTTTATATTTGTTTTGCCTTCAAAATTATTATTTTTTTCTTATTTTGTATTAAATTTATAATTATTTTGAAAATATTGTTAGATTTCTATTTAGAAATACTCCTTGTATTTAAATAATTTATTTTATTAGAAAATTTTGCTCAAAACTCGTATCAAACTAATTTTTATAATATTTTGTATCTGGTCGCCCTTGGCACATTATAGTGTAATTTGTAATTATGAGTCTAGAATGAAAATATTAAGTAATAAAGGCATAAAACAAATTAATTCTATCAAATACAATATAATTAATAAAAATAATAATGTTTTTTTGAGAAATAATAAGAAAGTTCAGGAAAATAAAGAGAGAAATTAAATTTTAGGAGCAAAACAAATATAAAACATAATAAGCCTTACATCATTGAAAAGAGAAAAAAATAATGAATTTTTTGAGACTAAAATCAGATATGGGTTCCATTTAAAAAAATATAAGTTTGTGTTATATCTCGAAAATTTACGGATATAAAAATTTATTTCGTACGCCACTAGTTAGTTAATAAAAATATCTATCTTTTGTGTTTGAAACGTTTTTCTCAATTACTAATAGTTTAGAAGTTATTTGAAAAAGAAAAAATCAACAATATTCAGTTTTTCGTCATTATCTAGTGCTCTATGAGAATTTTTGGAAAAACAGAAGCACATCTGAGATGGCCTCCCAAAGGCGCACAAAAAGTTCCATTTAACCGACATCGTATCTCTTATAGCTCTCGAGATCCCAATGGTGGCACCTCTAAATGGGACACACTGTATACCTACATCTGTGTATTATTTGTTGGTTAGGTGAAAGAGCAGCCTTAGGCTGAACCTCGCCCTTGATTATATGTCAATAAAGTTTATTATTATTATTATTATTATTATTATTATTATTATTATTCGAATTTTCAGGCACTAAATATATTTTTTCCTTGGCATTATATTATGCACGTTAAAAGATACTGACGAAGAAATTATCGCTACTATTGATAAACGAACAAGATGAGCTTCAAGACAAATCGGATGAAAGTGATACCGATGAAGAATTGCCCAGGGAGAAATCTCACCAGGAACTGATAAAAGCATTTCAAACAATTTAACTTTTTTTTACTATGAATAAAAATACAGGGATGAAATATTTAGTTTGCGCAATAAAATAAGAAAATTTTAAGAGTTAAGCATGCCAAAAAACCCAAACATCAATCATTAATAATTGATTATATTAAAAAATAACTTTTTTGTTCAACAACCCATTTTTTGTTTTAAAAATTTTTTTAAAAAGTTTTTAGAATTATGTATTTTTTAATAAATTAAACTTGTTTGTAATAAGTATGCTTTTCCTCTAACTCGAAATCTCTAAAACTCGAAGTAATTTCGCGGTCCCTTGAGTTTCAAGTTATAGAGGTTCGACTGTATTTGAAAACTGAAAATATTATTTATTGTCTTACATTTTGTTGCTGGCGAGTTTCTTGCACATATCTCTCAAGAAAATCCTCAGCTCCCTCAACGTAGCTTCCTCCTTCTCAACAATCTTCTTCAGCTCTACTTCTGTGAGGGGCTCCGGAATTGGAGTCGGAGCCCTAGGCAGTGGAGGCGGTGTCTTGGGTCGTTCTTTCGCCCTCTTCGGCGGTTTGGTGCTGGCAGTGACTATCAGAGGTCTGAAGAACGCATCTCGTTGGCTTGTTACTGGTGCAGACAAGTGGAGGACTTCTTTGCGATACGAACTGAAGATGGTGCTGATTTGATCAGGGAGTTCTTTGTATTCGACGTTGGCAGTGGCTAAGAAAAGAATTGGGATGTTGGGGTCTAGTTGAGATAATTGGGAGAGGAATATTGCGCGGACTGTTTCCGCTACTAAGGACCACCATTGCTCGATGCAAGGGATGTAGATTACGCTTGGGACGTTGCGGCGCGCTTCGCGAAAGACCTAAAACAAATTAATACGAAAATGATTAATTATTGTTATACGTATAATTAAAGGAAAAGTTGAATTGAATAATCTCCAGGAAAACTTATAATGGTACTTTTCATGTTACCTTGGTTAATTGTTGTTACTGTTTTTTCACATTTTTATATCAATTTCCCCTGAAGAAGGCAGCAGTTTATGGTGCCGAAACGTTGGGTTTTATTAATAAAAAAATACAGAATTTAAACTAAAAAGGTAGTATTATTCCAATTATTAAATATTTTTGTTTTCACTTGTTCCAATTTACAGAGTCAAAATTATTTCAAAAAGCGACAAATGAATTTCAGAACACATAGTTTTAATTAAGAAATAATCAATTATAATTCAAGATAATCCATTTCATTTTAAAATGAAAGTTAATTCAGAATACTTCATTTAATATGAAAAAGCGCCATCAAAAAAAAAATAATAATAATTGTATATCAGAAGATATCAATTGCAATTCAAAACGATATACAGGTACTGAAACAAATATTAGCAATATTAGCATTAATATATTCCAGAACCACAAAGAAATAAATACATAATAAATTGTAAACAATTGCAGATTTCCGAAATCAAACTGACTATTAAAAATCACAAGTGACGTTTTCTGAAATAAAATTAACAAGTCTGAAGAACTACAATTATGATTTCTGAATTGAAATATGTATATTATTCTGAATTATAAAAGTATCGTTTTCTGAAATATATTTGGAAAAAGCAAAATACATACGTACATTTTTATGATATTTTTCAAATAATTTAAACAAAATGACTTGTATTCTGAGTATTCGAATAAAAAGGCGACTAACTGATTTAATCGATAATTACCTTACTTTTTAAACAAAGTATTATGACCCCAAATCAACTCAATTTATGATAGAAAAAGTTCCTTGACTGGATATAGTGATGAGGTAATAAAAATTTCTGGATTGCAGTCACAAAATTTTATTTAAATTCTCGGGTCGACCGGTTTCGAGCTCCACACGAGAATTTAAATAAAATTTTGTGACTGAAATCCAGAAATTTTTATTACCTCAACTCAATTTATGTTTCTGATTCTAAATATATTTATAACATATTTTATATAACATTACTTTATTAGTAGTCTTCTTCTAATAACATAATTTAGAACCTTGTATGAATGTGCAAGAGGCGAAATAATAATAATTGTGTTTGGATACGAACAAGTGGTGATTATTTTGTGACTGAATTAAAAATTTTGTGTCCTACATTATGGAAAATGACAAAATTCTCAATCTTACGCGCCCATAATCGCGTACCAAGCGTTTCTTCACCATTCCTACAAATCTATTTATGATTAGTTTATTATTAAAGTCGCTCTAGTTATCATATTGTAGCTTGCTTGCTACCTACGCTATTGGTCGGACGGATCTCGACCGGTCGCGTGACCTTGTTAAGAGTTTAATAATATTAGCTTTTAAATCTCTATTTACCCTTTCGGGTATCGAGATTATTATTAAGATTAAGTGTTTAATAATATTCCTAATCTTTAATTAGTATTTAATATTTGCTTATTCATAGTTTTTACTGGATTTTTCTTAATTATTTCTTATTTAATAAACTTTTTTCGTATTTTGTACAGTAATGTACTATTTTAATATACTCAAAATCGTAAAGTAATGGGTTACTTTACAACATAGCAACCGTTACTACATAGCAACGGTTTTGTCATTAAAATACATTTTGACACAAGGAATTGTTTATTTTTATTGTTTATCTTCTAAATCGTTTTCCATATTCTTTTCAGCATCTAGATCCATCGTTTTGTAAATTAACCTCCAAAATTTAATTTATTTGAAGGTTGTAAGGTACAAAAAACAATAACTGTCAAGTTACTTTCTTATATAATATGCTACTTACTTCTACGCAAGCTTCCTCGGCAGTTCTAGCACTCTCCTTATACAACGTGGCTAAATCTAATGTATACGTATTGACATGTTCCATATGATATAAAATAGCTGGAGCTAAATAAATACTTTGTCCTTGCGCGTTGCCATCGCCTGTTAATAATAATTGGGCAGTTTGCATGCTGTGCGACACTTTGATACTAAAAACACATAATTACAATATTTTCTAAACATTAAAATAGTTTTTAAGTATACTTTGCAAGCGCTGGATCCAATCCTTGTGGAAAAGAATCCTTGAAAAGGTTTAAAACCATATCTAACGGTTTTTTGAACAGAGGTTCTAAAACAACTGGCAGTTTTCTTCCTAATCCCTGAGTAACGCGGTGAGAAGCTGGAATTAAAAGTGATCTAGCCCGTAAGAAATCTATTTTCTCTACTTTAACTTGCTTCGGATCCAATTGCAACCTATAATCAGTCGTATAGACTTGCGGATATGTTCTTCTTAAACCTTGTATAACCGCCTCTGAACACAGAGCCCTAAGATCCGATCCACAATATCCTGCAGAATGCTCCGCAAGATGCTGAATCAAATTTTCATTCGGAGGAATATTCCATTGACTAACATGAACTCTAAGTATTTCTTCCCGCTCTTTTCTGGCCGGAAGCGGGAAAAATAGTTCTCGATCGAATCTACCGGGACGTCGTAAAGCGGGATCGATAGCATCAATTCTATTGGTCGCTCCAATTACGATGACTTCTCCACGATTGTCCAAACCGTCCATTAAAGCTAACAATGTGGACACAATACTAGCGTGGATTTGATCTTGTCGAGATGATCGAACTGGGGCCAAACCGTCCAACTCATCGAAGAATATTATTGATGGTTTCATTTGTGCAGCTTGCTCGAATAATAAACGAAGTTGTTTTTCGGATTCGCCGACCCATTTGCTTAGAAGATCGGCGCCTTTGCGCATAAAGAATGACACTTTTCTTGAGCCGAAACTGCATTCGTTGGCTAGAGCTCGCGCTAGCAGCGTTTTACCCGTTCCTATATAAATATTAATATAATTTCATTTCCAAAATAAATGTAAACATATTTTTATAAAACTTTAAAATTTATTATTCGTACGTAATATCCAAAACTGGGTATAGATAACAATTAAGCGAATTAATCAAACATTTATATGAAAAAATTATCCAAAAACTAATTATTATGAAAATATTTGTACTCAGTCAACGAGATCTTTACCATACCCAAAAATAGGTTAGGATACACCCAATACTAATTCAGCAATAAATTCCTTACCTTGAGAAATATAATCACACCAAATTTCATGTAAATATTACCAAGGATAAATTTTTTGTAACCATTATTCAAAATATAAATACGGAGGTCAATGACCTTGGTTGTAAATACAGACGAGATATGTAGGTCATTCATCTCAAAAATACAGCTAGTCCCGTTTTCCAGAAAATCATTAATGTTTCATTGATATTTCAGCATATTTAGATGAAAATTGGTACGAATATATTTATCGAATTGAATAGTTCATTAGTGAATATTATTTCGCAACTATTTTGTGAATATGACAAATAATTTATTTTATTCGTGAATATTTATATGTATACAAGATGTTAAAAAACAAGGGTAACAAATATTGAGGACATATAGTGCTCACCAAAATGAGTAAAGAAAAGTTTAATCAATACAGGTCCGATCTAAAGTAATTTCTGAGATAAACGGCAGTGAAAAATGAGTTTTTACGGGGTTTACCTCTGCTATCTCGAAAATTATAAGTTACAACTTCGATTAAATGAGACTTTTTGTTTACCTTTCAGAGGTCATCTTAGATGTGGTTTTGTTTTTTTTAAACAAGCAACAAATATTTGTACTAAGACAAATGTTGTGGCGACCTTGGCCAATATTTAATTTTCAAATAACTATTAGAAATTCAAAAAAATGTTCCCCATAATATTTTATTGTTTTCTTATACAGTGTGTCCCATTTAGAGGTGCCACCATTGGGATCTCGAGAACTATAAGAGATACGATATCGGTTAAATGGAACTTTTTGTGCGCCTTTGGGAGGCCATCTCAGATGTGCTTTTGTTTTTCCAAAAATTCTCATAGGGCACTAGATAATGACGAAAAACTGAATATTGTTGATTTTTTCTTTTTCAAATAACGTCTAAACTATTAGTAATTAAGAAAAACGTTTCAAATATAAAAGATAGATATTTTTATTAGCTAACCAGTGGCGTATGAAATAAATTTTTATATCCGTAAATTTTCGAGATATAACACAAACTTATATTTTTTTAAATGTTTTTTTTTGAGACTAAAATCAGATATGGGTTCTATTTAAAAAAATATAAGTTTGTGTTACATCTCGAAAATTTACGGATATAAAAATTTATTTCGTACGCCACTGGTTAGTTAATAAAAATATCTATCTTTTGTATTTGAAACGTTTTTCTCAATTACTAATAGTTTAGAAGTTATTTGAAAAAGAAAAAATCAACAATATTCAGTTTTTCGTCATTATCTAGTGCCCTATGAGAATTTTTGGAAAAACAAAAGCACATCTGAAATGGCCTCCCAAAGGCGCACAAAAAGTTCCATTTAACCGACATTGTATCTCTTATAATTCTCGAGATCCCAATGGTGACATCTCTAAATGGGACACACTGTATTCTATATACTGATATAGACAAAATATGTGTTTTTCTTCGATTCTAATACAAAATGGCCTCTTCTTGGTCAGTACCCAAAATTTATTACTCTGTACTTATATATTTTTTCGCAAATTCAATTAATTAAAAATGCTGAATTTGCACTTGTAACTATTTTTGTTTTAAGTACATAATATAAGATTTGAAAATATTGTACAATAATTTATTAGTGAAAGCCTTTAATTTTTGAGTGTAAGAATTTGTAAAACCATCCTTACTAAAATTATTAATCTCTTAAAATAATATTTCCATAAGAAGGAACTATAGTTGACATATAATTAATAAAAATTATATTTTTCTCTTACCGGGTGGTCCGTGGAATAAAACACCTCGAGGAGGCTGAATCTGAAATTGTCTGAAAATCTCCGGATACATCATTGGCAAAACAACCATTTCCCGTAAACATCTCACATGGTTGTCCAATCCACCAACCGATTCAAATCTGACCTATAAAAACCACACAACAATAAAAACCTGAAAGAAAATTACATCATAATTTCTTCCTTACTTTTTTGTCTAATGTTTCCGGTGCAATTGGTGCCGGTGCCTGTCCACAAGGTCCCGATTTAAGTTGTTGTCCTTCAGTCTTTTTATTATTCACAGTGTTCCAACTATATTTTGATTTATTTGATTTACGAGATCTTGGATCGTCACTTGAAGCGTCGGAGGATGAATCCCGACGGCGATCGCGACGACGACGGGCGCTTAAACTGTGGACTAAGCGGTCGGAGCGACGCACAGGCACTTCTACTACGAAAAATAGGAAAAATGAAGTTATAAAATCATATCCAAGTACGGATTGAAAATTACTACAAAAAAAAAAAAGACTAATGTAATGGACGGTACCAAGAGGGGTGCAGGCAATAAATTTGAAGATAAATTTACAAAAAATAAGAAAGTTCCAATATCTATGAGCCCAAAGTGAAAATAATGGATTACAAGGATAAACGGCAGAATGGGGGATTCCACCATTTTTTTTTTTATATATATAATTTCATCTGAAAATATAAGGAAAACTAAGACTATTGATGAAAATCCGGCGAAATAATTCCTATTAATAAGCGAATTATGGTCTCCCGAATTTTGAAAAGATTGACGTGACGTCACGCTTATGTGATTTTTTATCAAACTGTTTTCATCATGGACCTAAATGTTCTTGAAATATATGCTATTTTAAGTTATATTTACATAAAATAAATGAATATTATAACACTGTATAGGTCTACATACTTTATAATTACAGGTATATTTAAATTATTAAGTTTAATGCAAGAAATTAACCAAAACCGGAACCAAACCGTAACATTTTAGGGAACCCAAACCGAGAACCGAACCTCAGATATATTTTTAATTGAACATGAGTCGAAACCGAACCGAGTATTAAAATTCAGGTTCGGGATTCAACTCCGGTTCAGGTTAATTTTTAGTTCGAAAAGTAAATTCAGCCGATAATCGACGTCTTAGGCTTCTGCGTTGCTGTCTGAGTTGACTTTTCGTGAAAATTGTGTTCATTTTTTGTTGCGTTTTGAGTAAATTCCGGCTCTCATTCTACATTATTTCGAACCTGAACCGCGAACAAAACCGCAAATTTTATTAATGCTTGAACCAGAACCGCATCCGAACCCATCTTTC
Source organism: Ophonus ardosiacus (assembly GCA_943142095.1). Taxonomy (NCBI): domain Eukaryota; kingdom Metazoa; phylum Arthropoda; class Insecta; order Coleoptera; family Carabidae; genus Ophonus; species Ophonus ardosiacus. The sequence goes on along the minus strand of OW964831.1, from coordinate 8,931,348 downwards.
AAAAAACAAATTAACTTGAACCTAAACCGAACCCAGTTTTAAGCGGGTTCGATGCCCTGCTCCTAACACGCTATTTGTTATGCATGTATAGGTGGTCTTTCGGTCGCCAATCAAAATATTACATATTTATTTCATATTCGTGTCGAAGCGCTATAACAAAAAACCCCTTATTTCCGAAATATCTCAATTATACCATTTCATTTTTTTATTAATATTCGATTGAGGTGGAATCCCCTATTCAGGAAACAACGAAAGTATTTCATGCAATAAAGAACAGCTTCTTAGGAAAGGAGATTAACATCAAAACGAAGAAAATAGTATACAATTCAATATACAGATTCATTTTCACATACGGCTGTGAATCTTGAGTATTATCTAGGACAATGAAAAGTAAAATTCTAGCACTTGAAATGAAATATTACAGAAGAGTACTGCGAATAACACTACGAGATAGAATTAGAAATGGAATGATTAGAGAACAACTACAATGCAAGTCTGTCTTCATCAAAGAGAGACAGCTAGCTTGATGGGGCCACATGATCAGAATGAATGAAGATAAACCGGTGAGACAAATATGGATGACGTGGTAGAAAAAAAGAGACCGCGGAAGACCTAATGACAACTGGGATAAGGTAATGGTAATAATGAAGATCATGAAGAAGACAAACACGATGAACAAGAAGCAATGAGCAAAATTCGTACACGATTAATATATTTGTAGATCCTACACACACTATTATTCTTCATGTTTCCGAAAAGTGTCATTTGCATCTTAAAATGATCAATTTTATTTCACAAAACGTCAAATGTAATTCAAAAATCTTAATTTAATTTCATATGTCAATTATATTTCAGAAAAATGTACGGTTTGGTTATTGAAATATCGCTCTCTGAAATAAAATGGAAAAGGTGTAGATGAAAGATATATTATTTTACTTACGTGATATTTCGGGTTTTTTGGGTTTTCGTTTCCGTAACTGATATTTATATCTCTGATTTCTTATATCCTCGTCGGAAGAATCAGACGATTTTTCACTCTCACTGGTTTTTCGGGTTCTAGTTTTTGTCGGAGAATATCTAGGATCGTCCATATAATTGATACGTCTACTACGTTTTTTCATCCTACGAATATCGTGATCACTTTCCGAATCAGCTTCCTCCTCCTTTTCATTTTGGTTTTCTTTCTTTGATCTAGTTTCTCTTATATCTTGGCTTTCTTCTTTAATTTCTTTATTTTCTTCAGTCTGTTCTCCATTTACTAATTCTTTATCATTCGACTCATTACTGTTACTATTATCATTATTATCTAAACTTTCTTTGGTTCTGCCTCGAGATCTGGATTTCTGTCTAGGTAGCTCTTCATCAGTTTCGTTTTTCTTCACCTCTTTTTCTTCTTGTACTTCCGGCTGTTCTCTCAAACTTACTCTTTTAGTACGAACTTCCGTGGTTTCGTAATCGTAGATATATTTCATGTTCTTTTTTATTTCACGCTTGCCGGAAACTTCGCCGTTGTGATGGTTCGAACTACGAGTTACGATTTCACGAGATTTTCGTGAAGAACTTCGCAAGCCGTTGTGCTTTTCGTGATGGCCATTCTCCTAAAAAATAAAAATGTAATTTGAAGAATTTTGAAATAGAATTAGAATCCGTACTTGTGAATGCCGGCTGTCTTGGTCGGATAGAAAATCCATTTTTAAATTTGGGTATCCACGAACCATTTGAGCATCTGTAATCCAGCTTGTGTTAAATGTTTCGTACTTTAAAGTACGTTGTCTAGTACTTCTACGTACTGAAAAAGCGGGAATGGACATTTGTGTTACTTTAAAATTCAAGAAACAATATTATGTATATAGCAGAAAACAAAAATAAAATAATTTTTTTAAAACTATTAATGACAAAGTACATAACCTACTTAAAATTCTATTGACATTTCGAAAAAAAAAATAATATAAAACATAAGCTATAACGTGCAAGCGACGAAGCCAACTAAATATGGAGCGTCCGAAATATCCATTAATTTATTATAAAATAGAAAGAAGACAGTTACACCTGTAATTCAAATAGTTAATTTTATTTCAAAATTCGCCAATTGTAATTCAAAATAATTTTATTTCAAAACGCATTAAATGTAATTCACAGTATTTAATTTCAGAAAGCGTCAACTGTAATCCAAAAAACTTAACTGTACTATCAGAATATAACTAATTCTGAATCTGAATTATAAGTAACGGATTCTGAAATATATAAAGCTCCGCTAATTCGGATTAATTGCAACTGGCTCCAAAAGAACTTTACTACACACGTCATGCGATCCGACAAGGTAAATAATATAAAATCTACATTTTTTTAATTTTTGTCAGGATTTCAATGATATCCAGTAGTGGTAGCACGCACTTTAGAATTCTATCATAGAAAGCAGGCGAATATGACTTTACTTTTACAAATCTTGGTAGCACGCACTTTAGAATTCTATAATCGCTTTTGATTCGAAAATTATTGGATTTTATACTATTAAAATAAAAAATATTATAACAGTTGTATATAATAAATGTATAAATTATATATAAATTGGCTTTGAATAGAACTGTGGCAAAATATTGACGTTACTTTGACACTTTTGCCTCAAGTCGAACGCTTGAAGGCGAATATTTTGAGACACGCATGCTACCAAATTTTCGCTTCGATGCGAAAAGCGTAAACAAATGCCTCTTTTGATAGAATTCTAAAGTGCGTGCTATTAGTGTAGGTTCGGATTAACGGAGCTTTACTACACTTGGAAAAAATTTGTTAAAATAAGATAGTAATATCTTGTAAATAAATTTTTGTCATTTTGAACGCTCTTCTCATAATATTTCATAACCAATTTCGTACTTTCAGTTTCAGGCTTTTCATCTCCGCTACTATTACTCTGGGTCATAGAAGAATGCGGATCTGCGTAACATTGATTCTTCAGCGGTCTTAAAGACCTATTAAAACTCCTATTTGACCTCCTAGAAATTTTCCCCGTTGAATGTCTCCTATGTCTCGATGCAAATATATCATCAGAATCATCCCTTTCCATATGAAAATCATCCGAATCATCTTGCATTTCGTGTCTAGAAAAAACTCTTCTGCGACCATCAAGAGACCGACAATTTCTCACTTCTTGACTTCGATGTCTTTTCGCTGAAATACAAAAAAAAATGTGCTTAGGCCGCACAGCTGAAGTGAAACTTCTTTCGGAATAATATTTTCGTTTGCCTCAGAGTGTTACAACTTGCGTATCGCGATTTTTTACTTTACACCCTCCGTAAAGAAGTTTCACTTCAAAAACTGTAACAAACGGGGCAAAGATATTTGAAGAGTTGTCTTACAGTATGGAATATTGCTACACACAAATCTGTTCCGCAATTCTCTAACTCTTCCTCCGACAAAATTAGGCGAGACAGCCCGTCCTTCTCGTTTAGCTGTCGGGCACTGAGAACTCCACGATTCCTCTTCTTGGGACGGTTCTGCTGAATCACTGCTGCTGCTACAAGATTCTGAATTGTCGCCTGTTTCGTCTACCACCTAAGTAGAAAAAATGGTGAAAATGCAGACATTTCTTCAAGTATAAGTAGTGTTAGTTCATTCTACACTACTTCACTCTAAAATATTAGTTCAATATGTGCAACTCATATGTTTACAAACATGCTTAGATTATTTTATAAAATACAGTGTCACTAAATACATAAGTACGATGATTCATATGCATACTACTAAATACGTGTAGCATTATGAAATGCTGTACATGTTAGGTTTGGATAAAAAAGGTACAAAACAACAAGAAATACATTATTTGTAGAATATGTGTGAATATTACTACAATGACCGGCACGGGGAAACGGATATTTTTATTTTTAAATAAATGTTATTTCTCTATTATTTTGTAAAATTATAATTATTTTATATAGGTATTTAGTTGAGCACAATAGACTTTTCCATCTTCAAGTAATGCGGGTGGGTTATAAAAATTGTAACAACGGGTTCGTTCAAATTTTATCGAAAGGTTCGCATTTTGTTTCATAGAAACGAAAACGAGAATGTTTTTAAGAAATTATGTGTTCTTTTTGGAAAAAAAAATAAGAACAAGGGGCTCACAAATTAGAGAAAAATTTAACAAAAGGCTCGCAACTGAATACGACCACATAAGCTTTTTTTTGAACTTGTAACATTTTAACCGCATTAAAATGACAAATAAATGATAAAACAAGGCATTGAAAGAAACGAAATTAATATATACATAAGCATACATTTTATCGGTCTCATGATTTCGTTACGAGAAGCAAATAATATGAAAATTGGAGTAAATTAATCATATTTTTAAGAAATATTGAGAAGTGAATTCCAAAAAGTTAATACACGGCTTTAATATTTTGTAGTAAATTCTCAGATATTTGATATCTACTAGCAAATATTTTATCTTTAAAAAATGAAATGGCCCGTTTTCGTGCAAGTCAGTGTAGTTACAAAATTATAGGGGAGTAAGATTGATTGTCTCTGTGTACAGTAAGTTCAGTTAATTTTGGGACACAAATGGCACAAAATTAAATATACGTCGTAGAATAAGATAAAATATGCCTATTACAAAATTCATAGGAGCGTTTGTATCAACATAAGTAAAAGAGATGTACATGTTTCGTAACATAGCTAAATCTGGAGTAAATGTAGATTTTCATAGTTTCAATACAAGAAATAATGATCAATTCCGGATACCATTTTGCAAAACAATAAAAGGTAAACAAGCTCCTTGCAATATTGGATTACTCATGATCAAATGTCTACTACAAAAAATAAAAAAACAATACTAAAATACTAGCTATAGTAGTTTTAAAAGTAGCCTTTAAAAGTATATTTTAATATGTTGTTTTTATAATTTAGATGAATTTTATTCAGCAATAGAATTTCAATAGAATAAATGATATTTGTATTGTTCGGAATTTAAGGACCATAAATAATGTCCCAAATTTGACAAAACTTACTGTACGGCGTATGTTATTGTTGTAAATGTGGACGAACGTATGTTGTGTGCTGTGCTCTTAAGGGTTCGACCGAACCCTTTGTGTTGTAAATCACTCAAACATACACATGCATAGCAAACTTATTGTATCATACCCGAGGCAGTCGAGACAGCGATGAAGAACCGCCTGACTCCATTCGACGAGTGCTGACCATTTTAATGTTGTTGTTCACACAGATACCTCAAACATGCACCGATCACCAGCTGATTACACAGACATATTTATAAACATTGATGACACACGAATACTATTAAAAGTAGTAATAATAATGCTAATAAAGTTTTAAGGTAAGTCCAGCTTGTGTTTTGTTTCGATTTAGACTGACTATATTGTTACTCTATTGTTTTAAAATAACAATTGACAGCTATGCTAATTTGTCACAGGAAACTGAACAATCATTGTTCATATTCACGTGATGTAATATTAAAACCATGCCCATAAAAATATCAAAATATTAGAAATTTGCTCTTTCTAAATAAAGGGAGGAAGGCATTACTTAATACTCCAGTAAATAAATACAAAATTTCTAAATAGAATAACCCATATTACATACATGTCCTAGATTTTCCCATGCAAGGAACTAAAATATCGAATTAACAAAAACAAAATACAACACACCCAAAATAATAGACAAATTTCACAACTAGGTTATCAATTTAAATGGTCTGTAAACAAAAAATGACAGTTACATTCTTCAATTAAAGAGAAATGTAAGAAAATGTGCACTTCCTCAAAGTCTAAGTAGTTGATTTAAGATAAATATTTCATATGACTTGTTAGGATGAAGGTAAATCAATGCTTTTACTTACAATTTTCTATTTAACTATTTTATAAAAATAAAGAAGGTATCACAAAAAGCACACGTTTTGTACAAGAAGATGACTACTGCTAGACAAAAAACATATTACCAACTTATTTGACAGCTTAAGAAAGAAAAAAGTACTTTATTATAAAAATTATTTATATTTCTGTCCATGTATGTACTGCTATTGGCACAATGTTAAGTTTTATTTACATTTTTTTACAATTTCTGAAAAAAAATGTTAAAGGTCATCAAAAGCCAAGTAGCCCGCGGTAGTATGTTAGTTAACTCCACCTACACAGTGAATAATGAAATACAAAACATGTCCTTGGGTTGCTCGGAAAAAAATTCTGGCGGGCGGAAAACGAATATTTAAAGTTCTCCAGGCAAATTTCGAATGGTAAATATGGTTTAATGTACTTTTAATCTGAAAGTAATGTTCTTTTAATGCGTCATGATACTTTGGATGGGAATATGCACAGTTTTCATTTTGTACTTTATTTAAAATTTGGCGAAACGCCATCTGCAAAACATCAAACAGCTGTTAGATTTAAGTTGTTTCTGCTGTCAGGTCAGTTGTAAATGGCAAAAATTGACAGGTTGTTATTTTAGTTTCCATTTAGATTCTCATTCAAAATTGCACATGATAACAATGTAATTATAGAACAATTATAGGTAATTTCAATCAATAACATTCCCATTACAGAATAAGTTGACCTTAACTTTTCTGAGAAAAAATACCAATCTTTTAAATTTATTTTAGTTGCCAATTACATCACTCGATAGCTTTTAAAGACTCAAAATTTATTTCTTTACGCATTGTTTGAACATACTTGGTGGGATGCATTTTAAAAGTGAAAATATGAGCGCTACAAAACATCCAATCATTTCGTCATGCATTATTTATTATTTTTAATTAAAAAATAGTATATTTTAAACCTTATACAATGATAACATTCAGTTGAAAATGTCACAATTTTTAAAGAGTATTATAGGTAAGTTTATTTTATTTTTTATCTAAGTTTTCAAAATTTGGTTTTTTAAGTGAGGGTTGCTTAACATAAGTACTAAATTAATAAATAAAACTTCCATAACTTTTATGGGTACAACTAATTTAATATCTATGGTTCAAGGTACTTCATTCTTCAGGTATTCTTTACAGTTTTCTTATATGTAACATTTTTTGCAGTGAATTACATTGATATAGATTTTACTTTGTGGCTTTCGTGGCTTCTGACTCCATTGTTAGTAACGTTTGTGCTTCCTGTAATTATTGTGCTGTTATTATACATAACAGCATTGATTTTATACATTTACAAGCTACATTGGAATACTTTGCGGCAGGCTTACAACGCAAATGATCGATGGAACGCAGCTAGGAAGACTGTTAGTGCTCTTTGGGACGCTCATGGATGGATTTGGCATGGTACGGACTTTTTGCAAACGTAGACAAAGTAGTATTATACCGACAAAGTTTCAAATTTCCCTTGAGTCGATTAATTAAAATGTATTGTATGCAAATTGTAATACGTTGAAAGAAGACGTAAAAGAATTTTAATTAACATAATTTTTAAATTGTAAACAGTAAACAGAATGCATGCAGTTCTCCATAATTAACATATTTCTCGATTCAGTTTCTATACACAATAATAATATAAATAAAGAAAATTGATTATATGTACATTATAATTTTATCACTATTATTTTTTTATTTTTGGCTAAAAACTCACAATACGCTGACGTATAAGTTGAAATATTTTATTCTTCTATTTCGCTTCTTGTATAGTTCTTACCGTCTTTTTAAATTCAATATTCAGATATTTCGTGCAATACTGAACGACAAATATGTAATAAATTTGTAGAAAACACTCGGAATGTTTCACAATATTTTAGGTTGATTCAGATGCTGAAATCTTGTGAAATATGACGAGCGTTTGTCTAATAATTTATTAGACATTGTTTCACAGAGAGTTCGGTATTGTACAGGAACAAATTCGAGTTCCTTATATGAAAATCTTATGGCCCAACTTTTTGAAACAATATTAATAGGCACCACAGGCCCAGGAATTTTCGATTATCTTTTGTTTTTTAGCTACAGGCTAAAACTTGATATACAGAAAAAAAAATGATTAAATAATTTTTATACTGTTTTTACTTAGAATCACGTGGTGTAATTAGTTTTTTTCAAAATTTAATAATTCTCGAGATATAACACAAACATAATATTTTTTTAATGGGAACATATATTGAAAATAATCTCATCTTTATACTTATTTTGTAAGCTTTTCAACATTCTACATTCTTTGTTTTTAAACATGAATAAAACTTGAAATATTAATTTTTCGGAATAAAAATGAAATTTATTCAGAAACAAATGACAAAATCAATTACAGATCATGATTTGTTTATTTTAACGCTATTTTCATTATTTTTACTCATTTTTCTAATTTACATACTTTAGAGAGCACATTTTCCATATTTTTGGAATCGTGTTAACGCCGATAAAAACTAAATTACTAATTTAATCCGAAAATAATTGACTAATATTTTTTTTAGAATATAATTAATAGATATATAATCAAAATAAACAAATGATGATTTGTAATTAATTTTTTTCATTTGTTTCTTAATAAATTTCTTTTCACCCAAAAAAATAATTCAAGTGACAAAATCAATTACAGATCATGATTTGTTTATTTTTAACGCTATTTTCATTATTTTTACTCATTTTTCTAATTTATATACTTTAGAGAGCATATTTTCCATATTTTTGGAATCGTGTTAACGCCGATAAAAACTAAATTACTAATTTAATCCGAAAATAATTGACTAAAATTTTTTTTAGAATATAATTAATAGATATATAATCAAAATAAACAAATGATGATTTGTAATTAATTTTTTTCATTTGTTTCTTAATAAATTTTTTTTCACCCAAAAAAATAATTATTCAACTTTTATTCATGTTTAAAACAAAAGAATCTAGACTTGTTATACATCATGGAAAAGCTTAAAAAATTTTCATATAAGGAACTCGAATTTGTTTCATTCTGTACTTCTTTTAAGACAAGTATGTACATTCTAAATCTTTTATACGTCATTTATTATCAAAAAATCGACGTGTCAATATACACTTATATATATATATTTACAAATAGATAATTGTTTTTATTTTAGGCTACGAAGTATGCAACATCGAAAACATACCTTCTGATTCTCCAGCACTTGTTATTTACTACCACGGTGCAGTACCTATCGATGTGTATTATTTAATAGCAAAAATATACTTATTTAATAATAGGCTGATACATACTGTAGCCGATTATTTTCTTTTTAAAATACCAGGTGAATTCATATAAACAATAATAATTTATAAATTAATAACTGTTTTGTACTATAGGATTTTCCATTATTGCGGAAGGCATGAATGTCATTCCCGGTACTGTCCAAACGTGTTCTGATGTTTTGAAAGAGAATAATATTTTAGCTATTTCGCCTGGCGGTGTATACGAAGCACAGTTTAGTCATTCTTATGAATTGATGTGGAAGAAACGGCTAGGATTTGCCAAAGTTGCGATAGACGCGAAAGTGGTGAGAATATTTTTAAAAATTGTAATATTTTTTACTTAAATATCTCTTCTTTTCTAGCCAATAATTCCAGTATTTACGGAAAATTTAAGAGAAGCGTTCAGAACAGTCAGTATAGGAAGACGATTTTGGTTGAAAGTTTATGCCTTAACGAAATTTCCTTGGGCTCCAATTTACGGCGGATTTCCAGTTAAACTACGGACACATATCGGCAAACCTATTCCTTATGACCCTGACTTATCGCCCGAGGAACTACAGGGAAAAGTAAGATATTACCATAAATTATAAATATGAGAGAAAAATCAGCTGACGCCGGGGTTTGAACCCGGGACCACCAAATCTCTAGTCTCTTGGTGGTCCCGTGTTCAAACCCCGGCGTCAGCTGATTTTTCTCTCATATTTATAATTTAAGATATTTCTATTCTACATTATAACGTAACTTTATATTGTATTTCTAGCTAAACCTTCACAGATTATTCTTAAAAAATACTGTAATTTTTTTTATGGTGTTTTATTTCTAAACTGACAAACAAGTGACGTCAATTCTTTTCAAACTTTGTTTTTCTTGTAGTGTTAGTAAAGCTATGAATGGATGCATTGCACAGTAATTACACTCTGACGTCATATTACGTCTGTCATCTAGCGATATTTTTGTAAAGCTTTGTAGAGATGATGCTCTGTTGCCACATAATTAAATAAGATTGTATTAATTAAAAATTATTCTAATAATGCCAAAACAAATAAATTATTGCAATTTTGTATTTAAATATGATATATCCAATAAAGAAAAATGAATTTTGTGTCAAAATCAAGTTTTAAACAATAGTAAAATTTAATAATAAACGCAACTGGCAACAATGGATTATCTGTTATGTAATGAATGAGTGCTTGTGCTTAGTTTGTGAAGCGTTGTTGAAATGTTATAAGTTCAAAAAATATCTCAAAACTATGGAACAAATAGAAGTAAAATGTGTTAAGAAACACAAATTATTTCGAAAATATTGTTCCGTAGCTTCTTGTAATGCGTCATCCCAATTATTATCGTATCATAGATTTCCGAAGAACCCAGAAATGAGAAAAAAAGTTGTTAATTTCATTAAAAATTAATACAGAAGTAAAGTAATTCACATTTGTCTGTTGTAAACATTTTAAGGAATCTGATTTCATACCAAGCTTTTTGAATTTAAAACTGACAACTTTTTCATTTTATCATCTTTATGCGCAGAAAAACAACTGCGCTTTGAAAACATCTCATTTTTTACTATCTCTCTCACTTTGTGCAATGCATCCATTATTTCGTTTCACATTAAAACAACAAAATATTTCAGAAAATAAATCTTGCTTGTAGCCCAAGAATCACAAAATATAACTTTAAAAAAATACCGATAATTATGTTAGTTATTATTTGTATTATATATGCACTAAATAAAATAAAATTTTAGCAGGCCAACTAATATGGATTAGGGCTCGTAAAACTTGTTATTCTCACCTGTTTTCGCAAAATTTTAAAAATAAATAAACCAGTTCCTTATAAGATAATATAAAAAGGAAAAATACAGTGTGTCCCATTTAGAAGTGCCACCATTGGGATCTCGAGAACTATGAGATACGATGTCGGTTAAATGGAACTTTTTGTGCGCTTTTGGGAGGCCATCTCAGATGTGCTTTTGTTTTTCCAAAAATTCTCATAGGGCACTAGATAATGATGAAAAACTGAATATTGTTTATTTTTTCTTTTTCAAATAACTTCTGAACTATCAGTAATTGAGAAAAACGTTTCAAATATAAAAGATAGATATTTTTATTAACTAACCAGTGGCGTACGAAATAAATTTTTATATCCGTAAATTTTCGAGATATAACACAAACTTATATTTTTTAAATGGAACCCATATCTTATTTTAGTTTCAAAAAAATAATATATTTTTTTTCTCTTTTAAATGATGTAAGGGTTATTATGTTTTATATTTGTTTTGCATTCAAAATTATTTTTTTTCCTTAATTTGTATTAAATTTACAATTATTTTGAAAATATTGGTAGATTTCTATTTAGAAATACTCCTTGTATTTAAATAATTTATTTTTCAAAACTCGTATCAAACTAATTTTTATAATATTTTGTATCTGGTCGCCCTTGGCACATTATAGTGTAATTTGTAATTATGAGTCTAGAATAAAAATAAGTAATAAAGGCATAAAAGAACTGGTTAGTTAATAAAAATATCTATCTTTTATATTTGAAATGTTTTTCTCAATTACTAATAGTTTAGAAGTTATTTGAAAAAAAAAACAATATTTAGTTTTTCGTTATTATCTAGTGCCCTATGAGAATTTTTGGAAAAATAAAAGCACATCTGAGATGGCCTCCCAAAGGCGCACAAAAAGTTCCATTTAACATCGTATCTCTTATAGTTCTCAAGATCCCAATTGTGACACTTTTAAATGGGACACACTGTATAAAATTTGTTTAAAAATTAGAAATGAAAAAACAGTAAAAATGAGGAGACATCGATGTTTTTTTTAAAAAAAACCGTATCTAGTTGCTTCCTGAAATGATTTTGAATGTCAGGCGGAGCAACGCATTTATATGAAACAGTGCCGACCCTGCTAGAAATGTAGGACTAATATCAAGAAGAATGTGGGTTGGTCCGAACCAAAAAATCATACAGTTACGCTACATATTTTTATCAAAAAATAATGGGGTTCTATTCTATTTTTTTCTGGAAGAATAGGATGAACTGAGAATTTTAGCGCAAACGCGACTTTAAAATTGTACCTAATAAGCGAGATATGAATTTTTAAAGTTCAGAATTTTGATTGTATAAATTCAGCTTCGATTCAGCATGTCCTCACTGGTGTTTGACAAACTGTTGGTCCTAAGGGTACACGTAGTTGAAGAAATTATTATTAAGCATAAATATCATAAATAAAATTCGTTTTTTCCTAATAAATTATAGAACTTTTTTTTTCTCTTTCAGGTTGCAGATGCAATCAACAATCTTATAAAAGAACATCAACGAAGACCTGCGGGTATAATGCTAGCTCTGTTAGATAGAATTCCATTTTTTAGGCCTAATAAAATAGAAAACATTGAAAACAGTAATGAAAGCGAAGAGTTACACGAAGACTAACACAACTCACAACAGGTAGCCTAAATATTCCATTCCTTTTAATGACATAAAAACAGTTTATCGACGTATATTTTTATAAAGTTTCCAGCAGCATTCAGTAATTTTAACTGCACGCCGTACTCCGTACTTAATTTTAGCACATTGTGATTTTAATCAGTTTAAGTATTTTGTGAATATATTTTGTTTGTATATAATGGTGCTAATTCTGTATATAATAGCATATCTATAGTGAAGTGTGATGTTTTGTTACGTAAAACGTAAATAAAAGTTGTGAACAGCATATATACCACCATCCTTGTATCTTACACAAATAAAAATAAATCATTAATATACAGGTGATGGCGGTTAAAGGTGAACAAAGGGATTTAACATGGGATTTTAGTTTTATGAAATTTCCTGCCCTTTGGTCATGTTATCACAAAAACTGCAGGTAGAGTACAAAATTGTACAGAATTAATTTTTTTACATGTTTTATTATGTTTTTGGTTTCTTCACATTAGGGCTGTTGCAAGAATTTTTATATGACTTCTAAGTATTAAATTTTAAAAGACATTGTTTTTTAAAGAACCTTAAATTTGAAAATATCACGAAATATCTTTTAGATATTTTACAATTAATTTTTGAAATTTGGATAAAATTTTAAATAAGTTACGTGATCTGAAACAGAATGTGACGTCAGAGTACATACATCTTCAGCGGTTCTAAGGTGTCAAGTGTATTGTCAAAGTTGTCAAACAAGTGTCAAATTTTTAGATTGGTTCAAGTTGTATAATATGTAGGTAATAAAAAGTTCAAAATAAAATGTGTAATTTACGATATTGTATTGTGCCTTCTTACAAAAATACTGTTAGGAACAAACCTACTATAGAGTTTATAAATTTTACAAAAGATGCTAAGAAAAGAAAATTGTGGCTAGAAGCAGTAGGTGGAAGAGCTGATAATTTGTCAGAAAAATCGTGTCTTCATGTTTGTGAATATCATTTCAACTTTCATCCACCTTCACGATAACAGTATATTTTTGTTGCTTCACTTATGATAGATCTACATGTCCTATAGCAGATTCAATGTAAGAATCACGACCAGAACTTTAAAGTAAAATATATTATCAATTTATATAGTAAATTCAGTTTTTATATTTTATTTTACCTCAATTCTTTAACACCCCTTATTTCGGTAGCAATAAAACAATCATTCTCTGATATAATTCAGCCATCATCCAGCTATCGACCTTCGGTAAATTGTCCGACTTAGCTTAAGTGTAATTTGAATTAGCCATTATTACTTTATTATTCAATTACAATGAGAAATGTCAGCGTCAAATTAAAAGATTTTTTTATTAACATGTGACAAACTTTAGCTTACGTTTATTTATATAAATAATATGAATAAACGTAGGTGATGGAAAAACTATTTTCCTATTGGCTATTAATGATGTAATGTATGTGCTTCTACGTCACAGGAGTGGGGGGTAGTTTTTCAGGACGCCAATCATTTTATTTAATTATTTCCACAAATAACAACAAATTATTAAAATAAAAATTATTACTAAGAAAATCATTGCATAAACTTTCATTTAAAATAGTTTTTGAAAAATGTGAAACAGGCTCATTTTAAAAAGAAATTTCAAAGTTTCGGTTTTAGTAGCAGTGGTCATGAAATTTGTTTTCTTTTTTCTGGTTTTTATAAATGATTTATAAACGTCATACATCAATTTGACATATGGAAAAGATATAAATTAAATAATGAATGTTTATTCGCATTATATTGTAAAGGAATATTGTGATGGAAATAATTACAAAAGAATACGGAATTTATTTTGCATAATTCATATTGACGTTTATAAAAAAATTATGAAAAATAGACAAAAGAAAACAAGTTCCAAGGCTGCTACGAATAATGTAAATATGTAACTTTTCATTCTGAACAACTTTGCGCTCTACAATTTTTGCCGTAAAATGGACAGGGGAGCAGGAAATTGCATAAAACTAAAATCCTATGTTCAATCCCTATGAACACCCGTAACCGCCACCATCCTTTAATTTTTGGTAGAATTAGAACTCAAATTCATATTCGTCAGAAATCAAATTATTGCTTTCTCTAAATAACTCGCAGTTTTCACAAATAGCTGTTTGATAGTTATTTTTTCCATTAAAATTTGCGTACATACTAGAAAAATTAAGAAGCTGCATGTTTAAAAAAGTTTTTACCCTCCATCCTTCATATTATGTGTTGTTAATTCTACATCTACAACAAATAATAAATGACGACATAACACCTAAATATAGCCACCTAATAAAGATTAATTCATTTATCAAAGTGTTAAATATTGCTCGGTCTTAAGTTTTGTTGAATATGAGTGTCGTGGCCAGTATAGATCAAGAATTAGGAATCATTTCTGCTTTAGTTGTCGTTTCAATTCGAAATTTTTAAGTAAAAAAAAATATTTTTGGAAAAAAATGGAAAACTTTTATTTGAAGTATTTTTCTCTAAAATAATGCATAAAAGATTGACAGAGGTAAAACAATGCTAATCAAATGCTCGCTAATCACCCCTAATCACTTGGTCATTAAATGTTATTATATTTAAGTCATAGTTAATAACAACTTATAAACAATGGAAAATTTAGTTTTTTAATTAGGCTGTGACCGATGTTGCTCTTTTATCACCCCCATATCTAAATCCTAAATTTATATACCCTAAATAACGTCATTATTTAGGATTTTAGGAATTAGATTGTACAAATCATGTCCGTGGTTATAATTTTTAAAACGTTAAATTTACTGTTAAAGAATATCTTCTTAACTTCTATTTTATGAAATATAATATAATTTTATTTGAAGTATCGTAAAGTGTTGCCATGAAAACCAGTAGATGTCATTAGTGTGTCATTAAGAGTTGTATTATGAAGGAGACCTATATCCTAAATGCCAAAATGGGACTTCGCACACAGCCCTAATACCCGGTACACTACAAAAATTAATGGACATTAACGGTTACTTATAGTATGCGCACGTGAAGTTGAAACTGTTGACAGATGTCAAAATTGCGTCTATTAACAAACCAAAAAATATTGACTGCTGTGAGCACGTACTACTTATTGTTTTGTAATGTACGATTACAATACAATAAGTAGTATATACTATAGTGACTGTATATACATAGTGTGGCCAACCGCCGCCATATTTAGGCAAAATGCGCGGGAAATTTGAATTCATATGATGTGATACCTAACAAAATTCTATAAACAATTTATGAAAGTGCATATTAAATGAAAATAAAATATTTATTTTCATTTTAAATCCTTTCAAAAACCTGTTTGCACAGCCAACCGCCACGAAACCAGGCATCTAAAATATATATCTTAATATTAGACATTTTTGGTAATTTTGACAGTTAACCTAAGATGTGATGTTAAAAATATGTATATATTACTTTGAGTTATAAATATACAAATACACGTGTAATTTAATTATTTGCACTATTTAAAATATAAATATCATATAATTACCTTCAATTCACGTATAATTCACGTAACAAATCTGAAAATGTCACTTTGTCGGCATAATATCCGCCATATTTAGGCAAATTCGCGCCGACCAATCAAAATCGATCCCCCTATTGGCCATACTATGTATATACAGTCACTATAGTATATACCTACTACATTCAAATTTTTCTGGTTTGTTAATAGACGCAATTTTGACGTCATCAATCTCAACTTCACGTACGCATACTATGTCTAACCGTTAATAATCATTAATTTTTGTAGTGTATCTCGGATGTTAATCTATGCAATGTGAATTTGCCTCTACCAAATTCAGTCAAACTAATCACCAAAAAATCGTGAAAAAAATATGACTTTTTTTCTTGTTCCTTTAATTTTTCTGTGTGTATTAATACCAAATTACGTAAAAAAGGAATGAATATTAAACCAAAATATAGGTATATTTATTAATTAAATAAATGTGTAGTGTTAGAATAATGAAGAATGCGCGTTTCAGTTCACACAAATCTTTTTTATTGGGACGTACACAACACATACATATATTAAGAGCAACTGTCTTTAAATTTTGTTACTGAAGCAATCATTTTCATTTTTACTAGTGAATTAATCACCTGTGATGCCCTGACATCATAAAGATGTTAATATATTTATGTAAAACTTAAGAACAGTGGCACAGTCTTTCAATAAATGCAGTATTGAGAATCTATTTAACACCCTTTAACGTTAACTAAATCTATTAATAAACAGTTAAAAATTTGTATACAAAAAATTCTATGAAGTTACATGCAAAGACTGTGCTTAGAAAAGTAATAAAATCTTTAATAAACGAGCTGTTTAAGGCTCAACTTTCAATAATTCAACATCGAAGATTAAGGTAGCGTTTGGTGGAATGATTCCAGGGTGTCCGCGAGATCCATAGGCGTAGTCGGGAGAGCAGGTCAGCTTGGCTCTCTGCCCCACACACAGCTGCAAATAAAAATAAATATTCCATTACTTCGCGAAGATTACCTGCTTAAAAATTAAAATTCAATCAGGCGTCAGTCTCACTATACTGCATATAGTGAGAGGCCCAGGTGCTCATCAAGAAATTCAGCACGCAAGAATGTTGTAATCATCATGAAAGGTAACGTGTTAATAGGGTTGCCACACCTCCTAAATTTTGACGAAATCTTCGATAACAAGGCAAATTGTCCTATATTTTCAATAATTCAATAAACAGAATAAGATCAGACTTACTAATAACCGTCAATTTTAAAATGAGTTGCAAAGAATTTCATGATTCTGTTAAAGAGAAAAATATGTATTGAAAAAAGCTCAAAACTAATTTTTTGAAGTGAAACTTCTTTACAGAGGGTATAAACTAAAAAATCTAATGTGGCCAACACAATACCTCCCGCTATTTAATTTTTATTAATTTAAATACATACCTACATATTTACTAATTCTGCAAACTATTAAGTTTCTTTGCATATAACTATTGCTTTATTTACTATTTTCTTTTTAAAATGTCACCATTATTAATTTGAAATGATTAGTTTTTTGACAGTGATATTTACCTGTCATTTACATAATTTGAAATATGAACTGTGTAACAAAGGAATCTTTAAATCATATGCTCTGACATTTATAAAAAAAGATTATTTTTAAAATTTATCTGTAAAATATATAGAAAAAATATTAATGTATACCTGTAGAAAATTTAATAATCTTTAATTTTCATGTCTAAAATGCGAAAAAATGACATTTAATGGTATTTTTTGATGAGAAAACCATTATGAGCTTCAAGTTAAGTGCCATTTCCGGTTATCCGATTTACACCAAAATATGATGGTTTCTTTCCATATTAGAATTGGGTCGAAATACAGAGTTTTGGAATTTTCTAAATGATAGTATTTGAATTAGAGCGTAGACAAAATCCATACACGCACACACATACAGACATCATTGTAAAAATGTTAAAATCGGATTCTAGGGACCTTTACATTTACCAAAATCTTGACGTGCGATTTTTAGCACGATCCCTATATCTCCCTTATAGCGGGAGGTAAAAATCGCGTTGCGCAAGTTGAAGCACATGTTAAGGAAATTGAAACAATAGAAGTGAAACCTATTTACGGATGGTGTAAACTAAAATACTGCATTATAAAAATTGAAACACTGGCCCGTATTCTCACATCTTGAAGTAGCACTACTTCCGAAAAATCGCTACTTCAACTGTCAAATGTCAACTTTAATATTAAAAATAAGAGAAATTAAATTATAAATGCCACTTATTTCAAATATTATAGGTTCATTTACTAAAATATGAAACCTATTCTTGTCTAATAATAAAATAAAATAAATGTTAAAGAATCGAAATAGCGCTACTTCGGAAGTAGTGCTACTTCAAGAGGTGAGAATACGGGTCTCTGAGTTTGTTACACGAACGGTAACGCTCTCTCCCGTTCTTTCTTTTTCCAATTGTACAAGTTGAGGTGTAAGCTAGCGTGTTTGTGCTAGTGATGGATTCATTAAGAAGTTTCACTTCAGCTGTGCAGTCTTAGCGAACAATTATTTTTGTTAGTGTTATTATATTATAAAATTATAATACTTTAGTAAAATTGAAATGTCATCTCATATTTTTTGTATATTCAGTTCTCCTATATAAACGTTTTTAATATCTGGCAACCCTACGTGTTAATGCATTTTTTTGCTTGAACAAACAAGTATATAAATTTAGGGCACAAACCTGGGCTACGCCTTCATCCCAACCTTTGATGACTTCGCCCTTTCCGATACGGAATTTAAACGGGACTCCTCTGTCTCGGGACGAGTCGAATTTCACCCCATTTTGCAGGGTTCCAGTGTAGTGGACCACTACGGTTTGCCCCGTTTTCGGGAACGTCTGACCTAAGGTAGGACAACACAATTGAATCAAATAT
This sequence comes from Ophonus ardosiacus, assembly GCA_943142095.1. Lineage (NCBI taxonomy): Eukaryota > Metazoa > Arthropoda > Insecta > Coleoptera > Carabidae > Ophonus > Ophonus ardosiacus. Next base: position 8,912,362 of record OW964831.1, on the reverse strand, counting down.
AATCATGCAATGGAATTAATTTAATTTGTGACATTTGTTTAATGATAAGAATCAGGAAACTAGGGTTCGCCTTATCAAGGTAGTTTTAGGAATCTTTAAATAAATGTAAAAATCAATTATAAAATCAATAATTTTTTTAACATACAACACAGGTGCGGGCACAAAACCAGGTAGATTTCTCCACATTTTTAAAATATTTGTCTCGTGCATTATTTACTCATACATGTTCTTTCTAGTATGGAGGTCGAAGATCTAGCACCTCATGTAGGGTTTTGATGAGCAAACATCTCTTATGGCCGTTTGCAACAACGTAACTTAAATATTAAACTCGGCTTAAATTGACAATGTTGTATCGAAATGAAATATAATATATTGCTGTCAAAATTTCGATTTGCACTTTTTTGTTTAAGCCTAGCTTAAAATTTAAGTCTTGTTGGTGCAAATGGGCATTAATGCTATAAATTCATGCAAAAACAAAAAATGTAAACCAAGTTACTCCATGAAGTTTTTAATGTTGTAAACCTTAAGCTTACATTCATTATAAGTAAATAAATAAATGCCAAAGATTAGTCATTGCGGCCCTCGAAACGTCCAGATATACATAATAAAAACGAGATTGATTTTTAAATTCAATCTACATTTATTTAAAGATTCCTAAAACTACCTTGGTAAGGCGAACCCTAGTTCTCTGTTTCTCAAATTCTACGACTATTAGCACCACGTTCAAGTTTATTAAATGATTTATTTCGAATCGTATGCCGGGTGATTCCAAGTATTTAATTATACTTCGGCGGTATGGTAAAAATATATTAAAAAAGATTTTCTGATGAGTTTTGTTACAATGGTAATCAACGGCATAAACGAACCGTAGATGAAGTTGAATGGGTTAAAAAGTGTGCTCAGGTGCAAAACGAAACTAAATGAGTATTAATTCTTGTCATGTGGTAGATATAAATAGAAATTATTCTTACTTACCGTCACCCGGTGAAAGGTTTTCAATCTCAACGCCCATGTTGTAAAAATGATACTAAAACTTACGTAGTCAACTTGAATTAACTAAAAATAAGTAGGGTTTAATAAAATTACGTTACGAGAAAATAAATTTTCTAGCGCACCTCAAATGCAGGTGCGCCAAGCTGTTTGTCAATGCACAACCAAGGCCAAGTTTAGTGTTTCCGGTTTATATATCGATTGAAACTTCTTCTTTTTCTCCTCCATGGAAACTGCCACAGCCGGCCATTCGCGGCTTTTTAATTGTTTTGCACAGATAACGTTCATATTTGCGCAAATATTAAATTAAAATCAATACAGGAAGCATAGCTTAAATTCATTCACTTTAACGAAATCAAAAGAAAACAGGATCATAATGAAAACAAATATTCACGAACCACTTTATTTAATACATCAATCCATAAATAATAACAAATTTCTAATAACAATTCGAATAATATTTTATATTATCCAATATAATTTTCTAAATACGCTAGCACTTGTACCAAACTACGCACAAAAAAGTACAATTACCTACTCCAAAGTTACAATTTTAATACAGACTTAAATTTAATAGACAAACAATTCTGGAAAATGCTGTTCGTATACTGGGACCGATGAATTCTTATTTTGATCCGTTGAGTTCCGCGTTGTATCGGGATTGTTAGAAAGCGATTTGAAAATTTCGTTTAGCTTATTCTGCAGGATATCATGCTGAAAAGAATACACCAATTAACAAAAAATATCATTTTATGGCAAATAGTTTTACTTTAGGTTGAGTGCGTCGCATTAATTCGTTGAACGGAGCAGTCCTAAATGTTTCACTGATTTGTTGCCTCTTTTCTGCTTCTTCTTCGCGTTTATTGTCGTTAGATTCGGTTAGTACTCTCTTCATACTTTCAAAAGTAAGTTCTTCTTCCGGAGTTTTCTGCAAATATTGTTTTAAAATAATCAGAAAATTAAAGACATATGGAAAGGGAACAATATTTACTTGGTCAGGAAAAGACAGGAAATGGAAATTTTTAGGAATTTGGGCAAAGGCAAGTAAATGATCCCAATGTCCGGTACTGTCTATGCGGGACATTCTTAGTTTCACGGGGGAGGGTTGCTTTAAAATAAATAAAATTCTATTATTACTACAATTTAAAAAATCTGATGTGGCCAACACAAAACCTCCCGCTATTTAATTTTTATTAATTTAAATACATACCTACGTATTTAGTAATGCTTCAAACTATATTATGTTCCATTGCATATAACTATTGCTTTATTTACGATTTTCTTTATTATTTAATGTCACTATTATTAATTTGAAGTGATTAGTTTTTTGACAATGACGTTTACCTGTCAGTTACATTCATTTGAAAAATAAACTGTGTAACAAAGGAATTGTGTTTATCTTAGGCTTCGGGATTAAAAAAAGAAAAATGATTTTTAAATTTATCTGTAAAATATATAGAAAAAGTATTAATGTATGCCTGTACAAAATTCAATAATCTATAATTTTACAATGACATTAAATGCGAAAAAATGGCATTTAATGGTATTTTTTGAAGAAAAACCATTATGAGCTTCAAGTAAAGTGCCATTTCCGGTTATCCGATTTACACCAAAATCTAATGGCATCTATTCCTATTAGAATAGGGCAGAAATACAAGGTTTCAGAATTTTCTGAATGATAGTATTTGAGTTAGAGTGCAAACGAAATTCGTACACACACACACACACACACACACACACACACACACACACACACACACACACACACACACACACACATACAGACATCATCGTGAAAATGTTAAAATTGGATTCTAGGGACCTTAAAACGTGGTCATTTACTAAAATCTCGATATGTGATTTTTAGCACGATCCCTATACCTCCCTTACCAAGGGTAGCGGGAGGTAAAAAACCGCTTTTTTAATTCTAAAGGACCGAAGTTTGCAGCATGTATTTAAACATACTGTTAGTATAAATAATTTAAGATTAACGTTGCTGTTTCGTGCAAAACTCTTTGAATTTAAATAAGGGGCTGCCTTAGAATTAAAGAGACATAATGATCAAATTTGTCTTTACTTTGAGAACCCCCCTTTCTTTAATTTATTTCTTACCCTTGTCATTCCGGGTGAACTAGAAACACTGTCGACATCTTGCGGCCCGTTTGTAATTTCAATAACACTTCCTCGGGCCCCCATTTCTACCCAGCTATGACGATGCGGTCCAGCCAACACACCAGGACCTCCTGCACCATAAGGTGAACCTTGCTGTAGACGAGTTGAGTCCAAACCGCTTAGTTTGAGACATTCACAAACTTCTAACTACAATATTAAAAATAATTATTATCCATCTATATACGAGCCCAAACCCATAATAGTTCGACCGATTTACATTTTCAACAAACAAATAATTATAAATCCTACGCAAACGATAAAAAAAATCTGTTGTGGCCCAGGCCAGCACAGTACATACACTATGTAAATTGCACTTGACACTGACATCTCTCAATTAGAATTATTTGAATATATCAATTTATTTTTATTCCGTATAATAAGTGTTCAAAATGAGTTCCTTGAGCTCCAATCCACTTTGACATCAATGAATCAGATAATTATGAATTCAATAAATTGTATTCCGCAGCTCTGAACCTTATTCATTTCATAATTTAAAAAAATTGATGTAGTCAGCACATTATCTTTTATTTTCTATAAATTCCAAGAGTTCCTTAGGAAGGATTATATAAATCCAATAAAATTATAACACGAACGTACACTATGCAAATTGCACTTTACACTGACATCTGTCAATTAGAATTATTTGAATATTTCAGCTGTTTCCATGATTATAGCAAAGCTGGCTGATATATGAAAGTGAATCTCTTTATAATACTTTAACTCTACAGTGTGTCCCATTTAGAGGTGCCACCATTGGGATCTCGAGAACTATAAGAGATACGATGTCGGTTAAATGGAACTTTTTATGCGCCTTTGGGAGTCCATCTCAGATGTGCTTTTGTTTTTCCAAAAATTCTCATAGGGCACTAGATAATGACGAAAAACTGAATATTGTTGATTTTTTCTTTTCCAAATAACTTCTAAACTATTAGTAATTGAGAAAAACGTTTCAAATACAAAAGATAGATATTTTTATTAAGTAACCAGTGGCGTACGAAATAAATTTTTATATCCGTAAATTTTCGAGATATAACACAAACTTATATTTTTTTAAATAGAACCCATATCTGATTTTAGTCTCAAAAAAATCATTATTTTTTTCTCTTTTCAACGATGTAAGTGTTATTATTTTTATTATTATTTGTTTTGCCTTCAAATTTATTATTTTTTCCTTATTTTATATTAAATTTATAATTATTTTGAAAATATTGGTAGATTTCTATTTAGAAATACTCCTTGTATTTAAATAATTTATTTCGTTAGAAAATTTTGCTCAAAACTCGTATCAAACTAATTTTTATAATATTTTGTATCTGGTCGCCCTTGGCACATTAGTGTAATTTGTAATTATGAGTCTAGAATGAAAATGTTAAGTAATAAAGGCATAAAACAAATTATTTCGATCAAATACAATATAATTAATAAAAATAATAATGTTTTTTTAGGAAATAACAAGAAAGTTCAGGAAAATAAAGAGAAACATTAAATTTTAGGAGCAAAACAAATACAAAATATAATAACCCTTACAACATTGAAAAGAGAAAAAAATAATGATTTTTTTGAGACTGAAATCAGATATGGGTTCCATAAAAAAAATATAAGTTTGTGTTTTTCTTAATTACTATTAGTTTAGACGTTATTTGAAAAAGAAAAAATCAACAATATTCAGTTTTTCGTCATTATCTAGTGCCCTATGAGAATTTTTGGAAAAACAAAAGCACATCTGAGATGGCCTCCCAAAGGCGCACAAAAAGTTCCATTTAACCGACATCGTATCTCTTATAGTTCTCGAGATCCCAATGGTGGCACCTATAAATGGGACATACTGTAAATTTTAAACTTACAAAAACTGAATATGTTATTCAAGTATTCCGCCGTTTAATATTGGGTTACATCGCCTTTATTAGTAATACCAGCTTTAAATTAGACATCGTATCCCTAAGTTTCTTAAATTTTGTGTGAGTACTGTCCTATATGTCTTGCAATGTTTTTTACGAATTTGTTTTTCATAATCCAAAAGCAAAGGGTCTCGGTAGAAGCTAAATCTAGTCTAGAAGATAACCCGGTCGAAGTATCACTAGTCATTAAAATTTATATTTAAAGTAGCCGAAAAAAATTTGTAGAAATTTTTAACCACTTGTGTACATTTTTGTTGAAAATGTAAACCGGCGGAATTATAAGGAGTTTGCGCTCGTATTTTTGATTTTTGTTTGTTACCTGATCAATCAAAACATGTCGCAATTCTTTAGCGGGTTCATATTCGGCCGGATAATGTACCAAAAGTTCTGGTAACATATGCGATGCGTCTTGTTTTCTCGTTTCTATAACTTTAGCAGCGTATTCCGACAAAGAGGGTAAACTTACAACATTCGGAATCAAGATTAAAAGGCTGGCCACAATAGCGTGTAGGTTGAACTTTTGTGCATTCGAGAGAGTTGAATTGTTGAGGGCCAAACTTTGTAAACTAAACAAAAAAAATATTGTATGATGTAAATTTAGATGAATGAATTCTTTCTTACCCCAAGACGAGCTGTAGCATATCGATTACAGTTTCGTTACAAGCAAGTTCAACGCAAAGTAAAGCGAGAGTGGTGTAAACAGCTTCCATATTTTCGACAGCATTCGATTCCATTTGAAGACTGGTGTACAAAGCGTCGTATATAACTGGGCCGTGTTTATTAATAAAAATTAAATCGGGGCGAGATGATTTCTCAACTGTTAGCTCCAAATCCACAACATTTATCCTATAAGAAACATTCTTATTACATCCTTCACTTACACATCAGATAAGCATAGTCTCAATCAAATGTTTACAGGAAGAAGAGATAGTAAGGTAAATACTAACAACATAAAATTCATTATTATTGTTGGATTTTGTCTAATAATAATTCTGAACAAATCTGTAAGTCTTATAGATCTGTAAATCAGTAAAAAACTGACAAAAACAATATAAAATTATACATAATGGTGGCAGCTTTCATTGCGATCTTATTTATTATTTACATATTTGTCCAGAATAGAGCCATAAGTTACCCTAGGTTTTATAAAGGACATAATAAATTAAAAAAAAAAACAAGTTTCATAATGCAATCTGTTAAAACACGAATCCAAGTTCTACAAGAACGAGTGTGATATGAAAATTTTTTACTATACCCAAATCATTCAAGCAGCCAATGCACGTCATCACTTAGTGTAAAAAACCTTAATGCATTAAAATCACTAATAGTGAAAAATGAAATAAAATTTCAATCATTTTTAACCGTCAAAAAGTGTATAGCCGTATATAATAATTATTAAATTGAATAGTAGAGTTCATTACTTATCGTATATGACATGAATAATATATAAATAATGTACATCAACGTCATATTATTCGTTTAATTGTTGCTATAGTTGGCAACATTGATAATTTGTATGTTTATACTGTTAAAGTTATTATTTGACGATTTTAAAAATATTTGTATCGTGTTTGAAACATTTTTGTGCGTTGTAAAGGTCTATTTATAATAAAGTAATGTTAAACGCAACACAACGATGCAACTTGACTGTTAACGCAAACACAAAATCTGTGAATTTGCCAAAGGTGGCACTTCTAATCAATCAGAAGAATTCGGTATTTCTTTGAAATTCGGCATTTATTGCCTTTATATTGCATACATAAGTATAAATAAGGTTAGTATTATAAAATAATTTAAATAGAAATGGACAGTGACTAAAATATAGTATTTATTTTGTAGATGTGACAGTTCATTAACATGTCGATAATACAGATTGCAATCTGTATAACTCCTAGATTCTAAAACCTCTGCAAACGTACCAGTACATGACGTCACACATCTAGTTACTAAAATTCAATTTTTATTAATGACGTGTATTGGCTGCTTGAATGATTTGGGTATAGCGTTTTATAACAACTTTTTGATTGTCATTTTCGTTGTTAAATGAAATACTTTTAAGAACTAGTGCTTAAAAATAACAGTTTAATGCGTAAAAGTGACAGTTTAATGCGTAAAATATAACTTTAAGCACTACTTTTTAATTTTGAAAATTCAAAATGTTGATATTTGAGAATTAATGATCTGTTTTAAAACGCTATTATAAAAAATCTTGTATGTAATACATTGCGAAATGTTTTAGGCACTTGACGTGTTGTATCACTCGCTTACGCTCGTGCGCTCAAATTTCACGTCACGTGCCTAAAACACTAACATTTCGCAACTTATTACATAAATAGCTATTTTTTATTTCGGTGTCTTTATGACTTTATACGCACTGAAAACACATCTTTAAAAATATATTTAAATTAACAATACATTTTTTATTATTATTTTATTTTCAAAAACTTTCACAAATTTGTATTAGACATCTAAAATTTTGGTTCTTTTTAATTTAATATGACCGAGATTTGGCTTTTTAATTATTAAGTAAAAATTTGAATTTTACCGGAAGTGATGCACGAGTTGATGACCTTTAAGAAATAGAAAACTTCAAAATGTAATAAAATTAACACGAACAAGACAGTTAACATCGCGTCATTGGCAGAAAAACTGCTCCCTGTACACAATTTGCTAGAAATGTCATGAGGCACTCGTACGTCACAGACCATGTGATACATTTTTGGCGCCAAAATAAATAACAAGAAAACTCATGTTAGCAAAAAAAGAGAATTGAGAATTCCACCAAAATAAAAATTCTTTTGATTATACTTACGTTGGTTTGGCCAATTTCTCCTGATTTCGATGTCTGTCGATCAACGTGTGCAAAATCCTTTGCACCAACAATCTCATATCTGGATCAGCAGCTAAAGACATCCTTAACAAAGGATGTAGAAACGAAACTGGGAATGTTGTGTTCAGATGAACAGTTTGGTACTTCGTACCAACTTTTAGTAAACTCTTTAACAATATACTCTGGAATAGAGTATCTGCTGGGGTATGATTATCTGGTAAAGGATAATGAACTTTATTCATGATAAACATCATGATTTCTATCTTTTGGTAATCGGGTAAATGGTTTGCGAATTCACCCAAAGCGTTGATCAAAGCTTCTTGGTAGAGCTTTTCGTCGTGTTGGCTCAAGCCGTGTTGGACAGAGGATTGCAAATGACGAAGAAGGGAATTGATAATTTCCAACACAGATGGACCTAAAATACAAATTTATAAAAATATAATTCTTCATTTCGGAAAGGACAAAACGCAAAACTACGTTCAATAACGCAAAACTACGTTCAATAACAAAAAAAAAAATGTTAGCTGTCTATTGTCAATAGGGGTTTCCAAGTTTTTTCATTTTTTAAAATGTTAACCCCTTCAGCCCCAAATAATAATTCTATTAATAAAATAAAGTTATATTTACTTTATAAACTTAAAATATCATAAAAGTAACATAAATAAATGTAAAAGACCACAAGGCCCAAAAGATTAAAAAAAAAAATGGTGGTATCCCCGAATGAGCACATAAGCCATAGTGTAATATGTACAGTGGACGTTTCGGCCAATAAATTAGCCCATCATCAGCAATTTTAAATTCTAAAACAAAATGGAACAACATATTTTGGTGTTATAAACGGTGGTTATGGCGCGGAACCACATTCAATTAAAAAAAAATAATAATAAATGTAATTCACGAAACAATTGGTCACATACGGTAATCTAGTAATAAATATATATTATAAATGTATTTAACAATCATTGATTTCCATTAACTTTTCAAATTTTAACAACATAAGCAGTGAATCCCGTCAAAACTATGTAGTATCACAGAATTTTTATTTAAAATTATGGCATATCGATACATTTCATCTTCAACTTATACTACGCGTCAAGAGATAGCACTGCTTGCTATCATATGTGTCGATGGTTTAAGTTTTTTACCACTAGAACGCATGAAATAATTTTGTAAAATGTGGTTTTATAACCACTAGGAACAAAAGGGTTAATCTGTACATAAATATATTAGATCCGTATTTTGTATTTTCGCTGAAAAATTCCTAATATGCCAGAAAAAAATATTAGTTTCATTAAATGAGACCCGAGAAAATTAACGGAGCGTGTGACGTCATCTACACTAAGAACTACATTTCTAGAGTTGAGTGAGACGGATATTTGACAAAAGCGCTGGGTACGTCGCTTTGTGTCACGGTGGAGGCACAAACTTGCATTAAAGTTTCATTTGATATTAATTGGTAATAAAATTCAGTAAATCAACGATTATATTTAACTTAATAATATTACTTATACATCATGAACATTGATATCAAATAAGTTTTTTTTTAAAAACCGTACACTTGGAAACCCTTATTGCGAAATAAAATATATATGTTAATATTTCTTTTTCTACAATCGTTCGGGAAATAAGTGTTTCATAAGGCGTAAATACATAATTAAAACATAAGATTTTTGTTTTGTTGTCACGAAAGCAATGGTCAAATCGCATGATAGGTCAGAAATTTAAAATACATTTTCTATTTTTTTATCTTTGACGTGATTCTTAAACGAAATCAAATTCCGAAATTCGGAATCAATAATATTCCGTACTTGTTACAAAAATAACTATTCTATTTTGAAGGAAATTTCTGGTGATACTTACCAACACTTTCTCCAGCAGCAATGGCAATAATTTTCGACAAAACATCAGCAATGCTTGTACGTATTTTCGGATTAGACTTAGCATTTTCATCCAAATGACCCATAAGAGTCTCTACTACTGTATACGAATACTGGGCTTGAATAGAAAACATTATAATTCTGAATGTGTGTATAGCGAATTTGTTTGGTACCCACAAATTGTGATTATCAAAATGCCTAAGAAAAGTTACAATTAGTATATATTTTAAAGAGAAAAATGAGAGAAATATACTTTAAAACGGGTTTTAATACAGAGCGAATATGTCCGAAAGAAGCCCGCCCAACTAATTCTCGCATACAAGTTTCGGCTAACATTGGCGGATCTGTTTGATCTTCTGGGGCTGTTTCGACTCCGTTTTGTTCTTTGATGTGGCAACAAGAATTCTAAAAATTATACACATTAATGAATAATCAATAACATGCGGGCTGCAAAGCAGAAAAAACTTTAATTTTAAATCAGGTCTATTATTAAATATTAATTGTGTATTCAAAATTTTTATACTTCATTTGGTTTAGCCAAGGGTGTTTTAATAACAATAATAATTTAATAAATAATTTGCACGTATATACGACTGTAATTGTAAATGTTATTTTAATAAAAATAAAATATATCCACGTCTTATAATCCATTTGTGTCGATATGATTTTATGGAAAAAAATCGGCAATAACGTTATATCTGCATCACACGAGCAACTTTGAAAATTGGAAATATTTTTCATCAGTCGCAAATCCTTAAACGTAATTTTATTTATTAGTTCCATTTTTTCAAAAATGTAATAGATACAATAGGGCACCTGCACCTACGTCACAACACGGATGATCAGCTGATCTCGGACAACCAAGCTTCAGTTTAACATTGCGTCTTATGCAGCGAATGTGTTTTCTGTACAAGAAATACAGTTTTTCCTAAATTTATACATGCTATTTTAAAATGTAATTAGCCATAATTAAAGATGTGTATGAATTATTTACTAGTAAGACAAAGCAGTCGTATTTATAAATATATTTTTAAAAATATTAAATTGAAATAAGTAGCTTGTAGCATCAGGTTGTATTACATTCATTTGAGTTTGTATAAGTTTTTTGTATGTGTATTGTTAAATGAAAACATGAATATTGAAATTAAAATAAATTGAATTATTAGATTTTTTTAATTTATAAAGAAAATTAAATTTGAAATATATATATTTATCTTCGAGTTCATTTATCTTATTGTCATATTGTGTATTTTTATTGTATATAAATGAGCTTATGGAGTTTATACGTCAAAAATTTATCTTTGGAAGCCAAAGTACGTTAAATCGATAAATTTAAGTGGATACATAATGTGGATCCTTATACATTGACATTTTTTTGACGAGGATTATAAATGCCTTTTAAAAATCAATATGAAATCAATAATTGATTACCTATTTAATTTTTAAACCTTTGTGAGAAACAGACACAAATATATATATATATATATATATATATATATATATATATATATATATATATTTTCTGTTACTAAAAAAAACTTCATTCAAAATTTGTAATTCTGTCATTTAAAAAATATTTTTTCATGTTTTTTATACATATTATTAAAGAAAATTACATATATTTAAACATTCATACAATATGTTCCTATCCGATTATATTTAAATTATTTTAAATGACTTATTTTTTACGGAAAACACTCCTCATATACTCACTTTTACACACTCTAATCAGTTTTTCCCAAATAAAATAATAAGGGCCGTAAACACACAATAAAAGCTTACGGTACGATATTTCTCCGTAAGACACAATGCAAACTGAAGGTTTGGTTGTCCAAGATCAGCTGGTGGCCGCCATGTTGAAACGTCACGTGCAGGTGCCCTATAAAGTATATAATAATTCGTTCATAAAAGAAAAAATAAAATAAAATTTATCTCCTTCCGAAAATATGGTATACATTTCGAATGTATTGTTGAAGGGATAGAAGACCAACCGTTGAGTAGTTTACAGGTGAATGAAAATGATTAAATGATCCTCGTACGTTGTAAAATTATTTATTCCGGACGTTTCGGGCTTAAGGCAAGCCCATCTTCAGCAGGAATATTAGAGAACATTTTGCTGGAGATGTGCGTGCCTTAAGCCCGAAACGGCCGCAATAAAGAATTTTACAACATACGTGGATAAATAAATTTCAATTGATATGGGCTCCGGCTTTTTTCCAGAAGTTCTTCTGAACACACTAAAGTAAATGGTAAACATCCCTTACTATACCAGCCGCGCGTTAAGTTGAGACTGGCAGCTTAAAATTTGTACTGGGATGGGTCAAATTGTGATTATGAGCAGGCCCAGTCTCAACTTAACGCACGCCAGCTATGCCAAGTTTGGTCTTATTAATATGTGGAATCTTATAAGAATTCTTTAGTTACAATAAATTTTTCATTTACTATTATAAGGATTAGCAGTTAGTTATTTCTTGTAAATATAGCTGATGTCATTCTAATTTACACAAAATACAGTATTTCTCTAATTAACATATTAGACATAAACATGCGCAAACATCAACAAACTATTTATCAGTTATTTGGGTATCACGGTTAAGTTACAAACAAGGTTATTTTATTATAATTTTTTTACTTATTCTTCGTTAATCTTTATATACAGGGTGTTAATTAAAAAGCAGACCTTGGGCGTTTTTCCTTGTGCAAAACTTTCCATATAATTTTAGACAATAATATTTCGAACAAATGTAGAAAATTAAATTCTACACATAAATCACTAATCAGATTTTATTTTACATATTTAATAACTTGTAAAATCCAATTTGAAATTTTGTTAATATTGCTCATTTATAGTGATAGCCATGGAATTTAAACAAAATTACAAATAAATGCATATCGTTTGAATTATCAGATTTTGCGGGTTACAAAATAAAAATAAATACAATCTGTGCAGAGATTTAGTTCTAGATTGTGAAAACAAAATATTTTTAGGGACTTAGGCGTAGAATATAATTATCTGTAATTTCTGACAGTTCAAACTAGTGGTGGGATCCGGATAGTTTTGGTTTCGGATCCAAAAATATCCGGATATCCGAATAATTGAATGTTGAACTATCCGGATCTCGGATCCAAATCTTAGTATCGGATTTTGGATCCTTATCTGAGTATTGGATTTTGGATCCGGATCTGAGTATCGGATTTTGGATCCGAATCTGAGTATTGGATTTTGGATCCGGATCCGAATATGAGTATGAGTATCGGATTTTAGACATGGAAAAACAATCCCTTTTATGTGAAACACGTGCACGATATAAATAAATAGGTATTTCGACACTTGCAATGAACCTGTAACCATTATTTCTCAAATTTAATCTTAATCTCGTTTTCTTTGAAGTATTTGTTGTAATGAATGTTAAAATTTTAGAAGTACAGAATTCAATATTCTAAGAAATATCCTTCTCGTATTTGCACCAGCTACCTGTTTATTTTAGAGGGGTATTATAAAATTTATTGCTGTTTACAGACCACTGTAATTATAAACAGACCTTTTGCCTTTACATTCAAAATGATGAATCGGATTCAGAATTAAAATTCGGATCCGGATCCGTAAACAACACATTGAATCCGGATCCGGACCCAAACCAGGATCCGGACCCAAATCAGGATCCGAATCCAAATCCGAGTTAAATTTACGGATATCCGCTTCAATATCCGCACATCGGATATCCGAGGAACCGGATATTTTGAAATCCGGGACCTCGGATCCATGTTTTGTCGGATCCTCACAGCGCTAGTTCAAACGCATTTTGTTTAAAATCCAAGGCTATCACTACAAATGAGCAATATTTATAAAATTTCAAAATGGATTTACAGTTTACTAAACATACAAAATGAAGTCTGATTAGTGATTTAGGTGTAGAATTTAATTCTCTACATTTATTTGAAACATTTTTGTTTATTATTAATATTAAACGGGAAGTTATGCACAAGAAAAACCTGGTTTTCATGTTAAACGCCTAAGGCCCGCTTTTTAATTACCATACTGTATATATTTTTAAACGTATATCATATTTTCGGACGGAGGGAGTTATCCGTATATCTCTTTGTTATTTTAATTAGTTTATTATCAAAAAAGTCAAGCGATCATTCATCCAAAAATTAAGCATAATCATTCAGACTTGACTATTTTTAATCTTACTTGCCATAGCTATCATTTTAAAATGTTTTTATCAATATGTAATAAAAGTCAAAGAAAATTAATAATAAATAATATAAAACAAACAAATAAGTAACTTTTTATATAAAAACATTTTTTACCTGCATATTGAATAACAATGATGGTACAATTTTGTCCATATGTTGTTGCTCCCAAATATTTTCTACCAAATCATCAGAAACAGTTTTCCTCACTACAGCTTGCAAACCACGAATTCCAGCCAATCTTATATTCTCACTTGTAGTTTTTTCTGGATCATTGCTGTGACACATGGCTGAAAATTTACTCACGAAGAAATCATATCTTCTGTGATACGACGGTGTATCTTCCTCAATGTTTGCAAAACGGACGAACTATAAACAGTAGGAGTTAAAAATAGTTTGAGTGTTTAAGTTTAAAGTATATACAGATTGTGTAGCCAATATTTGTAGCTGAGGGTCAGTAGATTCGAGAAGTTTTTGAACCATTTTGAGGAAACTTTCAACAAAGAGGTTTAGCGTTTGAGCGTGGCAAGCCAAAAGGAGTTGGTCCATTGCTTCCATGGCAATAATAACAAATCTAGGAGAATAAATAATGAAATAATAACAATAAAGACATGGCCCGTATTACGAACGCACTTTTATAATAGTGCTCTACATTATATTTTTATGAGAAATGTGCTCTATAAAAGCGCTTTTATTATAAAAGTGCGCTCGTAATACAGGTGATTGAGTCGAATTCAGCACTCTTCTGTTACATTGAATTACATTCGGAAAATTTGAGGGCTTTAACCAACCACCCAAAATATTTCTTGTATTATGGCTCTAATTTTGTTTTCTGGAATTATTACTCTTGTAATACATCTTTGAACATTCAAATATAATGGCTGTTTGTTATAAAAAATTGCCAAATTTCAATATTTAATTCCACCCTTATTTTCTTCCAAATATTTGTTTTAATACAAACTATGTTCTGCTTTAAAATAATATTTTGATAAATTAGTGCGTTATTATTTATTATTATTATTATTATTATTATTATTATTATTATTAAATAATGAAATTTGACATTTTTCAAAAGAGCGGTTTAAATTAGGCTTGTGGTATTAGTCAATGTGTTTCGAAGTTTCTTCGTGCTTTTCGCAAATTCGACAGACACATTTTTCCCATTATACCAAATTTTACATTTCGGAGGAGAATACCATGAGGTAGTACTTTTTAAGGTCCTTTTCAGGTTTCGACTGTTCATTTATCGTTTCTAATAGCACCATTTTCTTATTAAGGTAGTAATGCGTATGTTTTCCTTTTTTTTTTTTGGTTATTTGTAAATAAACTTTAATTAATGAAGAGTGCTAAATTCCGACTAATACGTTACTTTTATTTATTTATGTTTTATTTCATTAACATTCATACATAATTTTCTATTCTTTATGAATATGATTTGCGTCAAATCCTGACATTTTTTACTCTAGTTGCATACAATTTTTTTTACGTCTGTTAAAAAAGTACACTTTAATAAAAGTGTGAAAAAATAGCATATTTTTAACGCAAACGCGTGAAATAATGAAACGTTCCGGCACTTTTTTTACACTTTTATTGCAAACATAAAAAAAAAATTGTATTCAATTCGAATAAAAAGTGCCTTAATTTACTTATAGAATTTCACGATTTCGTTTGCGGATCGTTCGGACTAACTTTCCAACTCATGAAATAAGACTATGCTTTTTAAACTAGTTGCATAAATAACTTTTTTTGCGTCTGTTAAAAAAAGTACACTATTTTTTTCATTAAAATGGATTTATAAAGTATGTCTTTATTTAACAAAATAAAAGTGTGAGAAAAAGTGCACTTTTTTTTAATGCTACGGAGTGAAATAAAGAAACGTTCCGGCACTTTTTTCACACTTTTATTGCAAACATAAAAAAAAATTGTATTCAACTCGAATAAAAAGTGCCTTAATTTACTCATAGGATTTCACGAATTCGTCTGCGGATCGTTCGGACAAACTTTCCAACTCGTGAAATAAGAGTATGCTTTTTACACTAGTTGCATAAATAACTTTTTTTTATGTCTGTTAAAAAAAGTACACTATTTTTTTCATTAAAATGGATTTATAAAGTATGTCTTAATTTAACAAAATAAAAGTGTGAGAAAAAGTGCACTTTTTTTAATGCTACGGAGTGAAATAAAGAAACTTTCCGGCACTTTTTTCATATTTTTATTGCAAACATAAAAAAAATTGTATTCAACTCAAATAAAAAGTGCCTTAATTTACTCATAGGATTTCACGAATTCGTCTGCGGATCGTTCGGACAAACTTTCCAACTCGTGAAACAAGACTATACTTTTTACACTAGTTGCATAAATAACTTTTTTTACGTCTGTTAAAAAAAGTACACTATTTTTTTCATTAAAATGGATTTATAAAGTATGTCTTTATTTAACAAAATAAAAGTGTGAGAAAAAGTGCACTTTTTTTAATGCTACGGAGTGAAATAAAGAAACGTTCCGGCACTTTTTTCACACTTTTATTGCAGACGTAAAAAAAAATTATGTACAACTCGAGTAAAAAGTGTCATTTCACTTATAAGATTTGACGAACTATACTGCGGCTCGTTCGATCAAACTTTCCTATTCGTGAAATAAGACTATACTTTTTACATTTGTTGCATAAATAACTATTTTTTAAAAGTGCCATAGCATTTCATTTTTTCATTCGTTTGCTTTAAAAAATACATCCTTTATGAACTTATTTTAATGAAAAAAGTGCACTTTTTTAATAGACGTAAAAAAATGTTAATATAACATTCATACAATTATTTTTATACTTATAAGCTACATTTCAACGTATCAAAGTTCCATATAATCTTTCAACATATTCATTCATCCATAAAACTTTCTTATTTACTATAAAATCGAATAAATATCACATCATCACAGATTTTATATTTTTTAGATTTTTGAACAATTCTTTTCATTTTTCTATTCCTCATTCTCTCCACATATTACAATATCATTTTCAATCTTACACCCTCACAATCTTCACGTATTTGTCTCATACCCATGTCGTCGTCGGTAAATATCCCTCGCAGCTTTTTGAAACAAATACTCTCCAATTCTGTCGAGCTTTTCCGGGGAACTGAGGGAAAAGTATGTGAGCTTTTCCATGTTAGCTTTGATGAGCCCATCTTGAGGATTTACCGGGAAGATGTTGTCAACTAATCGTTTGTACCTGGGGCGCAAAGCACTGCAACACCCGCAACAACCTGGGTGCATATTGATACTGAATTAGTGAATGCAAAATGTAGTTTATCTATTGTATAAGTGCATGTAAACAAGAGTGATAACAGTTTTTATATAATGTACAACTTCTTCTCTAGTTCACAATTTGTGTAAAAGGCGATAGCTAAACTATTGATTAGTAAACTAATAACTATTTAAAGTTAGGAACATGCATTATACAAACATTACCAGCAAACATGTTGCTGTATTGTTGAATAATGACTCACAAACACATTAATTTTCAATAAGACATTTTCATGACAGTTTCATTGTCATTGTTGTCAAGTAGGCCATGGATTTTGCTGCCATCTGTTGTGTTTAACAGGTATCAATACCGATTTTCATTTATTTGTTTACTAATAGAGGGAAAAGTTTTATTTGGTAGAATTAAATTTAATTAACATTGAAAATAAATTGGTTTATTATCGCTAGGAAGATTACTAATGAAGAAAAAGAAGTATGTATAATATATTTATTTAAAATATACTTTGTTTTTTCATTGATTAATTTTTATAAACAAAAAATTGTATGATGCATTAATGACAATATTTAAACTAAAATTAGTATCATTAAACATTGAAATTAAAGTAAAATATTCATAAAAATAATAAATTTAATAAATAATATGCGCATTAAAAGATTATTTTGTAGTGAAATTATTTTCTAAATCTGTACTTACATCTAGAATCTGAGCATTTTTTTACCACCGTATCTACCACTTCGGGCAATTCGGTAGTATCGAAACAACACTTAACTAACGACATTATTTGTATTTTTTAACAACAACAATACATAAAACTACCACTTGTTTTAAAATTAGTAAAATACGATTATTGTCATCACAAATCTAATTGAATTTGTTAAATTATTTTGAACTGACAGCTTTTTGAACGATGGTAAATAGTTTGAACTTTAGTTAGAATAAAAAGACGTCATTTTTAGATCGACGGTAGACGTTCGGCGACGCCGAGCGTCCTATGTTACTAAAAAACATCTTACAACCCTTATAGATATAGACGGTAAACCCTACCCCTGTGCGCACGCAACTCACAATATTGTATTGTGAAGCTTGTTGCCAGTGTCGTAGGGCATAAAAATTTTAAATTTTATTTGGGATATTCAAAATTACACCTCATTTACAAAGAAGCACTTTACAGAACTAAACCTAGTTTTTAAACTAGGTAAATTCAGTTGCGAAGTCAGATTTACTTACTTTTAGAAAATCAGAAAAAAATATTTACAATTAATACTAATGAACTTGCGAATAATTTGTTAAAGATGACCAGAGGGCAGAATTTATTTTTATATCTAACCAACGCCATTTTTTAATCTAAAAAGATTATAATTTTGTAAAATGTTAAAAAAAAAACTTATTGCTAGAATAATAAGTGAATTAAATGCATTATTTTTTGATATTTTCTCCTACCATGTTGGGAGATACATTTTATAGAATTTATAAAATTAATAATCATTAATTAACTATTTGTGCAACAAGTACAGAAAAGTGATATTTTTCCGTATACTTTTCCAACGTGTTAAACACAATATTAAAGTGTGAAAATGTTACTAGTGATATTTACAATACATGAAGCTATTCGTTACAATAAAAACTAATACTTTTTCGTACTTCTCAATTCATAATTAATATTGAACTGAATTAAAAGACTTTTCTAAACGGTAAAAATAAGAATTTAATTAATTTTTAATCCGCAAAATTTATTTTAATTTATTATTTATTCGAAACCATTATTAAATTAAATATTATTGGATTATAATTAAAAATAAATATATTTTTACATATTTCATTCTGTATTTTTTTAATACCTTTATTGCCATAAAAAAAAAAAAATCTGTTGTGGCCAGCACAAGACCTCTCGCCATTTCCATATTAGGCTATATAAGTATTGTATTGCACTTCGCTTTCCAACCGTCGTTTTATAACAAAATCTTACAGAACATTACCCAAATATTGTTTCTTACTATATTTAGCATGTCTTCTGCACACATATAATTCAAATTATATCTATTTTTCATTGTATGAGGAAGTTTCTAAATGTCAAATATTGTTCCAATTCATTAACCAGATTGGCGGTATTTCTGATAGATATATGCATTTTATCACAATTTTACCTATAATTTCAAATATTTAATTAATAAAAGAATAAGAAAAGTTAAATATACTTCCCAGGAAAAGCTATCAGAATGTCACTAAAACTGTTGATATTTGACAATGACATATGTCATGTTATAAACATTGGAATTTGTCAACTGGTTTCCTTAGTGCCTTGGCCTCTGCGATTAGTATACTCTATAAATTATAGAGTCTTTATCTCTAAATCTATACAAGATATAATAAAATTTTTAAGTGTATTAGATGGAGAATTTTATGTTCTTCAATATTTAATAAAAAAAACTCCCAAAAAATTATATTTAGAAGAATTTTTCTAAGAAACTACTACTTCCGGTTGTTCAATTGTTACCAAAACCTTTTCAGCTCTTCCCAGGAATGTCAGATTGAGGAAACTGCAGTTAAATATTTTTTAAGTCTTATAGTTTTTGAGGAATCGTGACTACAACATCCAGACATACATACATACATACATACATACACACACACACACACACATACATCCACACACACACACACACAGACATCATTTTAAAAATGTTATAATCGGATTGTAGGGACCTTAAATCGTGCTTATTCAATAAAATCTGGATATGCGAATTTTAGCATGAATCCAATACCTCTCTTAGCGAGAGGTAAAAATATGAGACGTGTTTAAATAATGCAAAATTAGATTTTATTTCCATATTCAAAAATTAATATTTATGAATTTAATATGACATAAAAGTTACTATGAGAAAAAATATTGAATCTGTCATATTATTTATTTAAAATATTTTTTTTATACACAATTAAAATTATTTGTATAAAGCACTATAATTTAATATTATTTCTATAACATTTTGTACTGTTAATATTTATTAATATTAATAATAATTTGTAAACTTCATATTTAACATTTTTTGTCTACTTTTTTCGTCTCCAACGATAATTGCGGTTTTTTCTTCGCGGTTTATTTTTTTTATGTTCCTGACTGATTCTTACTGACTTTTTGCATTATAAAGACGTTATGGATATTAAACTTTTATTTGTGTCTGAGATTTTATAGAATAGGATCAATGTCAATTCTATTAAAACCGGAAATTAATTTTATGCTTCATTTGTTAACAATGTACAACGAATAAAATGACCCTAGATGGTCATAGTTTTATAATGATATTTGTGCAGAATTATAGATATAATATTTTATCTCGTATCTAGAGCAGCGATTATGTATGATAGATATTATAGATATTTTATCTGGAACATGTTATTTCTAATACGACATGGTATGTATGGGGATATTATTGCGAAATATTATTACAATAATCTAAAAACAATTTGCAACTGCAATTTAAGATAAATAAAAACTAAATTGTTTTACCACAGATTACATATCATGTATTCACTTATACTAAACTCTATCTAATGTAATATATTACATTCTTGAATAATAGGTAGGTACCTAGTTTGTTAACTCTACTTTTTACAGTAATTTAATTTTCTTATAGGATTATAATAGGCGTTTTCTAGTTAACGTGTACTACATATTAAATGAGAGGCTCAGGGCTCAATGGAAAAAAGTACATACTACACGTTTTACAAAATATAGATAAGAGCGTAAGAAAGGATACATAGTTTCATATTTATTTAAAAATTCTGATGTGCCAACACAAAACCTCCCGCTATTTATTTTTTACATACATACATACATACATACGTACATAAAATCACGCGATTCCCACTTAGGGGGTTAGCAAATACCCGGAAACAATAGTAACAATAAGAAAAGGGATAAGAGTAAGAGCTCAGCTGACTCACTTCACTCTTTAACAACATTCTTCTTTCGCCTTGTCCACAATCATCATAGCATTCATACATAAGAACATTTTAAAGTGACCGATTTTCGGTAGCAAACAACCCCATCCGGACCACAATAATAGTTACGCAACAATCTTCCTTCGCCACACTTTCCTATCCATTTTTATTAATTTAAATACATACTTACGTATTTACTAACGCTGCAAACTGTTCCATTGCATAAAACTATTGATTTATTTACTATTTTCTCTTTAAAATGTCACTATTATTAATTTGAAGTGATTAGTTTTTTGACAGTGACATTTACTGTAAGTTACATTCATTTGAAACATGAACTGTGTAACAAAAGAATTGTGTTTATCTTAGGCTTCGGGACTAATAAAAAAAAATATTTTTAAATTTATCTGAAAAATATATAGAAAAAGTATTAATGTATTCCTGTAGAAAATTCAATAATCTTTAATTTTCATAAGACATAAAATGCGAAAAAATGGCATTAATGATATTTTTTGAAGAAAAACCATTATGAGCTTCAGGTAAAGTGCCATTTCCGGTTATCCGATTTACACCAAAATCTAATGGCTTCTTTTCATGTTAGAATAGGATAGAAATACAAGGTTTCAGAATTTTCTGAATGATAGTATTTGAGTTAGAGCGAAGACAAAATCCCTACACATATACACACACACACACACACACACACACATACATACATACATACACATACATACACACACACATACACACATACAGACATCATCGTGAAAATGTTGAAATTTGATTCTAGGGACCTTAAAACGTGGTCATTTACTAAAATCTCGATACGTGATTTTTAGCACGATCCCTATACCTCTCTTTCCAAGGGTAGCGGGAGGTAAAAATGTTACTAGTGTTTCCTAATTATATTAATATCTAGAGCCGAATTTATCATTAATCGATTAATCCGTCGATAGGCCGATATGAGGTAAATAACGGACGCGGCAGAGGTTTATAATCAACCAAGTTCGTTATTTGCATATCGACCGTGTGACGTTCAAGATTTTTTGTAATAACATAAAATTTAAACATTTACAGCCCGGTTCACAAAAAGGTTTAAACTAATCCTCATTTTTGGATTAGTGAATTCTATTCTATTCCGGTATTTAAAATTTAATTTTCATGATATTATCAATAAAGGTAGATACTAGGAATAGATTAGACTATATTTTAAGATATAAACTGTCAAAATTAGAGTAGAATTCGCTAATCCAAAAATGAGGATTAGCTTAAACTTTTTTGTGAATCGGGCAGTTAGGAATTATAAAATAATAATAAAATTCTTCTCTTTTTATCATAATGAACAACATTTTTGTTGATTTATAAATTTTCCTTGACAACGGTCCATCAAGATGCTGTTATTTTTTAGGAACATTTGATCCTTAATTATAGGCGACTGTTATAATAAATTAAAGATAAAGTAAAGATATTTTAATTGAATGGTTGGGGTAACGATGATCGACTGAAAATTGATGAAGGAAAGACTAAAAGTGAGCCTGATTGGTCAAAATATTAGATGATAAGTTTTTAATGAATATGCACGTTTTAGGATTCTTACTATACGATTTTACTATTTTCACGCTGTGTGAATTCCAAAAATAATAATTGTTTCGTATTCCTCCTCCTTAAATTGAAATAAACATGTGATTAGGTTTTGATTAATTGATGAAGGAAAGACTAAAAGTGAGCCTGTTGGTCAAAATATTAGATGATAATTTTTTAATGAATAAGCACGTTTTAGGATCCCTACTACTTATACGGTTTTATTATTTTCATGCTGTGTGAATTCCAAAAATTATAATTGTTTCGTATTCCTCCTCTTTAAATCGAAATAAACACGTGATTAGATTTTGGTTACAAATAGTCAACCGGAGGTAGTCAAATTTGAAGTTTTTAACTGTTTTTCTTGAAAAAACGCAGTTAAAAATCATTTTTTGACATTTTATGTTATTATAAATGTTAAATAATATTTCATGCATTTTATACTTCATATTCAATGGTTACAGAATTATAATAGTTATTTATGTATTAAGAGCGTAAAGAGGCTTTTATGGCCTGCGGCGGGATTTTGAGCCCGAGGCGTAAGCCGAGGGATAAAAACACGTCAAAGGTCATAAAAGCAAGTTGCGCTCGTGGTACATACAAAACTTTATGCACGGACGAAAATTTTCAAATTATGAGTGTTAGAAAAATTGTATCGAAAAGAATTTGTCGTCGTACATCCAGTATCTAGTGTTGTTATGAAAGCGGAGAACAATAGTTTATTGTTGGTTTATTAGTTATGTCATTTGAGTTTTATTTTGTGTATTTCCGTGCTTTCCATATAAATATCACAAAATTAATTTTCATTTGTCATTAAAGAATATAAAAATTTTCGATTTGTAATAAAAACTTTTCATGTTGCCTGTTTAAATTGTGTATATTGTAGGTTATAATTTGGTTTGACGTTTCATTATAGCCCGGCGGTCTATAATGAGGCCCACGGGCTATATAATGACGTTTATGTCAAAGAAATTAATGTATAATTGTCAAATTATGATACGTCCGTGCATAAAAAAATTAAATTTCATAAATCAACCAGCTATGCTATAACCATGGAATCAACTACTATATTAAGATAATTCTGATTGATAGATGTCAGTGCCAAGTACAATTTACATAGTATGTTTGTGTTAAATTTTACTGGAAATAAAGAATCCTTTGCAAGAAACTTTTTATATGGAATTTGTACAAAATATATAGAACTGACGGAAGGTAATTTGCTGGCCACATCAGATTTTTTTGTTATTATTGGTTCAAATTCAATAATTCCTATCGAATCCTTTATAGTTAGACTTCGTTTGTTTTAATAAATAAAAATATAGCATCTATTATCAACTGATTATGATCAATTTCATTTTGTTCCTAAATTAAAAATGATGGTGTTCTTCCATTAAACCAAACCATACATTCTTTCCGCAATAATTAAATTTCCATTAAATTGATTTTCAACGGATTTGAAATATCTATTTTAAAACTAATATGGTGTCATCTATTGAGAAATTCGTATCTGTCATATTCAAAATACGAATAGAAGGCTTGATATATCCACATAATGAAGATCGATAAATCTACCCCGTTCCACCACTGGCTGAAATGTAAGGTTTGACCTATATTTAAACCGTGGAAGATGTGATCAGCTGTCAAAGACTTAAAATCGAACATCGATGTAGTTGCGAGTAGTTCAGTCACAGATAATTAAACACTGTTCCAATAGCTACCAATAATAGCGCCCTATAAAACCAGAAAAGTACTTTACTGTTGTAACGCAGAAGCAGAGCAAATGAAATTGCGACTTGATTTGGTGTTTGTTTCACTAATTAATCATTGGCGTACTGTGTACACAAAAGTTAATTGGATTTTTAAGTAGAGCAATTAATTTTGAAAGTAATTTATTTCATGGTTATATAATCAAAATTAATTTTCCTGTGCATAATTGTTGTTGTCCGTAACTTCACCAATAAAATCTATGTATTCGAAATCAAATAAGAAAAAAATATATCCCGGGGCCCGGGATAAAATATTTATGAACAATTTTCAAAAATTGAAATTAAGAGTCACGCTGGAACTATTGAGAATAATATACATGGTTTATATTTTTTAAATATGTTCTACAATAATAAAATTCACCATTTTTTCTTCTCAATTTTTAAAAGCTCAGAATCAATTTAGGGAATGCTATCAAAAGAAAACTGGCGAAAACCTTCTGCCAAAAAATAAACAAAAAATGCACTTTAGACAAATCAGGTGAGTATGGTGGGGTGCTCTGTTACTTTTATATTTGTTTATCGCCATAAAGAGCAGAAATTGCTTTTTGGTTAATTCCATATTTTCACTTACACTGATACTTTAAAAATTCATTAACCAAGTTTCAACCAACTTAAATTTTGCTACATAATTTCCAATGATAGAGAACTGTTTAAAAGGACGGCCTACCTGATTTTCAGAATTTTCAGAATATATATAACTTGTGCCAACTTATAAAGGATTCTTTTGAAAAACGTTAAAATTTGAAAATACATACTACAAAATCTGTTGTGGCCAGCACTATACCTCCCGCCAGTACTTCTGATGATGCCGCAACTGGCGAAATGGGGGATTCCAGCTCAATCGAATTAAAGGAAAATAGTAAAAAAAATACAAATGTATATGCTGAATAACGAATATTAATAAAAAAAATTAAATGGTATAATTGAGATATTTCGGTAATAAGGGTTTTTTTGTTATAGCGCTTCAACACGAATATGAAATCTATATATAATATTTTGATTGGCGACCGAAAGACCGCCTATACATGCATTACAAATAGCGTGTTAGGAGGTGGGGATTACTACCAATGTAAGTTAAGAAATTCAAATTCGAAAGGAGGGGCTAACATTCCTGTACTGCAGTTTCCAAACAGATTTTATTTTAACATAAATTTCTTGCATTAAACTTAATAATTTAAATACACCTGTAATTATAAAGTATGTAGACTTATACAGTGTTATAATATTCATTTATTTTTATGTAAATATAACTTAAAATAGCATATATTTCAAGAACATTTAGGTCCATGATGAAAACAGTTTGATATAAAACACATAAATGTGACGTCACGTCAATCTTTTCAAAATTCGGGAGACCATAACTCGCTTATTAATAGGAATTTTTTCACCGGCTTTTCATCAATAGTCTTAGTTTTCCTAATATTTTCAGATGAAATTATATATATATATAAAAAAAAATGGTGGAATCCCCCATAACTATTATTTTATTTACTATTACTATAAAATGTTTAGAAAAAGTATAAATGCATATACATGTAGAAAATTTAATAATCATTAATTTTCGTAATACATAAATTGAGAAAAAATTACATTTAAAGTTATTTTGAGCTTGAAGTAAAGTGCCGTTTCCGGTTACCTGATTTACACGAAAATCTAATGGTTTCTTTCCGTATTAGAATAAGGTAGAAATACAAGGTTACAACATTTTTTGAATGATAATATTTGAGGTAGAGCGTTGACAAAATCCATACACACACATACACACCCACTACACACACACACACACACACACACACACACACACACACACACACACACACACACACACACACACACACACACACATATATATATATATGCACACATACAGGCAGACATAATCGTGAAAATGTTAAAATCGGATTCTAGGAACCTAAAAACGTGGGCATTATAATTTTGGTTGGGAGCTTTTAAGAAATGAACATAAAGAATACCTAATGAAGTTCGCCTAGTTTGTAGCTCTATCCATTTTTGGTTGTTATTAAAATATTGAGTGTATTAAAAAGATGTCGACCTGCAGTTTGACAATTTGATATCTATATTTTATAAATCTCCATATAATTGGAATTTTTAGAAAGAAAACAATTTTCACCAAAAATTTAGTTCTTTACATTTGTGTATTGTGGAACGTAGCAAATCAGGCGTCAATTAAACCAAGTTTTTCACTATATCTGATATTTTTAGACATTTTTTCTCTGTAATTTTCCTCGTAACTTCATAAATTTTCCTCGAATACTCGAAGAGAAAAATAGTAGATCATAAAATATGAAGGCGAGCTGTCAAGCTGAACCGTATTTACTTAATCGCTTGCGTGTGTGGTATATTCCCTTCCAATTTGGAAAAATACGTAAATGTGCATGTTTGAATTATTGCTTGTTGGCTATAAATATGCCCACAGGTTATCTATTTTACATTTATCTATTAACTATGACATTTAGATTTTTTTTTCTTTTCAAACTATTCGAACTTTTCCAATCAAATGTAATTCAAAAGTTTATTCCGTTACAAAAAGTTAATTAAGATGTTGTTGGTAAATATACATAAATATATAAATTAATAATCATTACCGCATATTACCCAATACTGGGTGTGGCAATCTGTTTTGTATACAGATATTGGATATTGGTAATGATAGAATAATTGTACCGCAAGGGTGCTTACCGGCGTCATCTCATGGGCACTTATTGCTGACGTGGAGAGAGCACTGTAGGGGTTAATTATGTGCCGTTTAAAATTTTTGGCGTCGGTCGGGTTCGAACCCGGGTCCTCAGATTCGCGACCAGACTCTCAGGCACACGGCCACGAGACCCCATTGTTGGTAAATAAATATAATAAAGGTTGTAAAATTTTCTCTTCATAAATAATTGATAGAAAATAAATTAAAAATTATATATTATAATGGTTTTTATTATTATTTCGTCAAAATTGAATAAAATATTGTATAAACCACGTGAGCTAAGAATGTTTATTCACTCGAAGAATTTAACTTGCGGGCTAAACTTTTTCTCATGAATAAACATTATCTTAGCTCACTTGGTGTGTAAATATCTATTATTTTTTGATAAAAATGCAAATATTTGGCAACGTTGTAAAGCAAATTTAAATACATTCAGAAAAAAATTAAAAAATCAACTGTGTTATCGTTTCTGGCAAAATCGGGAATAGAACTTAGAACCTTCTTGCACTAAAAAGTAGCATTTAAATTTGTCTCCAACTTTGAAAGTTATAGTTATTATTGTCATTAGGTCGATATGAGGTAAATAACGGACGCGACTTAGGTTTATAATCACTCGAGCCCGTTATTTGCGTATCGGCCTTGTGGCGTTCAAGATTTTTCGTAATAACATAAAATTTAAACTTTTAGGAATAATAAAATTCTTCTATTTCTGTCATACTGAACAACTTTTTTGGTTAATTTATAAATTTTCCTAGACAACAGTTTATCAATAAGATGTTATTTTTCTAGGAACACTTGATCCTTAATAGTAGGCGACTAGGCCGTTATTTCTACCTTTTCATTTTTGTTTTTAGACCTGTTATGTCATAATAACAGTATGGTATTACGAAATAGTTATTTTCGTAACAAGTTATGAAAAATACCAAATATCATGCGAGTGTAAATTGACGCACGACGCGTAGCGGAGTGCAAATCAATGCACACGAGCTAAGATATTTGTATTTCATACAAGTTATGAACATTATTTTTTAGACGAGCTTAAATAAATTTTACTTTTTTTACAAAACTGAAATTTAGGTTCAAACGTACGGAAAGCTGACAAATGAATAATATCGTAACTCTAATGTCATAAGTTCAACTTTCAGTGTTAGGATATTACGTTGATATATCATACTTATCACAATGGTCGTCTAAAAATAATAAACGAAGTACAACGTAGGTAAGTTCGGGAAACAGCCAAAGAAAATATTATTGGATTTGTGTTTCTTTTTATATTTTCAATTTTCAAAATATTAAAATAATAAAAAAAACTTTTCATTTACCTCATATCGGCCTAATGACGTTAATAACTATATACTAATAATAATATGTTACAAATATACATGCGGCCCGCTAGTTACATTATAAATATCTATGTGGCCCGCGGGGAAAAGTTTGCCTACCACTGATTTAGCCCAATGCCCAATATGTTTAAAAATAGAGAAGATCCAAAAATATATGGACGGAACGGAAGGTGATATAATTATTATAATTTACAACAAAATCTATATTCATTTTAAATGTTCCAGATACATATAACAATTTAGGCAGTATATTCCGAATTCCAAAATGTTTTTCCTCATAAATTTCAAAATTTTTGCAATAAATTTATCTCATATTTTTTACTATAAGTGATAGTTTTGCGTGTTAAGTGTGTGATAAACAAGTTAGAATCTATTTCCCATATCCCCAGTGGCGCAATTGGTTAGCGCACGGTACTTATAAGGCAGTAGTCGTGAGCAATGCCGGGGTTGTGAGTTCGAGCCTCACCTGGGGAAATTTTTAAATAAAACATTCTATAAGTATTATAAAACATATGTAGAATGTACTAGAAATCTCATTTCGGAAATAAATAGTGTAATATATGACCAATAAAAATAGAAAACTATGATATGAATACCTAGACAGCATATAGACAACAATTTTTTGTTTTTAGAAAATATAATTATTATAAAACATCTATCAATTTATGATTAATGGTAGATCAATATATTATATTATAATGACACAATTATTAATTGTTGCTTTTAAAAAGGCAATAAATTTACATGAAAAAGGTGTATCTAATAGCTAACAAAAAAGCGTATATATTTTTTTATGTGATACGTCACTATTCGAGCCACTATCAAATGACAAATCTATTTTAAGTAACTTAGTAATGTGTGTTTATTTGTACTTGGTTTCAATGTTATTCAAGGTTAAGTATCTGACGAATTAAAAAAATGTTTGCCGAAACCCGGGATTGAACCGGGGACCTTTAGATCTTCAGTCTAACGCTCTCCCAACTGAGCTATTTCGGCAGATGAAATAACAATTATTGCCATCGCAATTTCAAAAATCTAAAAGATTCCTTGAAATGTTACACAGTTTTACACCTACAAATATTTTTATTGTTAAGTAACCTTGTTATTCAAAGATATTATTAATTTACTCTTTGCAAATTCTGTGTCACGGACAAATGAAATGGTTTATAAAATATTTTATATATTTTAAAATTTTGAAAAAATGGATATGCAAGTTTTTGATGCATTATAATTTGTTATTATGAATTATAAAGGTTGCCAAGTAATGGTATAAAAATGCAAATTACAAATTATAAAATTAAAAGGTAGATTTATTCTGTTCCTAAAATACCAACCACGTGTGTTTTTGCGTGATTTTAAATTCAATTTAAATAATATCAACATGAAACTAAAGCTATAAAATGCAAATTTTTATTTTTTATTTGAAAGTAACTAGGAAATTAAATGTTTATTGTTTATTATATCTGATACATAAATAACTTAATTTAAAACGCATATTTATGTATGGTGGGCATACCTGTTTTGAAATTGCCACGTGTTTGTCACAACCAACAAAATAATAAAATTTAAATAAAAAATACAAGAAATTTACATTGCAAATAATTATATTTTGTCGCGAAACTTTCTGCGAACTATTTATTATTGTCCTTGTTATAGTTTTCTTTCGTTATACCTCTTTTAAATGTGTATTTTTAGGAGTTATTATAGAGAAGAATAACACGGAGATGCTGTGAAGACAGGTACAATTGTGATGCCGCGAGACGAGAAATGACGAGAAACAATCCACTCTCTCTCGTCTCGTCTCGAATTTTCGAGACGAGATTTCTCTGCATCTCGTCTCGTCATATTTTTTCTTGCCTTCTCTCGATCTCGACTCGAGATTCTCGAATTTCTCGAATTAATAATTAGCAATTATAAATATATTAATATTACAAGCAACATATACATAGGTAAAAAAATACTCAATAATATCATGGCTTATTACCCGTTGCGACAATCTGCTTTATTCCCAAATATTGGTAATAATGATCATATATTCGTATAGAGAGCGTAGGTTTTGAGCGTAGAGAGTATACCATTGAACTCACTTTTGTGCATTTTCTTTTACTAAAATCTAAAATTAGACTAAAATAAATAAATAAATAAATATGAATGTAAATGAAGAGTCAATTAAAATATTTATTTTTACCGATTAATATTTTATATATTTTTATTAGATATATTTATATAATATAAACAAATTTTACAATCGAGATCTCGAATTTCTACTCTCGTCTCGACCAAATCTCGAGGGCATTACTCTCGTCTCGTCTCGAAATATCGAGACGAGAATAAGGTTAATCTCGTCTCGAAAATTCGAGAAATTCGGGACGAGATCTCGAAAATTCGAGATTTCGCGGCATCACTAGGTACAATAATATAGTAGTATATAGTTTTGGCCACAAAATGTATGACTATATAGCCATAGGCTACTGAAACTTTGTAAACAAATTATAAAACATGAAACATTTTCCTAAGAAATAGATTTTAAAATTATGTTAATATATGAGATCCAATCCATCCAGTTGGGACACCATCTGTAGTAGGTAAATCAATCCCCCCCTCCCGCCTCTATAGAATACACTAAAAAAAATCTGATGTAGCCAGCACATTATCTTCCGTCATTTCTATGTATTTTGTACAAATCCCATACCAAAAGTTCTTTGGAAAAGATTCTATATATCCAGTAAAATTGTAACACGAACATATACTATTTTCTACAAATTCCATACCGAAAGTTCCTTGGAAAAGATTCTATATATCCAGTAAAATTATAACACGAACATATAGTATGTAAATTGCACTGGACATCTGTCAATTATTTGAATATATCAGCTGTTTCCATGGTTATAGCAAAACTGCCTGATTTATGAAAGTTAATCTCTATAATTCTTTAACCCTATATCTATTGAATGTGAAAGAAAATGTAGAATCAAACCGTATAAACAATTAGAATTTTTTTCATATTGATAATAACATAAAATGTCAAAAAATTATATTTAACTGCGTTTTTTCAAGAAAAATTGTTAAGAACTCTAAATAAAGGAACTTCCGGTTGACCAATTTTAAACAAAATCTAATCAGTTCTTCATATGGATGTAAAGAAGAGGAATATGAAAGAATTATAATTTTTAGAATTGTAGTATTGGAGTTATCGTCGCGGAGAAATTTTACTGCAGCGGGTGCTAAAACTACATTGTACCATTGACTATATATACTATCGATAGTATATATACTACGATGGTATATAATCAATGTTTGTTGAAGTCAATCCGTTTTACTAAATCTTCACCTGAGCTATTCGCAACTGCTCTTGCGCATTTTATAAATATGTAACATGGAATTTGTAGCTAGAATTTTAATTTTATGTTATATTATATATTCGATAGTAATACCACTAGAGGTTTGATTTGGCCGAATATTTTTTTTATTTGTATTAACACTTGTTTGATTTTTAACACGGAATATTTTTTTATTTATAAATATTCACACTTGGTTTCTTGATGGCAATTTGTTTCAAAGATTTGTCCGGCAAAATCACTCGAGCTACGCTCTTGTGATTTTGCCGGACAAATCTTTGAAACAAATTGCCATCAAGAAACCAAGTGTGAATATTTATAAATAAAAAAATATTCCGTGCTAAAAATCAAACCTCGAGTGGTATTTGTCAAGATAATTCCACTAGTAAATCGAGAATTCATTTCTTCTTCACGTAATAAACAGAAAAGAAAATAAATTTATTTATTTGACATATAAAAAATGTTGAAAACAATGCGTCACCATGGAAAGGGTAAATAAAAAAATATCTAATTTATCCACTTGCATTTTGTCTTCCTTCGTATTTTATCGATAGCAAATTGTGATTTTGACCTTTTTGGAATGTTTATTTTTAAACAGTAGTGGAATTATCTTTTTAATATATTTTTATTTCTGGATGACTAATCGATATGAATGTATATTTTATATGTCAGGATGGCCGAGCGGTCTAAGGCGCCAGACTCAAGGTTCCCCTTGCCTAGTTTCTAGGCTGAGCGTTCTGGTCCTCTCTGAGGGCGTGGGTTCGAATCCCACTTCTGACATTACTTTTTTGCAAACATTTTTTACAAATACTCTCATATTTATACCATTTTTTTATATTAATAACAATAATTTTAAATGTCATATTTATTTATATTTAACGTAAACTTTATAACAAAATTTTTAAAAAAGGTTTTTGATGTCTCATTCATTATTGGGCGTGCCAATTTATTTTATATAGGAAGAAGGTAATCATGATATTTTTGTACCGCAAAGCGTGTTTATGATAATCGTCTTTGGTGCACGCCTCTCGAGAATGGTTATAGAATATTTTTGTGCTGTCAGCTTAGTGACAAATTTACTTGCATTTCTGTGGTGCGGGTTGCCACTCATTTTACCAACTTGTACCAATATAGCAGGAGCTTAACTTTTAGTAGCAAGAACAAATGACAGTTTTTGACTAATAATATTGGTTGCGTGAACGGCTAAAAAATATTATAAATGTAAAGGTACTTATAGGAATCGACACCCATTGAACCAATGTCTGTTAAGAAAATACTTATTGCAATAATAACCAATGTAGACATATTGGTAAAATCTCCGGATAGTTTAATGTTATAGACTGTTTCTCAAACTTTGTTGGATCCATTTTTCTCTCAGATTTGACTGCGGATTCCACTCGACTTGGATTTAAAAAAGTGTATACTGAGAAACGATCGTGATTGTCGAATTTAAATTTAAATTATTACATGATGTAATTAAAAATATACTATATATATATATTAATATTTATGCAAATGCAGTTTAATATGTTTTTAAAAGCCTACAGTAAAATTTTTGAAAGAAGTCCGATCAAGGCCATCTACGAATTGTATCTATGAATTAAGATTTTGTGCTGTCAAATTTAGTAGTGTCTTTTACTTAGTTTTTATGAGGGTGCACAATATATTGTGTAGCTCATAAAAACTATGTAAACGACACTTCTAGATTTGACAGCATAAAATCTTAATTCATAGATGAAATTCGTAGATGGCCTTGATCGGACTTCTTTCAAAAATTTTACTGTATATGGCATTTTTCCTAAAGAGCCTAAGGACCCTCAAATTTTAAAGATAAACACAGTTCAGGGGTGGGATTCGTAACAACTACAAATAACCATTGCTCTTGTTAAATATCAATAGCAACTGTAGATAACTGTTGTTCACGTTATTTTCCAATTGATAAATAACGACTGCAAAATACCAGTCGTTTGGCAGCCATATTGAATTGTCAAATCTGACATTACTCAGTTCGGCAATTTATTTGAAAGAAAACAGTTTTTATGATAAATTAACAAAATAATTTACTTATTTAAATTGGTCATATTAGATTTGGATAATAATATACCCAAAGCATTCAAGCAGCCAATGCACGTCATTAATAAAAATTGAATAAAAGTAACTAGATGTGTGATGTCATGTACTGGTACGTTTGCAGAGGTTTTAGAATCTTTATGAAAAGAGTTATACAGATTGCAATTTGTATTATCGACATGGTCATGAACTGTCACATCTACAAAATAAATACTATATTTTCGTCACTGTCCATTTCTATTTAAATTATTTTATAATACTAACCTTATTTATACTTATGTATGCCATATAAAGGCAATAAATAAAAGTGAGCCGAATTTCAAAGAAATATACCGAGTTCTTCTGATTGATTAGAAGTGCTACGTTTGGCAGATTCACAGATTTTGTGTGTGCGTTAACGGTCACGTTGCGCCGTTGCTTTGCGTTTAACATTACTTTATTATAAATAGGTCTTTACAACGCACAAAAATGTTTCAAATACGATACGAATATTTTTCAAATAATAACTTTGACAGTATGAACATACAAATTCTCAATGTTGCCAACTATAGCAACAATTAAACGAATAATATGACATTGATGTACATTATTTATATATTATTCATGTCATATACGATAAGTAATGAACTCTACTATTCATCTTAATAATAATTATATAAGGCTATACACTTTTTGACGTTAAAAATGATTAAAATTTTATTTCATTTTGCTCTATTAGTGATTTTAATACATTAAGGTTTTTACACTAAGTGATGACGTGCATTGGCTGCTTGAATAATTTGGGTATAATAATCTTGTACTTAATATTTCGAATTTTTTTATACATTATAACCTAATTTCTCTTGTTACGTACCAGCAACAAATAACGATCGCAAGTTCACTTTGTAGTTGATATTTGCAATTGATATCATAACAAGTTCAAATGATAGCAACCGAAAGTTATGGAATCCCACCCCTGATTTCATATGTATGTCACTATCAACGAACCTATCATTTCATATTATTAATAGTAATGTTTTATAAAGAAAATTATAATAGTAAATAAAACAATAGTTATATTATACGAATGCAAAGGAATATAATATAGTTTCCGCAGCATTGATAAATATGTAGGTATATATTTAAATTAATAAAAGTTAAAAAAAATAACACTCGATTATATTATATTTTTACTGTATTGTACAATTTCGCCAGTTGCCGCATCAGAAGTAGTGGCGGGAGGTCCAGTGCCGGCCACAACAGATTTTTTTATTTTGATGTTAAAAGTTTTGTTACGTAACATTGTTTGTTTTGGTAACAAATTTTATTGTAGTAGGTATGTGCATTATTATCTAATTGTTTTTTTTTGCATCTGAGATGTTTTATTTAATTTTTTCCTTAATAAATAAAGTTGTGAGTAAAGCGTTGAAAGTAGTTCAAGTTATGTTAGTTTTTTGCTCTCGCACTTGACCTGTTGGGTAAGTGTGGACCTCCAACTCTATCTCAGTTGAAGTTGAGTGCGGGTGATTCATCTGGTGTAAATGAGTCCGGCACGGACACCTCTTCCGTAAATGGAGAGACTTAAAACACAAGTCTGCAGCCCACAACATAACGTCTGCGCACGCATAAAACGCTTACCTACAACAAAACACAAAAGGTATAAGTACGTCACGAATTACGAATTAAAAATTTTGCATTATGAGTAAAGATTTCTTGAGAATGTATTTGTATTGGAGATTGTTTATTAGAAGGATAATGAAAGTTAGAATAGAAAGAATACAACATGAGTCACTTTTGCACTACAACTTTTACAAATTGATTTCTGTAGCACACAATCACATGTAGTTCAAAATAATATATTTTATTTCAAGAAGCGTCAAATAATGTAATTCAAAATAGTCAATTTAAATCGGAAATATGATAATACAAATATCGTAGTAAAATCTAATTAGGTACCTAAAATATGAAAGTGAAAATATACCTAAATTAATGTGGTAATGAAGAGTGAAACAATAAATACTGGCTATCAAGTGGTGAGAGGAGTTGCAGGCTTTGTGGGAGAGAAGAGGAAACTATCAGGCATTAAGGATTTCGTGCAGGGAAGTTACGAGAAAAGGAAGAAAAGATACGGTTCTGTTGGACGATATAGGGTGGGGACAAGATTGGATGAAGGAAGTCATCGAGAAACGGGGGGTTAATATATGATGTAGTACCACAAGTTATTGTAATATATATATATAATATGTAGATTCTAAGCCGGTTAGACAAGAATAAATGTAATAATAATAATAATAATAATAATAATAATAATAATAATAATAATAAAATATCTAAATTAATGAGTACAGAAAAGTTCCGCTACTCCGAGTCTCCACTAACTTGAACATCCATGTAATCCGGACAAAATTAAAAATTGTAGACTTTATATTATATAAGATTTTTTAAAGAAAGTATAAAAAAATTTAAGGGCATATAGTACTGACAAAAATGAGTAAAAAAAAAGCTTAATCAACATAGGTCTGATCTTCAACTGTTTCTGAGATAAATAAAAAATCGAAAAAGAACTGACAATGATAGTGATCAAACAAAATTTTGTTTATGTCAGTAAATGGACTATAAAAAATCTCTTGTGGCCAACACAATACCTCTTGCCATTTTCATATTAGGCTATATAAGTATTGTATTTAACAATTTTGGTACACACAAAAAATCTAATTACATCTATATTCTTTATTTTGCAATTCATTCTATGAATAAGTTTTCTCCTACTCTTCTAAATGTTCGAGATTCTTCCAATACACTGACGAGATAGGCGGTATTTCTATTAGTTGACACTGATACTGTAAATACTTTGGCTTATAAATCAATCTCTTTTCTTTTTATATCAATTTTAGATATTGACGTTCTAATAACAGCATATTATATTACTATAACATTTCGACTTGTCTATGTACGAATTTTATATTTATCTATAATTGTAACCTTTAAATACTCGCGTGCTCTGTGTGACGTTACTGCTCGCGTGGCGTCATATGACGCCAAATCGGGAGAGAGGTGATTTTCGGATCAGAATTAAAAAAAAAAAAATTAAGTTAATGTTAAAAAATGGAGGGGAAATTTTAATTTCGCCTTCTCAAGGTGTGTTTTAAATAAAACACTGTTTTTATTATATATACTGGGTGTCCCATATAACATTACGTTCTTGAATATCTCGAAAACAATGCATCGTAACAGAAAGTGTGCCGAATCAAAACCTTCATAATTTTTGGGGGACATCAGATTTTGACAAAATGGCCCCCCGCCCCCCAGGGGGGGCGAGAAAGGGAATCAACTTAAAAATCTTAAATGGGACCCCTATTTTTTATTGCAGATTCGGAAAGAGCGTAAAAAAATATGTTGGTTTTATTCGAAAACTTTTTTTGTACTCCCAACAGGTGGCGCTGTAATGGTATTGTAGAAATATTACTCCTCAACACTCAGGAGGAATTAAAAGAAAGAAACTTTTTAAAAACTGACTATGGACAACTCGATTTCATCAGAAATTAATTCTACAATTTTGTGTATTTATTGAAACAACAAACGTCATTTTTTAGCAAGTTATTAATAAAATATTAATCGGCGCCACCTGTTGGGAGTACAAAAAAAGTTTCCGAATAAAAACAACATATTTTTTTACGCTCTTTCCGAATCTGCAATAAAAAATAGGGGGTCCCATTTAAGATTTTTATGTTGACCCCCTTTACCGCCCCCCCGCTCGTGGAGCCATTTTGTCAGAATCTGATGTTCCCCCAAAAACTATGAACGTTTTGATTCAGCACACTTTTTGTTACGATGCATCGTTTTCGAGATATTCAATAATGTTATATGGGACACCCAGTATATACAGGGTGTCTCTTAAATAGAGGGACATGGCTTAACCACAGATTCCTGAGGCTAAAATAAGACGATTTAACCAAACTTGCTTCTACCGGAAAGTGTACCATTTAGCCAGAATTCTGCTTCAAAGTTCTTCGAAAAAAAATTAATTTTGCTTATAATAATCGGACGCTTTATTCGATTTGGATGAAATTTGGTATGACAGTTTATATGGTTATAAGTCAGCTTTTAAGATGATACTTGTTATTATTAATGAACCACTAATGTATGAAACTTAGGTGTCCCAGCATTAATTAGACCGTAACTTTTTAATAGCAATGCCGAAAACGTGAAATTATTTTTCTTCAGAAAGATACATTCAATAGTAAACTTTTCCCTCTGTGTGTGATTTCTGATATCTGTTACGGTTCACACACAAAAAAAATAAAATATGAGTGTCTGCACTGCTAAATATTTAAAATAAATTTAATCTAGCAGTCTATCCAAATGTCAAACAAGTAATTTTTAATGACAGTAACAATTGTTTTACGGGTTGTCAAAAATTTTCTTTGCAATATTCTAAAATTAGTAACATCCGTTTGTTCGGCCTAATAATATTTTACTACCATTATTATAAATAAGACGATTACATATCTCAGCTTACTCCTAAACAAGTTGTGAAGATTGACAACTCGTTACTGTCATTAAAAATTACTTGTTTGACGTTTGGATAGACCGCTAGATTAAATTTATTTTAAAAATTTAGCAGTGGAGACACTCAGATTTTATTTTTTTCTGTGTGAACCGTAACAGATATCACAAATTACACAGAGAGAGAAAAGTTTACTATTGAATGTATCTTTCTGAGAAAAAATAATTTTACGTTATCGGCGTTGCCATTAAAAAGTTACGGTCTAATTAATGTTGGGACACCTAAGTTTCATACACTAGTAGTTCACTATTAATAACAAGTATCACCTTAAAAGATGACTTATAACCATATAAACTGTCATACCAAATTTCATCAAAATCGAATAAAGCGTCCGATTATTATAAGCAAAATTAATTTTTTTTCGAAGAACTTTGAAGCAGAATTCTGGCTAAATGGTACACTTTCCGGTAGAAGCAAGTTTGGTCAAATCGTCTTATTTTAGCCTCAGGAATATGTGGTTAAGCCATGTCCCTCTATTTAAGAGACACCCTGTATATATTTATTTATTTATTACAGTTGTGGACGTTTCGAGAGACCCAAAGCTCTCATCATCAGCAATTTTAAAAACATTTAATGAAATTTGTTTTCTCCGTTATTCTATCTTTAACCGTTTATGAGTGGTGCATGAAAATAGAATAACGAACGATTAAAGTCTGAATTCAGTACGAAATTCTCTTTCTTTTCATGTCACGCATGATTTTTTTTTACTTCATCGGATCTCGAGTTACAGCTGTTTGAAGTTACATGATTTTTCATCGAAATTTTATATTAATAAAAAAAAAACACAAAACGCAATAAAAAGAAATTGGTTTATTCGGTAGGTAACAATTTTCTAACACGCTTCATAAATAATCTATAATTTCCCTCACCTTATCTACCCTTATAAATCATATCCCTAAAATTATTCTTTCCAAAATGAAAATTAAACCTAAATGCCAACATTGTTTCTTTCCAAATATAGTAGATAAGAGATAACATTATGGAAAATTCGCATTTCGCGTGACTCGGGCGTTGTATTGTGCATTTCTGCAAATCAGGCACGCGAAGTGACGTAACAAGGCTAATTTTTGTCACGTCATTTGGGTAATGTCGCATGTTGAGATAAAAATATCTTACATGCACGTATGTGTCGTGTTTGTGGTACTAATTACGTACAGAAAAAAAAAGAATAGAAGTTTGGTTTATTGATTTTGAAGAACGATGAACTTAAGGTGAACGAATGAGGATCGATAGGGATATTTTTGGTGATACAGGTTGTAAACCTCACGAAAATATACTTATAACATATTGGCATCTGGCACACTCAGCAATGGGTATAGTAATAGTAATCTGTCACGATATACTTATTTATTTTTAAATTTCTTTTTCTTTATACTTATTTTTGGGTTAGTGCTCACTATTACCGATCTGAGTTTTCTGGGTTATTTGGTTTGATAAAAAAAAAAAACTGTAGTGGCCAGCACAACACCTTCCGTCAATTCGATGTATTTTGTACAAATCCCATACCAAAAGGTCCTTGGAACAGATTCTATATAATATCATGTAAAATCGAACACGAACACAAGTACTATTTTTTACAAATTCCATACCAAAAGTTATGGGGTCCCGTGGCCGCGTGCCTGAGTGTCTGGTCGAGAACCTGAGGGAACCGAGTTCGATCCCGACAGACGCCAAATATTTCCAATTTTAAAATGGCACAAAAGTGACCCCTGTGGCGCACTCTCCACACCAGCTATGAGTGCCCGTGAGGTGACGCCTGGTAAGCGCCCACACGGTAAAATATATCGTCATCATTACCGATGTCTACATGTGTTGTAGATACTGGCACACCCAGAAATGGGTAATATGCCGTGATGATATATTATTATATTATTATTATCATACCAAAAGTTCATTTGAAAAGGTTCTACAAATCCAATAAAATTATCACATAAACACACACTGAGTAAAATGCACTTGACACTTCCTTCATTTCTTCTTCAGCTTTCCCCTATTTTATTAGGGGTCGCTGTTTCCTCTTCTCTTCCACTCATTCCTGTCCAACGCATCTTCTTCACACAGTCCTTTCTTTCTCAAGTCTACTGCGATACAGACTTTCCATCTTCTCTTTGGCCTTTCTCTGCATGCCACTTGCGAGGAACACTATGACATACCAATTTTAGATCCTTTATTTTCTATATTTGGTTTTGCACTTGCAACTGACATCTGTCAATTAAAATTTTTTGAATATACCTATCAGCTGTTTACATGATAAATAGCAAAGCTGACTATTTTTTGAAAATTAATTTCTTTATAAAGCTTTAAATCTACATCTATTGAATATGAAGGAAAATGTATAATCAAACCTTATAGAGCGGAGTATTTTCTTTAATATGTATAATAAAAAAATGTCGAAAAATAATATTTAACTGCGTTTTTTCAAGAAAAACTGTTAAAAACTTAAAATAAGGGTACTACCGGTGGATCAATTATAACGAAAATCTAATCAGCTCTTCATATGGATGTAAAGAAGAGGAATACGAAAGAATTATAATTTTTAGAATTGTAGTATTGGAGTTATCGTCGGAGAAAAATTTGTCACACACGGACACACACACACATACATACAGACATCATCTTAAAAATATTAAATTCGTATTCTAGGGGCCCTAAAACCTCATCAATATGAAAGAATATCTTATTCTCTATACGGTTTGATTATACAGTTTCGTTCATATTCAATAGATGTAGAGTTATAGAGACATTAAGAGAGATTAACTCAAAAATTAGTCAGCTTTGCTAAAATTATGGAAACAGCAGATATATTAAAAAAAAATTAATTGACAGATGTCAGTGTCAAATGCAAAACCAAAGTTGAAAGTATAGGGTCAGTAAGTTATGTGTGAATGTGATAGTGTCCCTCCAAAGAGAAGAAGATGGAAGGACTGTGTAGCAGAAGATTTGAGAGAGGCAGAATTGTATGAAGGAGATGCGTTGGACAGGAATGATTAAAAGAGAAGAGTAAGAATCGGCAACCCCTAATAAAATAGGGAAAAGAACTTTCGGTATAGAATTTGTAAAAAATAGTGTGTTCGTGTTACAATTTTACAGGATATACAGAATCTTTTTCAAGGAATTTTTGGTATGGGATATATACAAAATACATCGAATTGACGGAAGGTTTTGTGCTGGCCACAACAGATTTTTTAGTTTAGGTTCTGTATTTTTTATTAATAAAACCCAACGTTTCGGCACCATAAACTGGTGTCTTCTTCAGGGGAAATTGACATAAAAACAATTGTTGTTTTTTCACATTTTTATGTCAATTTCCCCTGAAGAAGGCACCAGTTTATGGTGCCGAAACGTTGGGTTTTATTAATAAAAATACAGAAATTAAACTAAAAAGGTAGTATTATTCGTTCATTTCTTATTTTTATGCACCACTCATGCACGGTTAAAGATATAATTACGTACGATGAAAGTCTAAATTTAACATGAAAATCTCTTTCTTTTCATGTCACACATGATTTTTTTACATCATCGGATCTCGAGTTACAGCCGTTTGAAATTACATGATTTTTCAAACGGCTGTAACTCGAGGATGGAAAACACTGTTAATGTATTTATGCCAATGTTGTTTCTAATTTGCAAAATACTTGTGGCTTGTGGAATGCACTTTGTTGTACAGTCATCAGCTCGTTCAGCAATTTTGCCTTTATCTAGGGTGACCAGATCTTAGATCACGAAAGGAGGACACAACAGACAAAAAAGGATGATTTTTAGTAGAAAGGGATGACAAAATCATAATAGCAAAAAACAAACATAATATATTTTATTAAACACTTGAAAAGAAATAAAAAATAACATTTATTTGAACTTAACAACAATGGGGTCATTTCAAAAAAAATAATTGTCGATTTTTTTTATAAATCGTTAAATCCATCTCATTTAATAAATATAGTAATAGAAAAAAATTTGAAATATGCGACTTTTCATTCATAAATTTGCTAATAAACTTTCGCGCTTTTAAACAAGGACTAAATTTGTGACGACACGAATTCATACTCACACAAAGACAATTCTCTCTCACACACACACGCTTCACAACATGAAACTGTAATCTAACCTAAAAGTGTGACAGCTGACAGCAAAATATACAAGAGAGAAAATTATTATTACTTTCTATTTCTTTAAAAGTACTAGTGCAGGATAAGGTATTTAAATAAACCATTTATTTAAATAAATACCAAACCAAATAATCATAGTTCTAAATTAAACCGGTAGAGCTCGACTGTCGTATCCGTGAATATGTGTCGTCAGCCGTTGAAATATTTGAAATTAAACGCAACTTTTAAAAAATCATATCTCTGATTTTAAAGATATGTAAGATGTAAAACATACACATATATGTTTAATTTGACCTATTTTTTCAAGAAAAAAATAAATCAAAAAATGTGAAATGACCCCCATTTAGCTGGTCCACAGCGCGAGTACCGAGACTCAATGAACAAATCCGATTCTTATTAGACGGCGATGCGTGTGACGATTTCAGCACGTGCGAGTGCGGATAAAAGTTGTGTTCTAGTACTGTGAGGTAAAAACAATTTTTTTCATTATTTCGTGAAAAGCCGGACGTAAATAAAAGCCGGCCGGACATTCATATTTTTGTTAAAAAGCCGGACATGTCCGGCTTTATCCGGACGTCTGGTCACCCTACTTTATCTTCTCTCTGGTCGTAATACATCATCCTTTAATGTCTTCTTCATCTTCGGCTGCATATTTTCAACCTGCTTCGAATCTCTTACTGTTCTTGAGATCCCCCCGCAGTGTACTTTTTTTAGCCCATCCCGTAAATCCCCTAATCAATTTATTGTAAAATGTGAGTGTCCAGTCCACTATTCTTCCTTTCTGCCATCTTATTTCACGTTGGATTGAAATATCTTTAGTGTGGATCTGTTGCATTTGGCGCGGATCTGGGAACATGAGCCGTGCGTTTGTTTCTATCTGGCGATCTGCGCAGTAGGCTATGAATGAAGCGCAGGCGCAATCGCAGTGGTAGAGTTAGTGCACACGTGGCGAATAAAACACATCACCATCGCCAGCATCAAGTAGCAAACCAACGTGGATTTAATGAGAAGATGAGGAGCTACTCAACTACAGTGGCGCATAAGCAAAATCTTTTTAACATAATTACCGATTTTTATCCATTTCTG
Organism: Ophonus ardosiacus; assembly: GCA_943142095.1. Taxonomy (NCBI): domain Eukaryota; kingdom Metazoa; phylum Arthropoda; class Insecta; order Coleoptera; family Carabidae; genus Ophonus; species Ophonus ardosiacus. The sequence continues at coordinate 8,868,645 of OW964831.1, read as the reverse complement.
GGTGTGCAATGATGATAGTTTTAAACTATAGTGGGTATTTATCAGGGTCCAATGGGGATTTATGATTTTAGAATTGTATGGATGCCATCTAGTGAGTTCTGAAGTAACGACTTTAACCGAAGACAAAAACTGGAAGAGAGAGATAGTTGAGTATTACCATGACCTCTTAGATCAAATTTAAAACAGTATCTATTTAAATGGTAGTGTATAACTTTGTGTTTCAGTATTATTATTTTTACTTCCTTGTACGAAGTAAAGGAAGTATTGTAATCGCGAAAAATTTCTGTTTCCAGATTTCAACGGAAATATACATTTTGACCATCTCTGAATCCATTTTGACTAATTTCGTCGTGACGTCTGTACGAACGTACGTACATACGTACGTACGTATCTCGCATAACTGAAAAACGGGAAGCCGTAGAAAGTTAAAATTTTGTATTTAGAACTGCTATAACATCTAGTTGTGCACCTCCCTTTTTGGTCATTACATAACTTTCAGAAGTGGTACTTTACTTGAAGCCTATTATAGATTTTAATGAAAAACTATATTAAAATATAATCCAAAACTTTTCAAATTTGGTATATAAGACTTTTATATCAACGGGAATAAGATAATAGATTTTGGATAAAAAGCTTCTGGATTTCTGTCATAAATGATATAAGTGAAAAGTGACATTTTATGAGTGAGTGGGGAAGTTTGTGAAACGAGGCGAAGCCGAGTAAAACAAACCCCACGAACGAAATAAAATCACTTTTAACACGAATATCATACACTATTTTTCCTACGACCCTAGTTATGTTTTAGTAAAAACTAAAAATTATAGAATGACATTTACCTAACCTCTACTTCCAACAAAATTCTAACCTCTGCTTCCAACAATACTGTTTTAAATTCCAATTCTTCAAGCGCCTTGCAAGGAATTACTATAAACAATTGTAATAATTGTACTATAACAATAAACGTTCCATAATAATGTGTACTTCTAATAAAATACCTATATAAATATTTTCAGTACAAAAATAAATATAAAATGAAACTACATTTACTTATGAACACTAAATGTAACTAGATTTAGTTCTTTTTTAACACTAGTGTTAAAAGTAAATGTCAATGACAACGATTTAAAAGTATTCACTGTGTTATAAACTGTTATTTTTAACACGCTAAGCAACCGTTAAAAAGACTACTTTTAACAGTGGTCGTAGGAAAAATATTTTATTTTGTACTCCTCTTGGGTCATCATCAGGAGGTGAAAAAATTTTTTCACCTCCTAATGATGACCCAAGAGGGGTAGAAATCGGTCAAGGCAGAAAATAAAATATTTTTATGACTGAAATCCAGATGCTTTTTATCCACAATCTACATCCAGTCAAGAAATTCTTGTAAAGAAAATAATAGATATAGGTTATATGATTTTAGAAATAATGCTTCAAATAAAAGTTTTAGAGAATTTAATTATGCGTCGAAAACATCAAGTATGATTAAATTAACTCTTTGTATAAGCGAGATATGTAAATTTAAAATTTATGTACTTTTTGGTTTCTGTAATTAAGTTTGCTATGAATTAAGACAAAAAATATCAAAAAAATAAAGAATTTAATGAAAATGTCAAATTATGTCAAATACGTGCAATTTTATGATTGGGTCTGCTATAATACATATTTTAATTATTAACAAAATATGTATAGTTTAACAGGCGTACCTACAAGGAAGTCATGTGGTGTCCATATCAGATATTTTAGATTTATCATCAGCTGACAAATCACTTTTATAAAATTATTTTTACCTCCCGCTACCCTTGGTAAGGGAGGTAAATGACCACGTTTTAAGGTCCCTAGAATCCAATTTTAACATTTTCGCGATGATGTCTGTATGTGTGTATGTGTGTGTGTATGTCTGTATGTGTGTATATATGTGCGCGTGTGTGTATGTATGTGTATGGATTTTGTCGTCGCTCTAACTCAAATACTATCATTCAGAAAATTCTGAAACCTTGTATTTCTATCCTATTCTAATATGAAAAGAAACCATTAGATTTTGGTGTAAATCGGATAACCGGAAATGGCACTTTACCTGAAGCTCATAATTGTTTTTCTTAAAAAAAATACCATTAAATGCCATTTTTTCGCATTTTATGTCTTATGAAAATTAAAGATTATTGAATTTTCTACAGGAATATATTAATACTTTTTCTATATATTTTACTGATAAATTTACAATTTTTTTTTTATTAGTCGCGAAGCCTAAGATAATCACAATTCCTTTGTTACCCAGTTCATATTTCAAATGAATGTAACTGACAGTAAATGTCACTATCAGAAAACTTATCACTTCAAATTAATAATAGTGACAATTTAAAAAGAAAATAGTAAATAAAGCAATAGTTTTCTGCAATGGAACAGTTTGCAGCGTTAGTAAATACGTAAGTATGTGTTTAAATTAATAAAAATGGATAGGAAAGTGTGGCGAAGGATGATTGTTGCGTAACTATTATTGTGGTCCGGATGCGGTTATTCGCTACCGAAAATCGGTCACTTTAATATGTTATTATGTATGAATGCTATGATGATTGTGGATAAGGCGAAAGAAGAATGTTGTTAAAGAGTGAAGTGAGTCAGCTGAGCTCCTACTCTTATCCCTAATTAAATAGCGGGAGGTTTTGTGCTGGCCACATCAGATTTTTATTAGTCGCGAAGCCTAAGATAAACACAATTCCTTTGTTACCCAGTTCATATTTCAATGAATGTAACTGACAGTAAATGTCACTGTCAAAAAACTAATCACTTCAAATTAATAATAGTGGCATATTAAAAAGAAAATAGTAAATAAAGCAATAGTTTTCTGCAATGCAACAGTTTGCAGCGTCATTAAATACGTAGGTATGTATTTAAATTAATAAAAATTAAATAGCGGGAGGTTTTGGGTTGGCCACAACAGATTTTTTTAAAACAAATATCGCACACCACTGCAATACAAAACAAAGTAAATGTCAATTGTACAAAACGTCAAATTACAATCAAAGAATAGTTCATTATAGCTTCTATTTTGTGAAATATAAACATTTAATCTAAATCATGAAATTGAATCGAATTGTATAATTCATTTTTGTTGTTCTAAAGTGTTGTTATACAAGCCAATGGATATCACTAGCCATTTGGAGTTGTATTTATGTGAAGAAGACCTAAATACTAAATGCCAAAATGCGATATCGGACACAGCTTCAGACATATTTATAAAATTAAATTGTTGTCGACTTTTTATAAATTTAGTCGGTACGCCACTGGTGTTGTCTTGAAGGGAGGTTTAATTTAAGGTAGGCTGGCTGGAGAAGTTGTCTCCATGCAGCCGCACCGGATTTATCGACATCAAACAACATAATTTCTAATTAATTTGCCATTTCGTTTTAGATTTAATCGTTTTGTCCCGTGCTAGTATCACACTATTTTACTTCACGGCCGCCTCAGATTTATACGCTCACTGCAACACACATTTAAAGACGAACGAACACTTATTTAAATTACGACCGAGAATAATTCATAAACACTATCTATCTCTTTTTATTAGGTATATACTTTGTGTATAAATGTTTTCCAATATTCTCGCACAAATCTGATTGAAATTTATGTTTCAATCCAATAAAAATACATTTAATAAGATTTACTATCAATAAATAATTCCAACGGTACCCTTTGGGAAAAATTTAAACTAAATAAGGAAAGTTAAGAGTTTATCTAGCTCAATAGAGACGCTGTCAAACTTATGCTTAAAGCACTTAAATTTAGATTAAGTTGATAATTTGTATTTAATGCACACAGCTATAAATTATAACTGAATTAAACTTTTACACCTATATAACTTGTATGGGTAACTGTTCACAAAATAAAGAGAAATTTAATGCCTTATAAATTTTAGTTCATTTTTAAAATCAGGAAATAATTCATAACGCACTATGCTTTCACTTTTTCTAAAGATTATATTATGAATTATGACATGTTTTAGATTACGATAATAACGTAATTTAAAATGACAAAATATAGTAAATTATTGTCGTTAGTCCGTTTAATACCAACAAGAATTTCTAAATGAATATTTCAGGAATATTTAGATTTTAGAATATATGAATAAATACAATTGGTGAGATTCAGTGGGTTGTATTAGCGTGTTTTAAATTAAAACAGTCCTTTGTCAAAAATATTTTGGCAACTTTGTAATACCTGTCAGAAAAAAGTGAGAGACCAAAGGATCAAATAAAGAAAAAAATATTATTAACAGAAGTAATGAAATTTTAGACACATAAAATTTGACATATTTCTAACCTAATTTTGCAATAGAGTTTCCTTTTACCCTTTCCATTTACAATAATACTTCTTCATTTGACTAAAGGATATCTGTATTACTTTTCCATGTGGTGAAATTTTTAAATCACAATTGAATATCATTGATACATGTGGAAAATATTACAATGTTGCCATATACTTAATACAAGATTTAATACAGACCTTAATTCAACCCACTGAATTCCACCCAATATTTTTTTCAATGCCTACTTAAAATGTAACACTTTTGAGACTAGTGTAAAATTTTAAGGATGAGGATTCTTAAAATTTTTAGCGTATGGGGTATTCCACTCAATTTTTTTTATTATTTTAAATAAAACTTCATTGAGTGGCCGTGCCAGAGTGTCTGGTCGCGAACCTGGGGAACCGGGTTCGATCCCGACCGACGCCAAATATTTCGAATTTTAAATGGCACAAAAGTGACCCCTGTGGTGCACTCTCCACGCCAGCAGTGAGTGCCCGTAAAGTGACGCCTGGTAAGCGCCCGAACGGTACAAATATGTCAATCATTACCGATATCTGCGATAAAGCAGATTGTGACACACTCAGAAATGGGTAATATGCCGTGATGATATATTTATTTATTCAGTTTTGAAGCAATTCATAATATTAAAAAATCTTAATTGTTCCTAGTTTAACAGTATTTTATTTTCGAGAAATCAGGGTAACGTCACATTTCCCCTATACTTGTCTTTCTCACACAAACTGCTCTGAGTACGCTGCGAGAGAAAGATAACAATTGTATGACGTCAATTTTCCCTTTTAGCAAATGTGAAATATCTCGTAAATAATTATTTAAAAAATGTTTTCATTGTTTTAACTATTATTTATTGAGCCATACTTTATGTTAAATTGAATTTTTTAATTTTTTTTTGTTATGGTGGAATATTCCATTGTATATACTGCCAAGAGGTAAAGAATTAAAATTTTTTTAATGGAGATTTCTAAACTGATGCCATTCATGTTGGAAATGCAAAGTTATGAAGAAGCAGCAACTACGCAGGGTCAAGGGACAGGGTGTGGAGAAGGGAAGAAGTTGAGCATCAGTTCAATTTATAAGTGCATATCAAAAAATCGGTTTTGTAAGAGTACCTACCTAGTGGCCGGTTTCATAAAGGTCCACTGTTCACTTCAATTTACTTCCAAAGTAAATTTAATGAAATGAACATATGAAACTCGATTTTTGGGAACAATGATTTTAATGTCGTAAGAATATGATAACTAAATTAGAATTTGTTGATTTAATTAAATTTACTTTGGATCTTTATAAAACTGAGGCTGCGTCCGATGTTGCAATTTTATTACCCTAATATCTAAAACCTAAATTTATATGCTCTAAATCTAGTGATTATTTAGGATTTTAGGAATGGGCTACTTGCGTACCTTTTTTTTTAATATTTTTGAAGAGAAGGTAAAAACTTACTACCCATATTTTTTCTTTTGACAAAATTTTTATTAATTAGCCAGAAAAAATATAATGAAATTTGATTATTTGAATTCCCGCCATGTATGACGTAGAATTACGCCGCACCAATGCATAGTTGTAAAGTCACAGCGTGGTGCCGTCCCATAGTAATGATATGTTTTATGCAGGTAATGTAGATCACCTGTTTGACGTTTCAATAATAGTTTGGAGGTTAGTATTTTAGTTTATCTCTTTGGTATCGATATTTTAAATTACAAGTAACTACCTATGTGTTTATTTATTAAGTAATTAATGTATTTGAGAGACCAGAGAGAGAGAAAAATGAACTAATATCAAATTCAAATTAAAACTTTCTCGCACGCCATGCCATCTATTGATAACATTCTTAAACATGCTTCCAGCCGCCACCAGCAGCAACTAATTAGTTGTTTATAATATTTGATGATGGTGGTGGCGTTGAACCACCGAAACGTCCAAAACAAATAAAATATTTGTCAATAAACAAGATCTACAATGCCAAATCGAATTATGAATTTTATTTTAACACAATTCGTTTTATTGTACCTATAAAAATGTAGCAATATTTTAGCGAATAAGCCGATGACGCAAAAGTGATCATTATTAAATATTTCCCAACAAATACCATTATTTTAATATCTTTTCCAAAATATCCTATCTCGCAATCTACTAAATAGGTATAGGGTCAAATATCTAACCTAACTGCTTATTATAAATTTCACCCAGATATTAGAAATTAGCAAAACGTGTACATTTGAGTAGATTAGTGGGAAGGTAGACTGTGGCTGTACTCCTACACTAACTAGTTGATGAAGAACTGTGAATATGTGGTGCTGGTTACCGTTTTGATCGGACGTATTCGGTTACAAGTGCGTTGGTTACACCCAAAACGCCCCCTATGTAACTGTAAGAAAGATAAACTTACAGTTAAATCGCATGAGGAAATAATTCGCAAAAAAATATACATCATTTACTCTACATCTGGTGAAACACAAAACTGTCACACTCACATATCAATGGAATTAGGCCATTAAATTTGACATTAGACAACAATTTTATGTTGTAACATTTAACCCATTTGGTATGTTTGTCTGACCGGATTTTTAAAAGAATCTTTATTATAATAATTTTTTGATATTAAGCCTCATTTCCACCGAATGTTTTATTGCTTAATGCATAATGATTAGTGCATAAGACTTAATGCATTATGACAATTTACCATTTCCAGCTATTTTGTTTAGTGACTAATTTAACAGAAATGTCACATTTTTTCCCTTATTATTTGTTGTCTAGCAGACTGCAATTGCAGCAACTTCTTCTTTTTTAAATATGTGATATACATAATTTTCTGTATCTATATCCATACCGAAAAATTAAAAATTTAATAATGAGCCTGTTTCACATTTTTCAAAAACTATTTTAAATGAAAGTTTATGGAATGATTTTCTTAGTAATAATTTTTATTTTAATAATTTGTTGTTATTTGTGGAAATAATTAAATAAAAAGATTGGCGTCCTGAAAAACTACCCCCCCACTCCTGTGACGTAGAAGCACATACATTACATCATTAATAGCCAATAGGAAAATAGTTTTACCATCACCTACGTTTATTCATATTATTTATGTAAATAAACGTAGGCTAAAGTTTGTCACATGTTAATAACAAAATCTTTTAATTTGACATTTGACGCTGACATTGCTCATTGTAAATGAATAATAAAGTAATAATGGCTAATTCAAATTACACTCAAGCTAAATCGGACAATTAACAGAAGGTCGATAGCTGGATGATGGCTGAATTTACATCAGAACGATTGTTTTACTGCTACCGAAATAAGAGGTGTTAAAGAGTTGAGGTAAAATAAAATATAAAAACTGAATTTATTATATAAATTGATAATATATTTTACTTCAAAGTTCTGGTCGTGATTCTTATTTCACACTTGTTTGACAACTTTGACAATACACTTGACACCTTAGAACCGCTGAAGATGTATGTACTCTGACGTCACATTCTGTTTCTGATCACGTGACTTATTCAAAATTTTATCCAAATTTAAAATATTAATTGTAAAATATCTAAAGGATATTTCGTGATATTTTCAAATTTGAGGCTCTTTAAAGGACAATATCTTTTCAAATTTAATACTTAGAAGTCATATAAAAATTCTTGCAACAGCCCTATTATAAAATAGATTGACTGTTGACAGTTCAGGTTAGAATTTGTAAAAAATAGTGTGTGTCCATGTTATAATTTTATTGGATATATAGAATCTTTTCCAAGGAACTTTTTTATAGCATTTATCCATTTTTATTTCAATACTTTTATTTCTAAAAATTCACATAGTTGTTCAAATACTCTAAAAATGCGTACACTTACGAAATATTCTCTTTACAATCAAATAATATTACTACTACGTTTACATCTCTACCCATTTTTGAATTATTGCCCCAAAAGTCAATATAGGTACCCCACATTTAGATAAAAACTTCAAAGTTTTCAAAAATCTAATTTTTATGTATCTAGATACTTCTCAATGCGCTGATTCCAAATTTTGAAACCGCAGGTCGATATCTCGTTTCGTTCTCGAGATATTTAAATTTAAAGTTTTGTTCAAAACTGCCCATTTTTGGGTATTAGCCCAAAAATGGGTCGAGAAATGAATTTGGCGACAACACCATTCGATTATACTGGCAAAATTACATAAGTACACCAATTTTCAGAATTTTTGAGCTCCGCTTACAATCTCTAAAGCAAAATAACTGAAAATGGCCAAAAATCGAAAAAATCTAAGGTGTACCCCTTACGATTTTTACAGATTTTGGCCATTTTCAGGGGTTTTCAAACTTTTATTCATAAAAAGTGAATCGGTTGGACAAAAATTGTGAAAATTGGTATACTTATGTATTTTTGTCCGTAGAATTGAATGGTGATGTCACCAAAGTCATATCTCGACCCATTTTTTGGTTAATACCCAAAAATGGGCAGTTCTGAGCAAAACTTTGAATCTAAATATCTCGAGAACGAAAAGAGATATCGACCTGCGATTTCAAAATCTGGAATCAGCGCATTGAGAAGATTCATAAAAATTAGATTTTTGAAAAATTTGAAGTTTTTATCTAAATGTGGGGTATATTGATTTTGGGGCAATAATTAAAAAATGGGTAGAGATATAAACTTGGTAGTAAAATTATTTGATTGTAAAGAGAATGTTACGCAAGTGTACGCATTTTTAGAATATTTGAACAACTGTGTGAATTTTTATAAATAAAAGTATTAAAATAAAAATGGATAAATGCTATAAAAAAGTTCCTTGGAAAAGATTCTATGTATCCAATAAAATTATAACACGAACACCAACGTAACTTAAAAATTAAACTTGGCTTAAATTGACAATAATTCATCAAAATGAAATGTCAAATGATTTAAAATATATTGCTGCCGAATTTTCGATTTTCCTAGCTTAACATTTGAGCCTTGTTGGTGCAACTGGGCATTAGAGAACGTTGAAAGACTTCAAATGATTAAAGTAATGATAATATTTTTAATAACATCTTGTTACTGTTAAAACCACAAGCATTCACTTAGTGTATACTTTTAAGCTTCATTCAGAGCTACTGTTTTAATGCGTAATACTAATACATAACGCAGAACAAGTTTGATAGATGGCAATGCATAAGACCATTCACAGCTACAAATTAGTGCTAACGCGTAAGCGTAAGCGTAATGCATAAACACAAAAGTTTGCAAACGCCAAACTTTTAACGCTATGCTTATGCATTAACTTTGTGTGCGCATGCGTAGAAGGTTATTATTTTTATATTTGACTTTGATGACAACTGTCAACATGAATGCTGAACGATTTTTATTTATTCAACGCCAGAAAAAAAATTATAGCTGCCGCAAGTGCTATGTTTATAATTAATTGTGTAAAAAGTAAAATAGCACAAGAAAACAAAAAATCAAAACGCCAATGGAGAACTCATCCAGTAAATCAGCCTCGGTCTCAACAAAGAGATTGGGAAAACTTAATACAGGAAATGAGATTATGGGACGAAAGCATGTTTTTCAACTACACACGTTTATCCATAAATCAATTTGACATGCTACTTTCGTTGGTAGGACCAAAAATTTAAAAAAATGATACATTCCGATTAACTACTTCACCTCGGGGGAAGATTGGTATTAACTTTACGGTG